>CM076673.1:191286525-191799025 GCA_038501925.1 Xenopus petersii | reverse complement strand
ATTGAATTCTTAATGAATCAGATGAAAATTGAGCGTAGGACTGGCCAGATATGGGATGACTTTGACGTAGTTGTTCAGCTTAAATATATTGCAATATATGGACAAACAATCCCTGTTTTGTTTAAAGGGTAAGGCATTTTTCAGTAGCAGTAGCACAAAATGTCTCTGTCTTAAATATATTGATAATGGGTTGAGTGCAGAGGAATATATATATATATATATATATATATATATATATATATATATATAAAAATAATATATATATATATATATATATATATATATATATATATATATATATATATATATATATGCAGGGACACACTCAGGGACTTCTCAATAAGTGTGAAAAAAAAAAAAAAAGTTTATTATATGTTACATAGCTAGTTAACTTTAATAAAGTTATGTCCTTAAAGGACAAGGAAAGTGTAAAATAGAATAAGGCTAGAAATGCTGTATTTTGTATACTAAACATAAGCATGAACTTACTGCACCACAAAGCCTAATTAAACAAATGATTTATGCTTTTAAAGTTGGCCACAGGGGGCTGTCATCTTGTATCTTTGTTAAATATCTTGGCCTGACCCTGAGCCTGCACATGCTCAGTGTGGTCTGGGCTGCTTAGGGATCATCATAAACAAAGCTGCTTGAGTTCTGCATGGCTGGGAAGTAAGGCGGGAGCTCCCCCTGCTGTTCATAAGTATGATTGTTTCCTTGCTCAGCAGTTAGGGACTGTCTGACAATTCCTATCCACAGCAGTAAATGAAGAGAGAATTTCACTGCATACAGTCAGGTTTCTTATAAAAACGGTACACATTTTTTAATTAAAGTATATTGGAGAAAGGTTTCTTTTTCATTAAAGAAAGTAAAAATGGGATTTTATTTTTTTGCCTTTCCTTGTCCTTTAATGACATGGGACATTGGACTCTGCACTGGAACCTTTGGTAAATCTTCATGGACAGTAAATAAACAATCACATGCCTCCATTTAAAGGGTCTCTATAACCTCAGCTTTTGATGAAGTATTGTAATTAGTAGGGGGGTATATATACTGCCATAGGTTTTTTATATTTCTATGTGCAGAATATATCAAATATCAGAGTTCCATTAGGTTCCTGTTCAATTGGCCACACCCCAGCAATATCAGAGCAGGCCTGCCAAAAACCAGTAAGAGGCGTGGTAAGGATGAGTATTAGACTCATCCTTACCACGCCTCTTACTGGTTTTTGGTAGGAGGGCTATGGGAGCTGATGAAGAAGCTGTGGCCATGACAATGGAAGCTTTCTACTGTAGTTTGCCATAACAGTAAGCTGTGCAATGTGCCCCCTAGGAGAAACCCTTATTCATAATATTTCCAGAAATATTGGCAAATGGACAATGTAATAAAAAAAAACTAGACTGGGGCCCATAAAAATCTCTTATAGTGCCACACGCCTGCATTTTCACTGCTCGGATGGAGTCAAGGCGGTGAGTGGTGGTGCCATGATGTGATGCTCAAAGTCTCCAGTGTTTTGCAGCAGACACCTCCGTCCGGCCTGGCTCCTGCATTGGGTGCCAAGGTCTCCTTTAAAGGAAGTCCTCGGGAAGAAGGAGCGCAATGTGGATTATTCTTTTTTGCATCTAAACCGACATTAAATATCAGTTGTATGGAGAACACAAGAAAGGCTGCATTCACATGGTATTAATTTTTATCCATGACAACTGGCTGAGTCCAATCCATGTGTTTATGACAGAGCTTTGCACATGAGGCAGCTGGTTGCAATAGGTTCTCTGAGCAGTGCCCAAGTCAGGTTTGGAGTGGATTAACCCTTTGGGTGCCACATGCAGAAAAGAAGTTGCGTACACATACGCAGGCATGCAGTGCTTCTGTGCCTTCCCTGCACTAGGTAAGGATCCATACAGTTGCCGTCATACTTCAACTGCCGAAATCCACCCAACAGGGGGTTATAGTTTAGTACTAATAAAGGCCACACTTGGACAGTCCTGTTGAGTATTGAAAGCCAGATTACTGGTTATTTACACTGGGCTCAGTCAGCAAGCACCAAACTATTGCATATATATTCAACTGGACCAAGTAGGGTCTCTTACCTCATTTAATAAATGGCCAGTAAAGGGTCAAATGCCTTTCATGACTTTAGACATGCCCATATAGGATGACAGCTTTTGTTGCAACACATATTTAGCCTGTAGATTCCGCACAGACAGACACCTTTATTTGTAAATAAAATATTGTCACTGGCCCTATTAAGATGCTTCTCAGCAGTTACTGCACTTTTGCCACAACTGATTATGTTGCAAAGTTCGATTTATGGGACCAGTATGAGAATATGGGCTAAATGTAAAGGTTGCTGTTAAAGTCTCTATTGAACAGTGTGACATACCTTTGGCCTTGACATATTGATGTCTGCACTTTCTTTAGATTTGCACATTGCTGGTCAAAAGTATAGATTGGCCTGAACCAAAAACATGCCAATATTTGGAAAAAAGGGCAAATAAAAAAATGAAGCTTCTTAGAATAAAGCTGCCTACTTCATAGCAAGAGCTGAGCTAATGGTCTGTAGCTGTAAATATTGAGCATATATGATGCTGCCGTGATGTTCTGGGAAAGCTTGCTGCATCAGGCTGCGCCCCTGAGAATAGCTGAGTAGACTGTCACTCGCTCAGTTAATGTCCTGTGTTGGCTAGAAACTAATATTGTCACCTCTCTGACACTTACACCCGGCAGGTGATATTGGGTGCAAGGAAACAAGTACAGGGCTCTCTAGCATCTGAATGACACACAAGTTAGGTGGTGTGTTGGGCATTTCCTACATCTCGCTTACCTCCTGCCCACGTATAATGCTGGCGGAATAAAAAAAAAACAACCCAACCCCAAATGTTTTTGGATCCAGTTCTCTAAGGCACCTCAAGGTGACTTTAATTGATTAATTCATTAGTCAGGAAAGGGTTGCCAGTTGTAAGTATTGGGATATACAGCTGTATTAAGGCACGACCATGTAAGAAACTCAGGCAAGCACAAGGGCACCATACAAACTCCTTGCAGAGAGTGCCCAGGTCAGAATTGAACTCAGAACCACAAGGCAGCAACGCTTAAGGTGCCCATACACTTAAGCTGCCGACAGACCGAGTCGGCATCTTATTGGGGGCCCCCGACGGGCTTCCCCGATGGAGATCTGGCCCGAAAGTCGGCCAGATCTCGATGGGATGGGACTAAAAATCCCTTAGGATCGCGGCCGCATCTGTTCGATGATGCGGTCCTGCGATCTGACCGCCCGTTCCCGTTCACTAGGATCCCATCGTTGGGCCCTAGGGCCCACGATCGGATCAGCCCGATATTGCCCACCTCAAGGTGGGCATATCGGAGAGAGATCCACAAGTTTGGCTACATCGCCAAACGAGCGGATCTCTCCGTGTATGGCCACCTTAACTCTGAGCCCCTGCCCTGTCCCCGTGGGTTTGATTTGTCTGATCTGGCAAGAGGAAAAAAACAGATAACACTAAAGTATATGAAGCTGTTCAAAGTAGTAGCTGCATCGGTCTGTTTGCTGCAATGATCAGGTGCAAGAAGAAATTCCAAACATATGGTGTTAAAATAGCTCAGCAATGTGACTTCAAGGATGTTGTTTATTAGACTCATGAGATCAATAAACTGAAAAATTGCACTGAGACAACATAGGAGTTGGAGTACAATAATGTATAGGCACAGTGATGTCCCAATGTTCTCTCCCCTTCATCAGGCCATGCACCCTCCTAGCTTCTCATAAATGTTCACCTGCTTATACTTCACTAATTCAAATCTTTGGTGATTGTAAAACTGTGCTCCAACGTCTGTCCCCGAGCAGGGCAGCCACCAGTGTCTGTGTATAATGTATTGTACAGGGAACAAAGGGCCGCTAGTGCCAGGCTACATTCACAAGAGCTGACCTGAGACAATGGCCCATATCCTGTGCTTTTGTATGTTCCACATAGAGTGAGAAGACCACATAGGCTAAAGAGTGACCTCTTTGTATCGGAACCTATAACAGAGATAAAGGAAGAGGCATTCAATTCTCATTGTGCAGCATTGTTAGGGTAGAATTCTTCTTGTGGGGACCTGGGGGGTCCACAGAGCACGATTGGCTTACAGGCAGGCAATTGTCCCTAGTGGTTGGAGATGCCATCTTGCAGTAATAGGGTCTTGGGTTTGGTTCTGACCACAATGATTTCTTCATAATGTTTCTATGTTCTGCAAGAGTGGATGGCTCCACACTACTGATGAAAAGCAAAACAGGAACCCAGAGGAATGAGGCAGAAAAAAAATAAAGTACAATATAAACAGGAGATAAAGGAACTCTGCTAAAAAGTAGCACTTTCTCCAACAGGGAAAGCCTAAAGTCATATACAATGTATCTACTTGGGACATCATGTGATGCATTATATGACGAGAAAGTGTTTTTTCCCCCATAAATTTGCCTTTTTGGGTTTGCTGTGATATGATTTTCCTGCTAAATAACCCCATGAATCTATGGAAGCTTCAACAAATGTCTATTGAAATCAGAAGGGATTGAAGTTGTGTTCAGCAGTTGGAAAGGTTTTCTTCAGTGACCTAATGCTCCCCTTTCCAAACCCCAAATCCTCTTCCACTCTATGACCTACGCTCAGCCTGAATCCCTTCTGGGGATACTCCAATATACGACACAGCACCGCCAAAACAGGAAATTTAATTTTAAAAAACTTTTATTGGAACACATTTTTGATCTGCGACAATGCAACGTTTCTGGCCTGGTCCTGGACTTTTATGCCTTCTAGGGATGCCATAGATGGGTTGGGTCAGCAACCAAAGTGGAGGGGTCAACAAGAATATATATATAAAAAAAAAATGGCCCTGTTTAAAGTCTGACCCACAACCCACACAAAACTGTGTCTGGAGCTCACTTTCTTTTTGGAACCCTCCCAACTTACATATAAATATGCAGTGCTGGGACAAAACAGTGATGTTCTCCGCCATTGGAATCATGTCTGTTTGTATTCCTATGTGAGGGAAGTTAGAATGTAAGCTCTGTTGGACAGGAAAAGAGAGATAACAATATAAAAAGGCTGGACCCCCATCTGAGGAGGGAAAAATGTACATCATTCTGGGATGTGCCAACTGTAGCTCTCCAATTCATTTTGCCGTAAAACGAACCCCATCAGTTTAAGAATAAACAGTTCAGCACAGATCACTCCAAACTTGCCCATTCGCTTGTAAAGGATTTTTAGAGTTCTGCTCTGGTGACCTGTGCTACGTGGCCTGTTTATAAATATGCCCCATGTCCTTATCTCTATTTACCTTGCATTCTGAGATTCCAAAGCCACGTTAGTTGTGGCCCTCTAAGAAGCAGAATGGCTTGACCATGGGACACATGGGTGAGAAAGGCGAATGTTTCATGGCTCCCTGCAGAGGACTATGGGAACTATACCATTCCCGATGCGCAGCTGCTGGTTCTGAACAGTGGGAGAAGTTTCTCTCTTTGAACTGTGATGTTTACAATCCATTCCATGACCTTCCGGTCAAAAACATTCCATTCTCCATTGGGCGACTAGCAATACTTAGCTCTTTATAACTCCAACGTATTTAGGGACAGTGTACCCTGGTCATATATAGCTGAACCTATTTATAAACACCTAGAAGAGCAATATGAGCCATTTTTGGTTAAACTTCTCTTATTCTCTCATTTTTTTTCCTTTCCTGTTGTGATCATTTTAACTCATCTCTGCCTGTTTATAATAAAGGCTGTGATGGGCCATTTCTGCAAAAATGTGCTGTGGGATATGCTGATGCCATAACAATAAAAAGGAAATATAGTAAAATAATGCTTTTAACTATTAATATTTAATTTCATTAATTTAATATTAATAAAATCAGAAACTAATGAACTAAATTAAAAAAAAAAGGAAATGGGTACATAGTATCCCTGAAACAATCCATGTCTAGTTCCAGGGAGAGGAAGGTGAGGATATAATAAATATAATAAAAGGGGTGCCTTGGAATGATGCTAGGCACATATGTAAAGGGAGTAACAGTCACAGTAGGGATACAGGTGTACCCAATGGGCTCTGAACAAGTGCTCCCACCTCTGAATTGCCTTGCAGAGGATCCAATAGGCATATACTGTATATTTATATATAATGTGTCAGTAGATTTGCTTAAACCAAGAGCAACAGCAGCTTCCTTATACATTGCCTTCAATAATATAGTTCTATGCTTGGTACAATAACATTTCTTTCCTGTGACTTAACTACACAGAGTGATATGTATATATATATATATATAATGTATGTATGTATATTTTTATTTGTAAAGCGCTCCTTGAGGGCAAAGCACTGTACAACAAAACAATAAATTAGTAGTAACAAACAAGGGGTCATTGGAATAAAAAGTAACAATAAGTGCATTATTAGAATACAATTCACAAAAATATAAAATATAATTACAATACAGATTAAGTGCTCAGTGTAAAGGAAACAAAAGGCTAGAGGACCCTACCTCGGCTTACAGTCTAAATGGGAGGGTAACATACAGACACAATTCAGAGGGGTAATAAGGTGCTGTGGGTTACAGTTTGTTACACTGTTATATAAGTGCCAGTTCAGGTGTTATATTTATATATATATATATATATATATATATACACATATATATATATATGTGTTTGTCTGCCTAAATCAGCTGCCCTAGGTATTCATATTGAATACTGCTTGTCTTTATGGATGACTTATACAGAATAAACTTGACCTGTCAACTATATTTCAACAAAAACAACCATCCCACTGTTACTATAGGCACCATCTCTCCCTACTATACCTGCTATCCCACAGTCACACTCCCTTCCCAGAGACTATTATCCACTGTTACTATAGGCACCATCTCTCCCTACTATACCTGCTATCCCACAGTCACACTCCCTTCACAGAGACTATTATCCCACTGTTACTATAGACACCATCTCTCCCTACTATACCTGCTATCCCACAGTCACACTCCCTTCCCAGAGACTATTATCCCACTGTTACTATAGACACCATCTCTCCCTACTATACCTGCTATCCCACAGTCACACTACCTTCCCAGAGACTATTAACCCATGACTCCAATTAGCTGTCATGTTGACAGACAATTCTGACAATGTAAATGTAGTGGTGTCTTCACATTATTATCATTCTTTATTTATACAGCACCCAAATATTCAGGATTATTTTACAAACATTATGCATCAGTCCCTACCACAGTGGAGTTTGCAATCTAATTACCCTTTTTTTTTTTTTATCAGAAGCCAGTTAGCCTTCCTGTTACTAATTGTATTGCGAGACAGCAGCAAACAACAATTTTACCATTTTGATTAATAAACCCTATTTTTTTGGACAAATAAATATTTATTTGCAAAATATTTAATCCTAATATGTAATCCTAAATTACATTTTGTGAAAACCAAAGCCAAGTTAACTGAGACTCCTTAGAGCATGAGAGAGGGGCTGACTTATGGTTTGTCCTGCTCTGAAATGACAGTCTGTCAATTAAAATTCTGTTGAAGTTGTAGTAGTGTAATGAATCTGGGTGTCGTTATTAGCTCAACCACCAGGTTGCGATATCGAGTTTAATAGGAACTTCTTTTTACAGAGTTTGGATTTGATAACGTGGGTATTGTGTATTAGTTATGTGTAAATTTGTTGAGTATAAAGTGGATTTAAATTTGATTTGCATTTATTTACATATTACATAGTAAACTTTACAGGAGAGGAAGCAGTATGAATAAACCTCCTAGGATTTAATATTTCTAGAATTATGTTATTTCCATGACAAAAACTCTTTTTAAAATAATTGTGGACAGATTTAATGCCCCCATTAAAGGCACTAGGACACTGAGCAACTTGCGGTTTATTCCTTATGACAGTTACAAGTCATTGGAAGAATGCAGCCAACCTTAGAACAAAACAGCAATGAAGTCTGATTTCATTTTGGATGGTTGGAGTTTCAAACCATGGCAGCCAATTGCAACAGAGGCTTACACACTTTGCATTCTATGGATCAATGCTTTAGTAACAATAAGTCGTCTGTATTGCACTCATTTCCAATAAGCAGAGTTCAGTGCTTTAGAAAAACACCTATTCCTGAGTCCCCATATAACTTTTTTTCTGGCCAGTAGCGGCTAATGGCAAAGGCGTTGGGGAAGGGTTAGAGAAGGGGTGGAGTTGTGGTGTTGCAGGGGCAGAGTTGTGACATCACAGGGGTGGGGCTAGCCAGTGTCGGACTGGAACACCAGGGGCCCACCCAAAAACCTTAGACCAGGGGCCCACTATCAGTATTATTATTCTTCCTCTCCTCACTCAACCTCTATTCTCCTAGTCTCTTTTCTTTACATACTATAATCGATTATTTCTTCTATTAAGCCTCTTTGTTCTCATAGAAATAGGGAATGGCCATGAAATAGGCCAAATGTTTAGCAGCACAAGGGCCCACTGACACCTGGGCCCACTGGAAGTTTTCTAACTGATGTTAGCAATTAATGTAGTTTGGTCATACAAGGTTTGGGTTAGAGAGGATTGGGGCAGTTTGGAGGAGGGGACCAAACAACTAGGAATTACAAATTGACCTGCAAGTACATTGTTGGTAAATTTGTAATACTCAGCTGATCTTGGCTTGTACTTTACCAGATAGGCCAGTGCAATTCCAGCCAGGTAGGCCCTAGTTACTAAATCTCCTAGTCTCCACCTTGGAAGAGAGGATGTTAGACTAACGACCTTTACCCTGCCTTTTAATTTGGAAAACCGTTCAGGCAGTTTTGACCCGGGCAGCCCTTCAAAACCAGGCAGGTGGCAACCCTAGATCCTACCAAGGCCACTTCCACTTCAGGCTCTCTAGCACCGACCACCCCTTCTATCAAATGATAGACTGAGGAATCCTGACACCCCATGCCAAATACAGATCTGCCATTTAACACTTTAACCTGGAAAGGAAGCCAGTTCCCATCTCCAAATGTGAAACAGGCCCAGCCCTTGGCTGGATTAACCCTTATGGGGACTGCGAAAACTAAATGTGAGTTAAACATTTACCCTCCTGTGCCTGTAATGTAGAAGATAGATTGAGAAGCTTTAGTCAACATATGTTAGTTGAAGAAGAGGTTTATGCTTGCTGATTATAGAAGGAGAGGCATGCCATTATATTAATATTTATATGTAATGTCACCCTCAAAAGAGTAAAAATGTGACAGTGCCTAATAAACATTTGAGGAAATATTAAAATACTATCAGTTTGTACTTACGCTGCAATTCCCTAATGGAAAAGCCTCCAGGTGTCTAAAGTGAGAGTTAAGTCTGAATAACTGCATAATACAAATACTAATTGGCCTGCCTAATTTCATTAATTTAGGCAAATGCAAGGGAACCACCTGTCACCTGCACAGGATCTTCTGCTGAGTGAAAATAAGGAATAGCTGTTAAAATGCAGAAGAGTGTTCAATGTTGTGTTCACATCAGAAGAATGAAGGAATGGTGTGTGCTTTGAGATAAAAAGGAGAAACTGTTGGGTAACCTATAAAATGAAGAAAACGGAAACATTAAAGAATACATGCAGCAGTGTCAGTGGCCATTGACGTCTACGTACCCAAAGTACAAAATAAAAGGGAAGGGCCATTAGTATAAAAATATAAAGGTAGAGCAATTCAAGAGTTATGTTTCTGCCAGAACCAATGAGAAACAGCCAGCAAAAATTTAATCTTTTGTACCAGAAAGCAGTGCTTATTAAAATAATAATAATAATAACTACCTTTTTGTTTGTAATAATTAAACAGTAATTTGTACTTGATCCCAACTAAGATATAATTGTTCTGTATTGGAGAAAAAGCAACCCTATTGGGTTAATTTAATGTTTACACTACTTTTTAAATTGACTCTAGACTCATCTAGAAAACCCCAACATTCTGGACAACAGGTTCCATACCTGTATTTTTGAAACTATGACTGAATGATTAATGCACGTGTTGTGTATAATTTCATGTGCTAAAAGGGGCCCTGGCCAAACATTGGACCTTCACATGGGCCTTGAACTGAAAAGGTTTGACAAGCACTGCCCAAGGAATATTCAGGCCGGCAAAAAATCTGAAAATACATCTGGAAGAAAAAAGGCCTTTTTGTTCAATTTAGCCACTGATGAAGACCTGAACAGTTGAAATGTGTAGGGCCTATGCTTATGGGGCCTTTATTATTTCTGTAAATCTATTTGATGTCATTAAAAATCTTTTTTAATCTCTGAGTGTGCCGTCTTCACCTTTGGAACGTTCCTTATCTGTTGGTGACTCTGTTCGGGAGTCCCATAATTACTGCACCTCACAATTATTGCATTGGCTGTGCGCGGTCTTACTTTGAAAAATACATCTGAACTGCAAAGTTTGAAGTGGACGTTTGTGAGCAGTTTCCTCTCCATTTTCTCGCAATTATGAAATTCAACTTGCTTGCAACAAGTGATTTCTATCTTATAATGAAAAGAGAGAGAATCTCTAGACTGATGATCCCCAACAGGCCCGGACTGGCAATCTGTGGGTTCTGGCAAATGCCAGAGGGGCTGCTGTAAGTTGCCATAGACAGTCACTATTTATTGGGTTGGTGGGGGGCTGCTTGGGCCTATGTGTACTTGGAATACCAGGGCCTATTGGGAATCCCAGTCTGGACCTGATCCCCAACATGTTGCCCACTGACCCCTTGGATGTTGCTGCAAGTGGCTTCAAAGCAGATGCTTAATCCTGGTTTGGAGAAAAAATTTGGTTGCAGGAAGACCATGTGTATTGCCAAACAGAGCCCCTTGTTGCTGCAAGTCATAATGGCAGACCCCTTATTTGGTACTCCCAGGAACTTTTTTCATGTTTGTGTTGCTTTCCAACTCTTTTTACATTTAAATTTGGCTCACAAATAAAAATGTTTGGGGTCCCCTGATTTAGACCTTCGGACCTCACATGGATGCAAAAGAAGTGCTAAAAAACAGTTTAATAAAAGAAATACAAGTCCCAAGAAATTCTTAAATGGGATAAATAAAAAAAGAACTTGCCTTAGGCTTTTACAGAACAGCACAACCCAAAGGACAACACATAGCAACAACAGAGCAGATAGACTTTTTAGGTTGCTCCATACAAAGAAAATGACCTTTGTTTCACCTTTGTACAGTAGGGAAGTATTTTAGAATTATAATGATAGTCTGCTTTAGATCTGTACATGGTTTCCAGAATGCTTGGGACCTGGGGTTTTCCATATAATGGATCTTTCCATATTTTAGATCTTCAGTCTACTAGAAAATGATTTAAACATTAAAGGGCATGTAAAGGCAAAAAAATAAAACCCCATTTTTACTTTCTTTAATGAAAAAGAACCCTATCTCCAATATACTCTAATTAAAAAATATGTACCATTTTTATAAGAAACCTGACTGTATGCAGTGAAATTCTCCCTTCATTTACTGCTGTGGATAGGAATTGTCAGACGGTCCCTAACTGCTGAGCAGGGAAACAATCATACTTATTTACAGCAGGGGGAGCCCCCACCTTACTTCCCAGCCATGCAGAACTCAAGCAGCTTTGTTTATGACGAGCCCAGACCACACTGAGCATGTGCACAGTCTTAGTCTTGCAAAGATGTTTAACAAAGTTACAAGATGGTGACCCCCTGTAGCCAACTTTGAAATCATAAATTATTTGTTTGATTAGGCTTGTGGTGCAGTAAGTTCTTGTTTATATTTAGTATACAAAATACAGCATTTCTAGCCTTATTCTATTTTAGAATTTACATGCCCTTTAAAGGTAAGTTTATTAACAGGTAAAGACAATTATTATACATTACAAGTCAGATCCCATTCAGAGGTACACAGTGTGTGGAGCAATTAGTACAATAGTGTTATCAATTGCAATAAAGACAAGTTGTGGAAAATCTAGCCTAGGAGCCTTTGTATCTCTTTGATTTTATACCTTATTGAATTACCGGGAGGTTCTATGGGGATTGTATATTGGGGAGAGGAAATTGTTTTAGCCATGGGGTCCAGGTCCGATAGAACTTTGTAGTTTGTACTTTTGTTTTGTGAATGAGGTATTCAAGCGTGCCCAAATTGGACATAGTATAAATCCACAATTCTGGAGGGGGTGGTCTGTCAGATCTCCAATTTAAACTTATCAGTCTCCTAGCTTGGAACATGGCTTTATTAAGAAAGCCTTTAAGGTAAGGGGGTGTTTGGAGTCCTGAGTATATGCCCAGGATACAGATGATTGGATCTGGTTCTATCGTTGACCCCACATCCGGAGACTCTATTTGCTGTTTTAAGGAAGCCCACCCATTGTTCATCAGTAATGACCCCTAAGTCTTCCTCCCAGGCTGTCCTGGATTTGAGCGAAACATCTTTCAGGGAACATTATCTTTTTATGTAGGTTTGACATTATGCCCTTAGGTGCCTTGAGGTTAAGTTGCCTTACGAGGAAACTTTTGGGCGACTTCGGAAAACGAATAGGCGCACGTGCATTGCTGCAGGCGGTTTTCATTTTAGCCGGCAGAGGGTAGGGGGAAGGCAGTTCGGGGAGATTGTAGCCCCGAAGAAGAGATTTGTCGATGGGGCGACTAATCTCCCCGAATCTGCTCGTGTGGCCGGACCCTAATAGTGAATGGTGCAGCCCAAATTTGGTTTAAAGTGCCGCAAATGGATTGAGCTTATTATGGTCCCACACGTCCCCCTAGACTTGAGATCCGCCTTTGGACCCACCCGCCAGGAGGATCAAGGTTTGTTATTCCACCACTCCCACCCATTCCTCCAGAGTGGTGTCTTGGGATCTGTAGTGGTTATTGACATGAGCCTTGTGGCTCTACTGGAAATTTCTTGGGTTGCCACCACTATTGGGTTAGAACCCTGCTTCCCCTTACCATAGGGAACAAGCATGAATTGTAATTAGGGATGCACTGAAATCAGGATTCGGTTCAGGATTTGGCCAGGATTCTGCCTTTTCCAGCAGGATTCGGATTAGACTGAATCCTTCTGCACGGCCGAACTGAATCCGAATCCTAATTTGCAAATGCAAATTAAGGGCGGGGAGGAAAATTTAGTGACTTTTTGTCACAGATAGCTGCAAGGTCAGGTAGAGTGGGTAGAGGTCAGGCACTGTCGTTCCACCCCTTCCCTGCTCAATAGACTGGTTTTGCCTCCAATAAGGATTAATTATATCTTAGTTTGGATCAAATACCAGGTACTTTTTCATTATTCCAGTAAAATGGGATATAATATTTTAAAATGTGGATTATTTGATTATAATGGTGTCTATGGGAGATGTGCTTTCCATTATACGGAGCTTTCTGGATAACAGGTTTACAGATAAACAATCTCATACCTATACAACAATAAAAGTTATTACTGTGTATTATACTATTTAAGTCACATCATTTTGCATTAAGCAGCCAAGCTCAAGCTACCAACATGGTCATCAAACAAATGGTGTTGTCCCAGGGGGAGGTCATTAGGTCTACAATTAAAGATGACCCTTAGAGATAAGTATTAAAATGTCTACTATCCCTGTCTAAAGGGGATTTCCCTTGTGGAATGTTTAATATTTCAAAAATGAATTCTGTTTATTTGTCGTTCCCCTATCCTCCTGCAAATCTGTCATCTTGTTTATATGCCCCTGTACCTTTTGCTCTGTCATACCGAATTCCTCAGACAGTCATATATACATACATCTATATAAGACATGTAGCTCTGTGCACCATGGTCATTCTTCTGTTCAAAAATATATACCATGTTGGTTAGCATTTAAACCTATGTTATTCCTTGTTATTCCAGCTAAATATCTCTTTTACCAAATGTCTTAACACAGGTTAATACTCAAAATGCTAATTCTTTCAGACGACAATTGTATGGTAGTAAAGAAGCTTCCTCATTGTTCTCTGGTCATTTCTTCAACTTTAGGGTCAGGGCATACAGGCAGATTCGGGAGATTAGTCGCCCGGTGACAAATCTCCTCTTCCTCGGGGCGACTAATCTCCCCGAACTGCCTCCCTTGTCTTCCCACCGGCTAAAAAATGTAAATCGCCAGCGGGATGGAACTCGGATCGATTTTTTTTCTGAAATCGCCTGAAGTTTCCTTGTCAGACAACTTTGGGCGACTTTGGAAAATGAAGTTCTCCAAGTGCAGTCGCCGAAACTTCAGGCGACTTCGGAAAATGAAGTTTCCTTGTCCCACAACATCGGGCGACTTCGGAAAATGAAGTGCTCAGAGTGGACTCTGAGCACTTCATTTTCCGAAGTCGCCCAAAGTTGTCTGATAAAAGCTGCCCAAAGTTGCCGATGAAAGCTGCCGACAGACGGCAACTTATTGGCCCGTGTATGGCCCCCCTCGACGGGCTTCTCCGATCAAGATCTGTCCGAAAGTCGGGCAGATCTCGATCGGATGGGAATAAATATCCTGTCGGATCGCGGCCGCATCTGTTCGTTGATGTGGTCCCGCGATCCGACTGCCTGTTCCCATTCGTTAGGATCCGATCGTTGGGCCCCCCGATATTGTGGGCATATCAGAGAGAGATCCGATCGTTTGGCGACATCGCCAAACGAGCGGATCTCTCCGTGTATGGCCACCTTTAGAGTCTGCAGTTCAGATTCCAGATTCCAAGACTGGCCAGACCAGGGATGACTTTGACGTAGTTGGCCAACTTAAATATATTGCAATATATGGACAAACAATCCCTGTTTTAGGGGAGGGCATTTTTTAGTAGCTTAAGGGAAAAAATATCTCAATGTCTTTAATATATAGTATTAATAATGGGTTGAGTGCAGAGGACATCTTGATCTCCCCAACATCTATCCAACATACCTGATCTCTCCAGCATACCTGATCAACACTGATAAGTTTTACATGGAGTTGGGGCCCCACACTACCATTATTGTACAAGGCCTCCTCTGTCACCCTTTCTGTATTTTTCAAGTGCCTCCTCCTTAAACTGATTTTATTAAATGCCTCTGCTGTTTGCACTATTTTTTTTTCTTGGTTGGTCTTAGTAGATGAGTTATAAATATCTGATGAGTATAATTCATCACATAGAGACATTTAGAAAGGCGCTATGTTGGACACCCATCAGATAGCTGATCTTCTAGAGTTTACCCAGGCAGCTACTGCCTCTTAAAATGTGTAACAAAGTGTAACCTTTCCACTCCTGGAAGCCTTTCCTAGTATATTGTGTAAAATTAGAGCCATTCCATCAAACAAATGACTAATAGGTCTTGAGAATGACTGAAATGCTTGCTTAGAAACCCAAAACCGCAGAAAGGCTCAGACAAATCATCCCATATTTACCACTGCCCTGTGCCCAATGCCGATCTCTTTATACACCAGTGACAAAACTCATTGACAACATAGGTTTTTACCCAAAGAAAACATTTATTTTCACTTTTGATGTTCCTTTCACCCTACTAGATGTAGCCTGACAATTCCATTCAGTTAAACATGATGGATGTTAATTATGTGCTGAGTGATGTGAGGCAGGCAATGCATCAAATCGACACACAACCTTCCTGTGTATAAAACACTGTGTTGCCTGTTTGCAAGCAGTTGTTTCATAAACATGTTACTGAATAAACAAAGAAACACATTGTGTGCATGAAATAAGTATATTCTATTAGTATTTGTGTGCGATAATATCAATGATGTATGTTGGCCAATGTCAAGCTGTTCATTGACACTCAACAAAAAGATTGCCCTTCTATTATCATAATGTTAACAGCAGGGTAAAGCCAGGGCCAGATTTACATAGAGGGCACCCCTAGGCCCACTGTCGTTCATCTCGTCCCCTCCCTTTTATTCCCTCAAATTCATCATTGGGACTGGAGCAATGGGGATTGGCTCACAAGAGATTTCAAAAACGATCTTATCTCCTGCTCATCCCCAGTGTTTCTGAACCAATGTGGGTGTGGTTGGGCAGCATGCCGCCCCCTAAAATACTGCTGCCCTAGGCCAGGGCCTTGGTGGCCTCTCCACAAATCCAGGCCTGGGTAAAGCCAGACAGATTATAGTTTCATCTATCGATATGGACAAATTACATTCCATGCCATAGATGCAGAGAGAAAAAGGCTTTATACACAATTTATACAGAAGGAAAGTCGTATCCCTCTTGGGGTGCCAAATGTTAGGCACCCCCAAGTGATTGTATTTTACTTACCTGAAACCCTGGTGCTCCTATCAGCAGAAAACTGCAGTGACCTGGGGTTAATACAGCGAGCACCACGGAACAATACTCTTCCTGCTTCTTATTTCTTTAAATTTCCTGGGGAAAACCCATGTGCAGTAGAACGAAATAGCCGACGTTTTTGTTAAAGTTGGGTTTTTTGCTCTAATGCGCAGGCACAGCCAAGAGAGGAAATAAGAAGCAGGAAGAGGATTGTTCCGTGGTGCTCGCTGGAATAAGCCCAGGCCGGTGCAGTTTTCTGCTGATAGAAGCACCGACCCGGGGTTTCAGGTAAATAAATACAATCAGTTTGGCACCCCCAAGCCGGATACGACTTTCCTTCTCCTTAATATAGACATGTCCCAGAGCAACAGCGTATAGAAAATAAATGTAAATAAAGTGGAAACAGCCAAGGGACAGAATTATCCTGCTAAAACTTCATAAAGGTGATGTTTGAACATAACATGGAACATGTGGTTTAGTGCCCAACTAATACATTTCTTAGCAGAATAGGGGTAGGCTGGAGGCTGGGAGAAATGACCCTAGACTTGGAATGCAAAAATAAATGCATTGCCATGGCACAAATTTGATAGCAGTGCTAAATTCACTCAAGGTTCAGGCATAAACAATTCTAAAATTCTACAGAACAGGCAAAATTAATAACTGTATCTGGTGTGAACATTTTAATATGAACAGATGTATGGTGATGCAGTGCCTTGAGATTTATGATTAGTTGGGCACCTAAAGTTTGGGGGCTGCAGAACAAGCTGTCTGTACCCTACTATGTCATTACTACTTTATTTTCTGTCTGTTAGACTATCTCATCTGATGTGAGTGATGTATAATCTGAAGGATAATACTAATAATTCAACGATAATTTCATCATCAATAATTTGGAGACTTATAAATTATCATTAAACAGAAATCTTCTAAAAGATAAATATACTAGAAAATTATTACATATCACAGGAAGCAAATCCTATGAAGCTTTAAATTCTCCTCCACTCTTATTATTATCATCATCATCATCATCAGTTATCGAGAATGAAACGTCAACTACAGTTTATGAAATCTCTAATGGATTGTATTGATTACATGAAAGCCAAGAGGGTTGCTGATTTAATGGGTTATGTTGGGCATAGTTGTGATGAGTTTCACCAAGGAAAGCACCAGTTATAATTAGGGTTGCCACCCGGCCGGTATTTTACCAGCCTAGCCGGTAAAATACTTTACCTGCCAGGGCTGGTATTACAAATTTACCGGCAATGTAGCTGCCGGTAATTTGTAATACCTTTAACAAAAGCCCTTGGCCCTCCGGCAGAAACTTACCTTTCCTTAGTCTTCTGCCCCTCTCGCGATGGGGCCCGGCCCCCTTTAGCAGCAAGCCGCCCCGCGATCACGCCCCTTTTTACGTCACAGTCCGCCCATTTATACGTGGCTCCGCCCCTTTTTATGTCACGCCGTTACCACCCCATCACTGGCCGGTAAATTTATTTAAAAAGGTGGCAACCCTAGTTGTAATGGCGTTTTAGCTTTGTGTATCAGTAGGTATAACACTTCGATGTGAGCAGGGTTGGAACCAATACCACATGATTTTGATGGTCTGTGATATCTTAAATGGCTGCAAACATTTATAGGGTTATTTACTAAAATCAGATTTTTTTTGGGTTATTTGAATAACAAAAGGTCAGACCAAACTAGACTCTACGATTGGACCATATTTATTATTAAAAAAAAAGCACAATTCAATCGGATCGGGGCAAACGCAATAAAATTGATCAAAAAACAGATTCATGCGTTTTTTTCTGGTGTTTTTTTAGAAAAGCCTGAATTTTATGGATTTTTTGCACGAAAAGCCCCAAATAGACAGATTTTTGTGCTCATTCCAGCGCAGACCACAGAAACTTCGAAATAGTATAGGGACCTCCCCCACTGACTTATATATAACCTTGGCAGGTCTGAGAAGGCGGATTTTCAGACTTTTTGCAGCATCAGACTTTAATAAATCATGAAAAAGTTTTGCACTGACGGACTTCAGTAAATAACCCCCATAATGTAGGTGTCATATAGACAATGTTTCATTGCTCAGTTGTCCCATAATGAATGGTGTGTAATTAACCACTTTGTGCTATAACATCTGTGCTGCTGTTCAGGTGAAACTTTTAGATCTCTATAGGGCCCCTGTCTCATCATAAATTAGTAAATACCCATAAGCAGTGATCGGCGAATTTGCGGCGTTTCGCTTCGAAAAATTCACGAAACAGCGACGGGATCTAGTTTTTGATGCCGGTGCCCGTTTTTGACGCCGGCGTCCATTTTTTTGGAAAAAAAAATGTGACACCGGCGAATTTTTTCCACGAATTTTCGCGGGCGTTTCGCAAATTTATTCGCTGGCGGCGAATCGCACAAATTCGCTGCGAATTTGTGCCTGGCGAATAAATTCGCCCATCACTACCCATAAGTAGAAGATCCAGCTGATTATATGTAGCAGTTCCATTCCATTTATCTACAACAGTGACAGTTCCAGTCTCCACGTATCCAATTGTACCAATGTTGGCCCCAAGTTATTTAAAGTTCCACAGCCTATAATTCCCAAAGGTGTAGCAACATTCCTGCAACATCAAAATAACTGTTCCAATCAATGCGGCAGTCAGAGCTCTCACTTTCCAAGACAGAAGTTCTGGGGCCCACAGCGGCCTTATCCTTCCAAACTATCTATGTGTAACTCTTCTCTCAGTTCCTCCACTGAGTCCTCATTATCATTTGGAACTAGTACTTAAGCTTAGCTGGTAAGTAGGTAGATAAATGATAGATACTGTAGATATTGTTTGCATTACCATACACTAGATAACACTGTGGATAAGGTTTTAAAAATATAACTAATTTACTAAGGGCACCACATCAATGTAACACGATGATCTAATTACCAGAATCCATGAAAGCTTCGGATGAATTATTGATCTGTAGAAGGCTTGGTAAGGCATAAGTGAAAATGGATCTGCAGTCATCTACTAATACCTTATACAGTACTGTCCTATCTAGATAAGAAACCTTACCAATCCATATGACATTTCTTTTATTATTTTATTATTATTAACATTTATATAGCTCCAGCATATTTCACAGCACTGTAAAGTAAATGTGTGTATACAACTAAATCACATTAATTACATACATAGAACATATGGAGTTACATACATCACAACCAATACCGGTACAAAAAGTGAGGAAGGCCCTGTGCAAAGGAGCTTACAATCTAAAGGGAAGGGAATAAGACACAAGGTGTGGGAGAGGGCAGAATCAGAATGAAGTGAGTGAGAGATGTATTGTAGTGAGAGTGAGAGAGGTACTGTATGTGGTGTTGCATTTGGTAGTTAAGCAGAGTGAGGGTAGGCTTCTCTAAAGAAATGCATTTTGAGAGATCTTTTGAAAGCAGAAAGGTTGGGAGAAAGTCGGACAGACTGTGGGAGAGAGTTCCAGAGGAGGGGTGCAGCCCTTGCAAAGTCTTGAATACGAGCATGTGAGGAGGTAATGAGAGAAGAGTTGAATAGAGGAGCGTAGTAAGCGGTTGGGTGAGTATATAGAGATGAGATCAGAAATGTAGGGTGAGGCAGAATTATGAAGTGCTTTGAATGTCACAGGTCATTATTTGAATTTTATTCTGAAAGTTAGCGGAAGCCAGTGTAGGGATTGGCAGAGTGGCGAGGCAGAGGAGGAGCGGTTGCTGAGGCCTATAAGCCTCATGGCAGTGTTTATTATGGACTGGAGAGGTGAAAGTCTCTGGTGGGGGAGGCCAATTAAAAGAGAGTTACAGTAGTCTAGACGTGATATGACGAGAGAGTGAATAAGAATTTTGGCAGCATCTTGGATGATAAATGATCTTATTTTGGATATGTTCCTTAGGTGATTTAATAAGTGACTGGATATGAGGAGTGAAGGACAGGGCAGAATCTAGGATAATCCCAAGGCACCAGGCCTGGGGAGAGGGGGTGATAGTGGAATTGTTAGCTATGATGGATACTTCCGGGATGTTACTGGTGTTAGTTGGAGGGAAGAGAACCATTTCCGTTTTAGAAAGATTTAATTTATGGTAGCGTTGTGACATCCAGGTAGAGATAGCGGACAGGCAGGAGGAGACTCAAGTTATGAGTTCTGGGTTGAGATCAGGAGAGGAGAGATATATCTTCTTGACAAACTGTATCCAAGGCACTTGGTTCAGGTAGAACATAAAAAGGTGTTGATGGAGAGTGTGCCATAATACTGACACTGGAACACCCTTTCACATCATTTTGATATATATATATATATATATATATATATATATATATATATATATATATACATGCCTACAAATGATCAAGGATAGAGCGAAAGATCCAGGTTTCATAGGTGGGAGCTCATTTCTCTTCTCTTACTAAACTCTGTGGCTCCATCTGCAGGTACAATGTGATGTAGCAGTAGTGTGCCCTTCTTGGTGTTATAATGTTCTTTGTCTTTTTTTTCTTCTTTGGGAAGTGGAGGATAGGTGTTTAGATGTGGTGGGATCCTAGACTTAAGGTGGCCATACAAGGGCCAATATAAGCTGCCGACAAACCCAGTCGGAAGCTTATTGGCCAGTGTATGGGGCCCTTGACGGGCTTCCCCGATCATTATTTGTCTGAAAATCAGGCAGATGATGATCAAGCAGGTTTATAAAGCCTGTTGGATCAATGACTGCATTGGTTGGCCTGTATTCTATCCCTAGGGCTTACAATCAGATCGGCCTGATATTGCCCATAGGCATATCGGGGAGAGATCCACTCATTTGGCGAGACTCTGAATGTATAGCTATCTTGATACAAACTTTGTGGGATCCAATTTAATTGTTGAACCTTTGGACAACAATGAAATAAATTGTTACTGCTGCCCCGTTGCCCTACAATCTCCATCTTATTCTGCTTTCCCACAATCTTCCTACATACAATGCAGCCACACAGTAGGCCCAGCCAGCTCACCAGTTTCAAAACTGTTCCAGGATTGAGCATGTGCAACAAATTGCCACCAGAATCCTATTGCCCCCATCCAAGGTATGAAAAGTCATTGAAAAGCATTATAGCACTGTGTATGCTGGAAATAATTCCCATTGCCATCCTGTGAACATTTTCTTCCGAAAGATCAGAATAGGACATTTTTATACCAAAATCAGGGCCGCTCCTGCCATGAGGCAAGGTGACAACTGACAGCAAGCGGGCAGTTACAAATGGCGGCAAAACCCACCTCTGGTAACTTTAAAAGCCATATTTCCAGGTTTTAAACCAGAAATTCAGCTTCGCTAGTGCAGAGATTGCTATTGCGCTTAATGCACTAGTGATGCTGCCCCCCTTTGAAACGCTGATTTTTAAACATGGCAGCAGCCCCAGGATCGCCACTGACCAAAATGACTTGTACGATGATATTCTTCCAAGAAATACCACCTAAGGGAAGCACAAAGATTAACAACTGTACAACCCTCTCTACATTTAACAATTACATAATCTTCCCTTCAATTAATTCATCTAAAAAAACAGAGATTAAAAAAAATATATATATATATTTTTTTTTGAAAATGGGTCTAAATAACTTAATTTGAGGCACTGGATGTTATTTCTATTAGATATCAGGCTACACAAGAAGGCAATAAGAACAATTCTTATTTTTATGGGAAAGGTTTCGGGATGAAAACTGTCTCTTCTCTATTTGTTTTTTTTTTACATTTTATAATTATAATTTATAATTTAATTTATAATATAATTTATAATGATAGTTTGTATTCCTTCCTTGATTCAGCGACACGCATTTGGGAAAAATACAACTCAGTATGAAATGGAATCCCACATGTGCTTTGTGTGTTTTATTTGGGGGTTACCCCTGGTACTGTTATTAATTAGAGGTAGTCATCATAGTCAGCTTGTTTATTGTGAAATCCTGCCAGTCTCGCTGTGGTTTCCCTATGCATAACCCCGAGGCGACAAGTACAACTGCCAGGGAGACATTTCAATAACAATTGTTTCTCCCCCCCCCCGTAAGAAAATCAGGCTGCGGCGTCATTTCTTCTCTCTGTCATTGTCCGTTTAACTAATGGCCATACCTGCAATGGCCTTGCTGACACACAGAGTTATTTATTAAAGTCCCAATGCTAAAAACTCAAAACATTTGAGTTTTTCTTACTATAAAATCTGAATTTTTAGTTGAAAAAACCTCAATTTTTTTCAGATTTATTATACCCTCGAGTCAGTATTCGAAAATACTCCATATTCAGCCTGCCCAGGTCCTGTAGAAGTCAATGGCAGAGGTCCTATTTGCAATTTGAAGATATTATGGTCTGCACTGTGTTTCGTGGAATAATCCAAAAATGTAGTGCTTTTCTGCCAATTTCACTAAAAATTCGGTCTTTTCGGGAGTTAAATCCGAAAATTTGGATTTTACGCACTACAATCTAAAAAAGTGGTGGTTTTTTCCCAATCTGATTTTTTTGTGGTTTTTTTAATGATGAATAAGGGTAAATTGTGGATTCTAGTTTGAACGTACTTTTTTAAAATTAAAACATGAGAAAAATTCAGATTTTGATAAATTCCCCCCACAATGTCCCCCCCCAATATAATGAGGGTGCATCATAAAGAAAACAACAAATTTGAACGGATATATTTTAATGCACAAGAGAACTGAAGAGGTATCAAATAACGTGCAAAAACATACGTTATTTTTAAAGAATGTCAAAATTATGTAACATTTCTGTGCAGCAATGACAGCGCAGAGCAGTGTGATAGGAGCAGGTAGTTGGGTAGAGTTTAAACTTAGGCCAAACTTCATTGCCCCCTCAAATAAATTACTTTTAATTAGCAAATGAATTAATGAACCTGTTTATACGAACTGCTTATTATTGAGTAACAGCTATTGAGATCTATTTATTGAATGATATGCGCGTTTCCTACATGAACCTTCCAGCAGTGGGAATGACTGGTTATTACAGAATAACATCAGGTGTTTATAGTGAATAAAATCACGGAGGAGTTCCTTGACAATATGCCCGTCATGGAACTCAGTGGTTACTTCTAATATCCTTATATTTTCCAACAGGGGGAAATGTATTTATTATAATACACAAGTTTTAGCGAGTCATGTGACAGAAATGACAGAAATGTGCCTTTATATGGATATAATACATAATTTACAATTAATGGCTTCTGTGTATTATAATGAATAAAGTAAATTGTAAATTATAAGGATATTATAAGTTACTGATGAGCTTCACGACCATATAAAACTATAGGTCATGGAACTCCGAGGTAACTTCTAATATCCTCACATTTTGCAACAGGGGTACTTTATTTATTATAATTATAATTTATTATAAGTTTTAGTGAGTCATGTGACAGAAATGACATCACTACTCACTGTTTATAACTGATGACATCAGTACTCACTGTTTATAAGGATATAATTTACAAGATATTCATGGCTTTTGTGTATTATAAACATGTTTATCAGTTCCACTGGGTTCGCCCCATCCCGCTTATGATGTCACAAAAGGGGCAGGGTTAAACCCAGAAGCCGGCATTTGTATCTCTTCATGCCTGTACAATAAATATACACTTTGTGCCCATGTCCAAAAGTAGGAGCAACTATGAGGTTGGAGTATCTGTAGTAATTAGTCAAATCAACTGGACTTGCTGTGTTTTTTCTTGAAGACATTTCACCAATCAAACTGGCTTTCTCAATTCAAAATTAATTTCTCATTCTAAACTAAGAAAGCCAGTTGGATGACTTGTGATTGTGAAATGTCTTCAAGGAAAAACACAGCAAGTCCAGTTGATTTGACTTATTTCTACAAATATACCATGACCTGGATGAATGAGAATCTTGACAAATATATGAAGTTGGAGCAAAAGCTGTAATGAGGCTCACAAGTTATCCAAAGCTCCTTTGTGCACTAAGCATTGCCCAACTTTTTAGAAATAGTCCATACTATATATTACAAATATGTATATACTGTATTTTCTACAGGAAGAAAGTTATAGCCTGGTGAATAAACCTTCTACCATGGTGATCCTACTGTGTATGAATCTGATCCAACACCAGAGAAGCCACCGCAGCTTTGCCTTTGTTTATGGCCAAGTTTGAAATGAAATTGTTTGTTTCATTACAGATTTGGGAGAAAAAAAAACCTTTACAGTGAAAACTGAGACAAAACAGAATGAAGTTATTTTTCCTTTGATGATTAGAGATTTTGTAGAACTAATGAAGTTGTAAGAGTTGTTAGTTGTGCCGCAGACAACATTTGAAGCAAGCACTTAAATCATGATTCCAGAGATAACCTTTTGATATAATGTTTCTGTGGCTCTGATGTTTTCCTGGAAAGGTCTCTGCCATTTCAATCCACTTCAATTTTTGGGCATGTCTGTAAGGTTAAACAAACAATTCTCACATCCAGCCATTCTGATTTATTCTGTCAGCTGCTTGCCGGCTCACCCCTGCCATTGTACACGGTGCAGAAGCAGGGAGGGTTCATTTAGAAAAAGGTGAGACTACTACAGGAAAGTGTCCCCCCTCAGCTGTGAATTCAGAATGCCTGGGGGGAGTCTGGGGAAGATGGTGAGAGAGTTTGGTTAATTTATGTTCCTTTGTCTAGGAATGTCTGTATAAATTCCATCAGACCTTCTGACCCTGTCTTGGCAGATACAAGAGTCTAAACAACAAGAACTCCTCAATTGAATAAAGATCCTTAAGCATATGTTTAGTTTGAAGCCCTTTTGTATACCCTATCCCAATTTCACACATCTATATACATTTTTATATGAGCCTTTAATCCTATATTTATTCCATTCTCCATGTTTGACTTTCCGCTGTACCTTTCCCTATGTCTATACACACACAGGAGGGTTTACTTATATCACACTCACAAGTGCAGAAATGATACAATCATTGCACAGATATGGGACCTGTTATCCAGAATGCTCGGGACCTGGGGTTTTCTGGATAACGGATCTTTCGATAATTTGGATCTCCATACCTTAAGTCTACTAGAAAATCATGTAAACATTAAATAAACCCAATAGGCTGGTTTTGCTTCCAATAAGGATTAATTATATCTTAGTTGGGATCAATACAAGCTACTGTTTTATTATTACAGAAAAAATAAGAATTATTTGCCTATAATCAGGGGCATAACTATAGAGGAAGCAGACCCTGTGGCTGCAGGGGGGGCCCAGAAGGGTATAGGGGCCCCATGTAGGATTGCCACCCGGACGGTATTTTACCAGCCTAGCCGGTAAAACACCTGCCAAGGTCTGGGTTGTTATTACAAATTTACCGGCAATGTACAGTAGTTGCCGGTAATTTGTAATACCCTTAATAAAAAGTCCTTGGCCCGCCCCCAATTCGCTCAGTACTTATGTTTTTTTTTCAGGCCCCTTTTGCAGCACTGTGCGTTACTCCGCCCCCCTTTACATCACAGACCGCCCCCATTTGTTCCCTCCCCCCACCGGCCGGTAAAAGTTTTTAGAAAAGGTGGCAACCCTAGCCCCATGAGGCCCTAATTAATATATAATGTCAATAAATATTATTAAACAGATTAACCTTGGATAAAATGCAGTCTATGGGAAACAGCTTTTCTGTAATTTGGAGCTTTCTGGATAACGGGTTTCCTGATAACGCCTACTCCGAAATAAATTCCCTGCACTTGCACGTATTTGCCCCATTTGTTCTGATGAATGCGTTTTTGTATAGTTGTTTTGATTAATCGTTTGCAACTTTGGCCAATTCCCACCATGAAAATGCTGAAAATGCTTGTGTTTTAATGTATCTGACACCATTGCAAGAGAGGACTTTGATTTATTGGGAAAAAATTGCATTCTGGGTAATAAAATATGGTAAATATGGGGATTTGCTTCTAATATTGCACTTTGCACTTGCTTTTGTAAATGAGCCCATTCGAAATTTAGAGTTGATTTGATTGAGGCCAAACAAACTCTTCTATTGCGGTTCTTCTTATAAAAAAGCATGAATTCAAAAAAAGTCCCTTTCGATCCACAAAATGCTGGTACATGGGCAAAGTGCATAAAACAAAGCGCAGTAGAAATTGTGTCAAAGACAAATTGAAATGTGTTATTTCCAACATGAAGCTGTAATTTCAAAAATAGGAGAAGTTGGATAAATCAGCAAAAATGCAAACTTTGACTTTTTATTTCCGGTTTATAAATTGGCCTTTTATTTCATCTTCAAGTTGCGAGAAAGATTGTTAGGGCTAAAATTAGTGGGATTATTATGCTGTTTAATTGGAGTACTCCCGAGAACTAGAGGTGCCTGATGCAGCACTCCATTGCATTATTCTGACTTATGAAGAATGTAAATTTGGGAATTTTGATAGTACAGTGTGAGTTTGGAATGAAATGCTTTTATTTCTGTATCCTCTCTCATATCTTTCCTTGTTTCATCTCTTTTCTACTTTCCCCTTCTTTCTTCTTTCCTCTCTTTTCCTGGAATTCTGGTGATACCACCTGCCGGCATTACCAACATTAAAGAGGGCCAACCAAGATAGGAGAGATACAGAGCTACAGGGAGTCATGGCTCTTCCCTGCCATTGTCCTGCAAGATTAATAAAATAACCCCTATGCAACATGAACATCATCTAGGCCTTTGTGCAACTGAAAATATCATTCTCTACTTGGTCCTTTTCTTAAGGGTCAGAAAAATATATTTTGAGCCTAATGGTGATGCATGTTGGGTGGAGGTAACTGGAAAAACAATCTACTGTACTTAATGACAAATTTAAACTCAGCACAGGCCCTGACACTATGGAAATTGCTTTCCGCCCATTAGCTCTACATTGCTGGGTTCACTTAAACGGCAAATTAAAATTAAGTCATCATTTCACACGTTTTAAGTTCTAATTAATAGCACATCATGTCTAGAACACTAGGAATTCCAGTGAGAATTTAAGACTAGGAAAGCCTTCAGCTTTACTACATTGGCTGGTACTAATGATGATCATTTTGTCCCAAAGTATGTCATTAAAAGTACAAGTTCCATCATTCATTTTTCCGGCACTTTTTGGAAACATCCAAAAGTTATAGTGGTTTTGGATTTATACATTTATTGATACCTTTACTGGTTACTTATTTTAATAATTCTACCTGTATTCATGGTTCTTTAAAGAGCATTTTAAACGGTGGGAGAACATGAAAACTCCAAGCGAACTGTTTTGATGCCGAACATTATGGGGCCGATTCACTAAATTCGAGTGAAGGGTTCGAATTAAAAAAAATTCGAATTTCGAAGTTTTTTTGGGCTACTTCGACCATCGAATGGGCTACTTCGACCTTCGACTACAAAAATCGAACGATTCGAACTAAAAATCGTTCGACTATTCGACCATTCGATAGTCGAAGTACTGTCCCTTTAAGAAAAACTTCGACCCCCTACTTCGGCAGCTAAAAGCTACCGAAGTCAATGTTAGCCTATGGGGAAGGTCCCCATAGGCTTGCCTGGGATTTTTTGATCTAAGGATTTTCCTTCGATCGTTGGATTAAAATCCTTCGAATCATTCGATTCGAAGGATTTAATCGTTCGATCGAATGAAAAATCCTTCGAGCGATATTCGAAGTCGAACGATTTTAGTTCCTAGTCGAATATCGAGGGTTAATTAACCCTCGATATTCGACCCTTCGTGAATCGGCCCCTATGTGACATTTTTTACATCCCATGGTGTATATATATTAAATATTTTTAGATTATTTTAGATTATTTTTTAAACAAATATAAAATATTTATTTACTATGAAAGGATCATGAAGCAATAATCTAGTACAGGAGTTGGCAGGACCCAACAATCAGACATTTCATTTTTGGAGGAAGAATCATACAAACATTTCCTAACTTATATATTTGGGAATTGTGAAGGTCATTTTCCTATAAAAATCGCAGATGGTCCCAACAGATTTCAGAAAGGCACTTTATCAGTGGAACTCATGAAACCTACAGAATGCTTAGAGTAATTTTAGAAAACGAAAAACATTAAAAAGGGATCCTGTCATCGGAAAACATGTTTCTTTCAAAACATATCAGTTAATAGTGCTACTCCAGCAGAATTCTGCACTGAAATCCATTTCTCAAAAAAACAAACAGATTTTTTTTATATTCAATTTTGTCAATTTCCCAGCTGCCCCTGGTCATGTGACTTGTGCCTGCACTTTAGGAGAGAAATGCTTTCTGGCAGGCTGTTGTTTTTCCTTCTCAATGTAACTGAATGTGTCTGAGTGAGACATGGGTTTTTACTATTGAGTGCTGTTCTTAGATCTACCAGGCAGCTGTTATCTTGTGTTAGGGAGCTGCTACCTGGTTACCTTCCCATTGTTCTTTTGTTTGGCTGCTGGAGGGAAAAGGGAGGGGGTGACATCACTCCAACTTGCAGTACAGCAGTAAAGAATGATTGAAGTTTATCAGAGCACAAGTCACATGACCAGGGGCAGCTGGGAAATTGACAACATGTCAGGCCCCATGTCAGATTTCAAAATTGAATATAAAAAAATCTGTTTACTCTTTTGAGAAATGGATTTCAGTGCAGAATTCTGCTGGAGCAGCACTATTAACTGATTCATTTTTAAAAAAAAAAAATTTTCCCATGACAGTATCCCTTTAAGCCAGTAGAAAAATAAAGTTGCTGGAGTAGCAAAAGAAATTCAAAAATGCACTAGAATGCAGTAGAATTCTGAAAGTCATTCAGATGTCAAAGTCATATAAAGTCATATAAAGAACAAGACCAAGAAGAGAGTAGCTATTCTTGGTCTTTTATTTTGGTCTATTATTTTTAGATAAATATACAAGCCAGATGGTTCTTTAGGATGATGCTGGATGCCATGATTTCCCTCAAAGACTTTCCCATTTTGATTCGTCAGACAACAGGACAGTTTTCTACTGTGACACAGTTCATCTAAAATGGATTTGGGCTCAGAGAAGGCGGCAATGTTTTTGGATCATGTTTATACATAATTTCTTCTTTGGATGGTAAAGCTTTAACTTGCATTTCTGGATGCAGTGACTGTGTTCCCAGGCAGTGGTTTTGGAAAGTATTCCTGAGCCCATGCAGTGATTTCCACTACAGAATCAGACATGTTTTTAATGCAGTGCCGTCAGAAGGTACAAAGATCACGGCCATCCAATATTGCTTTTGGCCTTGTCCCTTGTATGAAGATTTCTCCAGATCCTCTGAATATCTTAATGGTATTATGTACTGTGGATGATGAAATCACCATACTCATTGCAATTTTACTCTGAGGAACCTTATACTTAAAGGGATTCAGTTCTAATTTTTATGATGTCATTTTTATTTCTGAATGACACTGTTTACACGTCAAATAATTCACTCTAAAATATTAAATTTAATTCCTGAACCAGCAAGTGTATTTTTCAGTTGTAATATTGGTGTGTAGGTCATTTTGCCTGGTCATGTGCTTTCAGAAAGAACCAGCAATTTAGGATGGAACTGCTTTCTGGCAGGCTGTTGTTTCTCCTACTCAATGTAACTGAATGTGTCTCAGTGGGACCTGGATTTTACTATTGAGTGCTGTTCTTAGCTCAACCTGGCAGCTGTTATCTTGTGTTAGGGAGCTGCTATCTGGTTACATTCCCATTGTTCTTTAGTAGCCAACGGAGTAGCTAGCCAGGGTGCCTTGTCGGCTTGACCTGGCCCTGCCCCCTGCACAGTGTTTCACCAAACCTCATTGGGATCCACCCTTTTTTTAAGCATTTCATAAAGTCTTTTGTTGCGCTTATGTCAACTTTTTTGAGATGTGCTGCTATCATCAAAAAACAAGCATATAATTTTACAGAAAACAATACAATTTCTCATTTCAATTTGTTATGTTGTCTTTGCACATAACTGCAGGTTGTAAATCATTTGCAAATCATCCCATTCTCTTTTTATTTACATTTTAGACAGTGTCCCAACTTTTTTGGACTTGTGCTTGTATAGCTCCACCATTGAGCTGGCTGCAGTGTATAAACTCTGGCAACACCTCATTCTTTCTGTGATTTCACATAAAACTCAGTCCGCACCAATTATTCACTTATGAAAGCACATTAAATGCGACTCACGTAGTGCAGCTGCATCTGGGAAAATCTGGCACACTTCTGTATGTGCAATAAGTACTAATAGTGAGTAGAACTTACATAGACATCCAACGGCGTCAAAAGAGAGGTTTTTTCCAGATGGCATAATTTTGCATGCATGTTTTTTCTCTTGTAATTGGCGTCCCGTGTCCTTTCAGTAAATTCACTTGCACAAATGGTGAAAGGGCCGAGTAATAATGTGCTGGATGATGCCTTGTATTAACTGTATGTCTTACATCTACAATCTCTGACTTCCATTCTGTAGCATCTGTGTTTGCTTGATGTATTATTTCATTCACTCTCAGTGTGTGGTTATGCAATTCAATATTAAATATTGCAAATTCCCCTTAAGGGCCAAAAGATTATTCAGGCATTAGTATTCAGGCATTAGTATTCAGGCATGCTCCATGATATAGACAGGTTATTATATGTGTATAAAAACCCAGGTATTAGTGTGAGCCTTTGTTGGGCGACATAATGCAAAATTTGAATACACTCATGGAACTCTGTCTCAAAAATGACCTCTACAACATTTGATTCTCAGTTTGTAGAATAAAATGATCCAACATTTGTTCATAAATGCATGAAAAAGTGCAGTTGTGGTCCCCACACTTTTCCGGCAGTCACAGTTCCACAACACCACTTTCCTTCAAGGTACTTGCACCAAAATTCACTCCTTGCACTTCCCTATAGTTGCACTTTGCACTGCTCAGTCCTTCCTGAGTTCCATTCTGAATTGAGCTCTGCAATACCTATTGACGCAGGAGAAGACTGGCGCTACTACCACCTCTGAACCTGCAATAGCTCCAGGGTTCCTTCAGAACAATGCGTCAGTCACCACAGTTCAGCTGCACAATAGGGCGTGCGTGTCACTCCTACACTGCCAGCAACAACGGAATGAAGCCGGGCAGACTTTGAAAATATTTTGCACAACAATGTCCGATTTGAGACGAGGTTCACTCCCAGTTGCCTTAAATGAAAACTATACCCCCCAAACAATGTAGGTCTCTATTAAAAGATACTGGGGTCATTTATAAACTTCGCGCAGGGCATATTGGTTCGCAAAGTGAATATATTTGCCCTGCGCATGGTTATATTTATAAAGCTGAATAAGAGGGTGCATACAGAATTGCGAATTTTTTATTCACAATGCGAATGTCTAAAGGGGCTTTATAAATATGTCACAATTCGCAAATTGCGAATCTTTATGCGCACACTCTGCGACTCAATTACGCCACAACTTTGGTGGCGGATAAAATATTTGCAAAACAGTTTTGCAAACTGCGAATTTAAGTTACTGTCAACGCTATTTTCGAGAACAACAACCTCGCACATTGGGTGCGCTTGCGCAAACTCCTGTCTCATTTGCGCGCCATTTGCGAAAATTTATTCACACTGCAAATTCGCAAAAACCAGAAAGACGGGCAGAGCAGTGCAATATATTAGCGCTCAGCAAAAAACATGCGCAATACAACCATTTGCGAAAAATATGCGCTGCGCGAACTTTATAAATGACCCCCACTGAGTAAAACAGCTCATGTGTAAAACCCTGCTTCATGTAAATGAACCATTATCATAATAATATACTTTTCTAGTAGTATGTGCCATTGGGTAATCATAAATAGAAAATTGTCATTTTAAAAAACAAGGGCCGCCCCCTGAGATCGTACGATTCACTGTGCACACATACAAACCACATGTAAGGTCACATGAGCCAATTAACAGACAGAGTTCTGCCTTTTGCTTCCTCACTTCTTCCTGTTACAGTTAGTGTTGTAGTATTTCTGGTCAGGTGATCTCTGAGGCAGCACAGATAGAGTCACGAAATGGTGGTTCAAGGCAAGAGATGTAAAAGGGCAATATTTATGTAAATATATATTCCAGTTTGGTAAGATTCTTTAATATGTCATTCAATTTGATATAAACTATCTGTTGCTTAAAGGACCAGTAACATCAAAAACATTTTTTAAAAAATTAGTTAGTATACATCAAAAAATAAACACCAACACAAATTAAACTTTTAAATAGCAAAGCCTTTATTAAAAAATAACTTACTGAAACTCTACTTCCGCTTCTGTTCAGAAAAGGCGAAACGGCGACATCCATCCTGCAGCAGTTGATTTCTTCTCCCTCGCTCTCTCTCCTGCCTGCCCTATGTCTAGCGCATGTATTGTCAGACTGACACAGCACGAAACCGCTATGACACTTCTAATAATGGTAAGTCCCGTCGCAGCAAAAAGTTGTAGAAAAGGCAGAGTAGCTCGGACCCATAGCACTGGGCTCATATGCTGGGTTCCACGTAGGGAGGTGCTGGTCTGGACTCAGACGTCGGCCACGTTACTACGTTGCTATTGCAATACAACCTCACAGAATCAGATGCATACATCTGCCAAGCCGCCCCCTTGCTCAGTCAAACTCTTACCTCTGCTTGTTTTCTGGCGCCGTATTCAGGGCCGTATTCAGGTAGAACTGCTGCTGCTCAGCCAAATTGCTGCTGCTCCAGAAACAGAGGGAGAGAGGGAGTGCGAATGAGCAAGTCCCGGAAAGCCGCCTGGGAGGGACGAAGCCATGTGCTGGAGGTTTGCAAAGTGCACGCGATCTGACCTCACGCGGCCGGCACGTCGGAAGATTCAAAGATGCTTATTGGTGGGGGAGGTTGGCGGCTGTAGTTGGGATGCTGGCCGTGGCAAAGTTCTAGTGGTTGGGGAAAGTGTGATGAAGGAGAAGAAGAAGCTGGCTGACATTCTTGCCGGCAGAGCGCGCCAGAACGAGCACAGCCAGGAGAGAGAGCGAGGGAGAAGAAATCAACTGCTGCAGGATGGATGTCGCCGTTTCGCCTTTTCTGAACAGAAGCGGAAGTAGAGTTTCAGTAAGTTATTTTTTAATAAAGGCTTTGCTATTTAAAAGTTTAATTTGTGTTAGTGTTTATTTTTTGATGTATACTAACGAATTTTTGAAAAATTTTTTTTGATGTTACTGGTCCTTTAAGTATTCATTTTGGGGGTTTAGTTTTCCTTTAATTGTGGCTAGCTGGATGGCAATAACACCACCATTTTGGGGGAAAAAACATGGCTATTACAGTCAAACCGGCTCAATGCTCACTGCAAGTGAAAGATATGGCAGAGAGAACAATGGGAAGCTGGTCTAGATAAACCTGTCTACCACTACTTCAATCATTAAGTCACCAACTGTATCTTTTGACAAATGCATCTTTAATGACCCCTTACATAAAGCTCTGAGGTTTAGAGGGGTGAAGGCTACATTTATGATGGGTGAGCCAGGCAAAGCTGGTATCCCCTTAATGCAGTTACCATTGCAGATAGTGATGCTAAACTAGTTTCCTACCCATAGGGAAAAAGTTGCGCCCTGGTCGCAAAAACGCTGGCGACTTTTCACTAGTGATACTTCGGCAGTGTGAGCATTTCATAGCAAAGATGCACTAGCGTTCATTTGTGCCTAGAGAAAATTCTCTAGTGATCTTGCTCTTAGGTCAATTTGCATACGGTGCGTATTTTAAAGTTGTATGGACGTCTTTATTATAATTATTATTGTTATTATAAATGTTGGTGCAAATGCTTGAAGTTACCACTTTTTATTACAAATATTCAGGGAACATTTATAAAAACAAGAATTCATGTTCCATATGTTATAAAATATGTTATAAAATGTGTTGAGAAAACCGCTTACCCTAAAAAGTAAGTTAGGACTTTTGCAGAAATCCTCCTAATGTTTTTTGAACTTTGATGCATTTTCGGGCCACAGGATATGAAGATTGAGGAAGATCTAGCTGCTTTATAGCACTTCATCTGATCTGACGTGGCGAAGGCAATTCTGGCGAAAGAGGTAGCGTTCAGTAAAATTGGCATTTTAGTGAATTAGGGTAAGGTCCATTCTCCAGAGCGAAAAGTCGCCTAGCGATAGAGTGCGAATAGAGTGCGAATAACTGCTAGCAGCAGTCTGTTTCACTAGTGAATTGGCACCTGCGCCTATTAGTGAATTGGCGATGTCCCTTGCGGGTGCTTACGCTAGCGAATTGTCGCTAACATTAGGCACTTCGCTCCTTAGTGAATCTGCCCCATAGTCCATATTCAGGCAAAGGGTCAGGGCAGGCAGCAGTGGAGTCCATATCCAGGTCTGACCTGTTGACAAAAGTCAGGCAATGGCTGAAAAACAGTGAATGGTAGCAGCAAAAAGGCTAGTGGGTTAGAAAGATATACACCGCGCTTGTGAATGACAGGGGTTAAAAAGCTGCACCGTTGATAAAGTGGATCCACAGGTCCACCGGTATATGACAGTAAATGGAGCAGGAAACAGTGCGCTATTAGAATGATTCACTTGAGTACCTAAATATAGAAAAAGAAGAAATCCCGATAGTGTATTAACCTTAAATTAAGGATAACTTTCGCTACACATTCTACTCACATATAGTGGTCGAGTTATGCGCAATAAAGGTTCTAGCTGCTTTATCCTCGGTTTCGTCTGTCAGATTACGGTAGAAGTGCCTAACGGGAAAAGACCACAAATAGTGCAGAAACGCTGGCACTTAGGTGGAGGAGGGTGAGAGTTCTGCTTACCGGAATGATTTTCAAACTGAGCGTATGAGGGCCGACTTGTTGTAATATGGTGCGGCTTTTTTTAGCTGCAAAAATTGCAAGGCCTGCAACTTACTAGCTGCTTTCAAAGTGCCAGCGTTTCTGCACTATTTGTGGTCTTTTCCCATTAGGCACTTCTACCGTAATCTGACAGACGAAACCGAGGATAAAGCAGCTAGAACCTTTATTCACTATATGTGAGTAGAATGTGTAGCGAAAGTTATCCTTAATTTAAGGTTAATACACTATCGGGATTTCTTCTTTTTCTATATTTAGGTACTCAAGTGAATCATTCTAATAGCGCACTGTTTCCTGCTCCATTTACTAGCAGCAAAAAGGGCTTCATATCCTGCATTAATGCTAAATAGGAGCTTTGGAAACAACAGTTTGCTGTAGACTGGGTATACTTGCACAAAGCGCCAGTTTTACGTTTACACGCAGGTGCCGATCCAGCACGCCAGGTACCAGCATGCCTGACAGACAGGACTACTTTTTGAGAGTAACAAGATATATTCACATGTATAACAGAAAATGCTCTACCCAATTAAACAAAACAAAAATTCTCTAACTTTTTTCAAAATAAAAACTGAACGAGCCCCCCCGTGTCGCTTCAGTTCTGCCCAGCACATTTTGTTATTAGGCACGCATGAAATGTTTCTTTTTCTTTCAGTGGTTTGTAAATGGCTTAATCCATTTCATACACATTTTTTACAGTCTTTGTTTTCTCAGCATTGTGCTGGCAGGGCCTGAAATGCTAACTCTGTGCAGATGCGAGATTCACTGAATAGTATTTGTGTTCTTGGAAGATCGGAGAAACGTTGTTGTTGCACAAGGAAATAACATTGATTTTTTTTTGCATCTCATTGACTGTTATTTTGTTCCAAGTAATGGCTCGTGTGTTAGTACTGAATCCTGTTGTTATTTGTCAAAATGTATAAAGTTATTAAAAACGGACCCAAATGTGCATTTTGTCGCCATTCATGTAAGGTGTGTACATTCGGGGAAGTGGATTGGCAGGCAAGAGGAGAGGCCGCAGGACCCTCTGGGGTAGAAACGCCCAAATCATTCATGGATCTGATTGTCACCATGAAAGTGGCAGTAATTCTATGGTTATGTCAAAAGAAGCAGCAGACTTGTGCCAAAAGAGTCTCCCATTAATGCCATTGGAGCACCGGAACTGACCCAAAATGTTAACTGCAACTTGCTACCGATTAGTGTTCCTTTTGATATATTGGGCACAAATGTGGTGGGTGTAACTCACTCTATGGACACAATTATGCTGGAACTGTTGGAAAAAACCAATTGCATTGTTGTGTCCAAATATTGTTCACTGCACTGTGTGACCCTTAAATGCTGTCATAGCCTTAGAGGAAGCTACAGAAGGCTTGGCCTGGACAACCAGAAAGCTTGCTGTGATGTCATTAGAAGGGATGGGCGAATTTTTTCACCTTGTTTCGCCGCGGAATTAACGCCCATAGACTTGTATGGCGGCGTGCGACAAAAAAAAAAAAAGACGCGTGTAAAATATTTTTTCTCGCCCATAGACTTTATGCCTAAGTAAAACGGGTCAATTTCGCCCATCCCTAGTTATTAGGTGTTGGGAACATACATAGAATACTCCTGAATGAAAACATCCTAATTTATACTGATATTTTGAACTAATTCCATCATATTGTGCCAGCCTAAATAATATACCCAGTGCTAATCATATTTCAGTACGATGTATTTAATGACTTTAATGTTGTTACAAATTTTTAACATTACTTATAATATATATAAGGATAGATAGATAGATAGATAGATAGATAGATAGATAGATAGATAGATAGATAGAGATAAATGATAGAGAGAGAGAGAGAGAGAGAGAGAGAGAGAGAGAGAGAGAGAGAGAGAGAGATAATCATCGGGCAAGGAGATAGATAGATAGATAGATAGATAGATAGATAGATAGATAGAGAGAGAGAGAGAGAGAGAGAGAGAGAGAGAGAGAGAGAGAGAGAGATGGATAGATAGATAGATAGATGATAGATAGATAGATAGATAGATAGATAGATAGATAGATAGATAGATAGATAGATAGATAGATAGATAATAGAGAGAGAGAGAGATAGATAGATAGATAGATAGATAGATAGATAGATAGATAGATAGAGACAGAGAGAGAGAGAGAGAGAGAGAGAGAGAGAGAGAGAGAGAGAGATAATCATCGGGCAAGGAGATAGATAGATAGATAGATAGATAGAGAGAGAGAGAGAGAGAGAGAGAGAGAGAGAGGGATGGATAGATAGATAGATAGATAGATAGATAGATAGATAGATAGATAGATAGATAGATAGATGATAGAGAGAGAGAGAGAGATAGATAGATAGATAGATAGATAGATAGATAGATAGATAGATAGATAGATAGATAGATAGATAGATAGATAGAGACAGAGAGAGAGAGAGAGAGAGAGAGAGAGAGAGATAATCATCGGGCAAGGAGATGCAGGCTGCAAACAACTCCAAATTGATTCCAGGACGTCCCCCATAGGCTAAAACAGTAATTTGTCATGTTTAAGGTGGCGAATAGTCGAATTCGAATTCTTAAAGGGTCAGTACATGATACATTTCGAAATTCGATTTTTTTTAAAAAACTTGATTCGAATTTTAATTATTCTCTAGTTGAATGTCACTTTAAAAAACCTGAACATTTGAATCCTAAATTGAAAATTCGAATTTTCACTTTGACCCTTGATAAGTCTGCCCTCAAATGTCTGTTTCCTGCTGAAGACAGTCTGAGTAAAGTGAACACAAGCTCACTCCAATAGATTGTTCTGCACTTCCAGACAGTCACAAAGTATGGGATGAAACCACTCCTACAATGTAACAAATCTGTCATGGTGACACCCATATGTGAATCACGTGATTGAAATAAATGTAAATACTTCACTGTCAATTCAAGTTAAATGTAAACAATGACATGGTAAAAACTGACACACAATCATCACTTGATAGTGGAAAATATTTGAACTGAGGTGATGTGAGTCACCCAATAGTAAGAGAGTTTCAGGGTGAGGAGCAACTATCCATTGGGTTCTTCCCTTCAGGGATGTAAAATTCTATGTGATTATGTCTGAGCTAATGCTGGTAGAGCAACAGCTAAATTAGGTGACCAGACGTAATCTTCATTTACTTGGGAGGTAACAGATTGAGTCAGATGAACATAACATAAATCCATTGGAGAAGATAGACCACCTCTTATGGTAATATTTTCCCAGTCTCTACGTAATGTCAGGTCAAAATAACAGCTAATTGGAACTAACACTCATTTTCTTATGCTAATTAAGAGATGGAGAAGAACATTGCACAGGCTTTATATATTTGTACAATGGTCAAGTGTCCATTATTCTCTTAATAACTTCTCCTTACATACTATCAACTTTACTCTATTTCTCTAGTTTTCCTGGTATCCTGGTGGGCCAGTCCAACTGTAAGGGTCTTGCCAGTAGTTGCTCTGTTGCGGTTCTTCTCCACATGCTCAGACACTCACTCCGATACCCTCAGTTGCAGCGGGTGCATGTCATGGACAATATTGTGCACATTGTGAAGCACAATGGCACACGTCATGATTTCAACAGGAAGACACTATTCAACCCTGCTCTGTGCTGAATTTGTTGCTGTAACAATGCGTTCTCATGTTGCTCATGAGTTTAAGTTTCTGATTTATGAACTGGTTTTGACCCTTGACTAATCTCTACGTATTTTACTTGGTACCTTGCTTGGTTTTCATGATTATTGCAGACCTGTGGTCTGAATATGGACTTTAATTTCTTGCTTTTTGTTGCTGATCTTTGGCCTGTATCTGCATTCTGTTTTTGCTAACCTTTGGCCTGCTTTGGTTTCTCCACATCTGCCATCTGACCAAACCGTGTTCCTTATGACCATCATGTCTGCTTCCAGACTCTACAGAAGAGAGGGGACCAGATTAGGGGTAGGCAGGCAGCATGGAAGGTACTTGCCTGGCGCCCCCAGCTTTGCACCCTAGGCACCTGCCTACTCTGCCTACCCCTAGTTCCGGCCCTGCCAACAAGCAATAAGAAATGGAGCGGAGTAACACAGGCACAGAGCAGGAACAGGGAACCAGGTGGGGACTCAGGAACTTTAGCAGGAATCAGGAACAAGAAACACAGGAACAGAATAAAGCTAGATCTGGCTCTGAGGCTTCAATGATCAAGCAACCAGGAGTTGCTTCCAATGGGCTTATAAAGCCCTTGAATTGTATAATTGAAAACACTTGATGTAAATGAGTTGGTCAGAGGAAGAGACCAGCAGGAATAGAGCGACCAATGACCATCACGATCGTTGACCGGCATCCATTCAGAAACCCTCAGTGGCTAAGTAGGAACATGCAGACATAGTTCATCATACAGACAAGGGTTAAAAAGGGGTGGAGATGGGAGTGCATCCTAAGGGCTGAAGCATGGATCATGGAGAATGTTATGGCATAGATCATTATTGCTAGAGGTCTGGCGAAACCAGAAAGTTAGTACAGAAAGTGAAGTATATAAAAAAGAGCATTTCTAGCCATATTCCTTTTCAGGTGTTAATTCTCTGTATCTGCTTTCTCTCCTTGGCAGGCCTGTGTATGCATTATTAAAATGAATATATATGCACACATCTGTTTTCTGTTCATTGGCCCTATGAAGAAAAGCGTGAGCCTAATATGGATGAGTTATGAAGCCCTTGTGTGATATAAATGTGCTTTCTATAGTTTATCAGTGGAAAGTGGTTTGTTATATTTCATCTCCTGTCTATATATATATAGATATATATATTATTTCTCATGCATGTTTGCAGATTCAGTTGACAGCAGAAAAGAAGTAAGAGCAACCTTCCTTGACTTTTTTGTAATAAATTGTGGCATACCTTGCCTTTAAGTCTACATTTACAAATTAGCCTTAAGCTGGCCATAGATGCAAAGATACGATCGTTGAATCCTCAAACGATTGGACTTCCCCATCTCCCGACCAGTGGCGAAACTACCAGGGGAGCAGGGGGTGCGAGCGGACCAGGGCCCGCACCCCCTCAGGGCCCCCCGGCAGCCCGCTCATCAGTGAAAGCCGTCGTGTACGGAGGGGGGCGGGCCCGGCTGCGCGTCACGCACCAGGGCCCGCCCCCCTCTAGTTACGGCACTGCTCCCGACCTGCCACTAACCATTCAGATCAAATAAAGTAGTAAAAGAACAGATCAGCCGATGTTCTGCCCCCGCCAGCAATCTTACACTGGCCCTATACTGCTATCTGACCTCATTGTATAAACTGATTGGCATCTGGCCTACATTAGAGCAGCAAATGCTTTTTCTAATGTACAGGATTGTGTCCTTGATAGTTACTTGTTATTCTGGAGGACCTTATATTCCCAATCAGTATAGTTTATTTTATTACATTCCCAAAGAAACAATTGCACCCCATAACATTTGCAGCCTGCCTTTTACACATAATTGTTGTTATAATTAGATTGAGAATTATAGTCGTGTTAACAAAATCCGCCCTTCTAACCAAAGCAGTTTGTGTCTGGCTGGAGAGCTTGCTAAAACTTTGCATTTCAAGGAATCTCTTAGAAAACATTCTAATATATTTCCTGAAAGTTTAGAAGAAATGTGAAAATTCTGTAGTGCCTTTTTTTTTTTTTTTTTTTTTTTTAAATAAATTGGCCTTTCTGTGAATGAGAAGTGTTATTGTTATTCTATGGCCAAAACTATTTTAAGTTTTTTTGGATCAATGTCTTAAATGTTTCTACAGAAAAGTGACTGATCTGTCCCTGCACAGTGGTGGACTAGGCCAGCAGGATATTTGGAGAATTACTGGTGGCCCCCTCTGCCTAAGGCTGACATATTCAACCAGACATCTTCTTCAGGGTCAGCCAGAAATTTGCAGCACTGGGCGGTGGCAGCAAGAGGTGACAGTGGGTTTACAATGAGAGGGGCTTCCATGGCTGGGGTGGTGGGACCTTTAGGTGAAAGTAAACCTCAGTGAATTCCCTGGCTCCCTGTGGGTCCCAGAAAGTGCAGTCCAACACTGGGTGCTAACAGTATCTTCTGCATTTTTTTATGCATAGTTGTTGTTTTCCAAAGTAGTTATTTGCAGTGAAAGATATCGGTATATTAAATGCTATACATTTGTAGTGAAAGTGTGTGTTAATACCATTTTAAGCAGCTATGCAATTTATTCTTTATCTGTTTAAAATTAATTTTCAAACTCTACATTTCATTTTCATTTCTTATGTGATCCTTTAATTACATTTATTTTTGTGGTCAAGTGGAAGGAGACCATTATTACCCATCCCCTTTCAATACAAAAAAAAAAAACTATAGTATTACCTAGTGTGGCTTCTGTTAATGTTTAATGCATTATAACTTGGCTGTATCAAAGGAGTCAGCTACTCTGGAAGGAAAGTTGAAGGAGCTACAGCATAGTTGCTCACCACTCTGTAGGCAAAGAAAGCTGAATCAGACCCAGAGTGTATTTGATAGAATACACTTTGCCCTGAAGATATTCTCATTTCCATGCAAAAGACTGACCCTGTGGACACAAGAATCATTCCCATGGGCGCTAATTAAAGTTCTTAACAAGACATTCATGATGCAGGTAATCTTTGTTAACAGTAACACTGCTTTAGGTTTAAGAGGCTGTCTACTGCAGTTAAGGCACTCTGTGCATGACTTATTCTTTTTGTACTTTCTCCTACAAAGTCCAGCTAGGACTATCTATCTATCTATCTATCCATCCATCTATCTATCATCTATCTATCTATCTATCTATCTATCTATCTATCTATCTATCTATCTATCTATCTATCTATCTATCTATCATCTATCTATCATCTATCTATCTATCTATCTATCTATCTATCTATCTATTATCTATCTATCTATCTATCTATCTATCTATCTATCTATCATCTATCTATCATCTATCTATCATCTATCTATCTATCTATTATCTATCTATCTATCTATCTATCTATCTATCTATCTATCTATCATCTATCTATCTATCTATCCATCTATCTATCTATCTATCTATCTATCTATCTATCTATCTATCTATCTATCTATCTATCTATCTATCTATCTATCTATCATCTATCTATCATCTATCTATCTATCTATTATCTATCTATCTATCTATCTATCTATCTATCTATCTATCTATCTATCTATCTATCTATCTATCATCTATCTATCATCTATCTATCTATCTATTATCTATCTATCTATCTATCTATCTATCTATCTATCATCTATCTATCTATCTATCTATCATCTATCTATCTATCTATCTATCTATCTATCATCTATCTATCTATCTATCTATCTATCTATCTATCTATCATCTATCTATCATCTATTCTGCTTTACATTGCTGCACACATATATATATATATATATATATATATATATATATATATACTGATTTACATTTATTATGAAATTTACATGTTCTATTGTTGATTGACAAATCTGTAAATATGCCATCTATAGACTACATTTGCTTTAATGCTCACTTGTGGTGTGCAAGCAGTATACATTTAGTTGATCTGCCAACCATTTATGATTAAAACCAATTCAAACAAAATAAATAGACTGAATGATTAGTAATAAGTTCATGCATAAAACCAAGGGTTGACTATATCAGCCTTGCAGCTAGGGGGGTTTTATAGGTGTTTGATTCTGAATCGATAAAGGGGGAACAGGAATGCAGAGATATATCATTTTTCCTCTCAAATAGGATATTACCTAATTAGAGAGGGTCTAGAGAAGGAAATCAAAGTTGACAAAGAATATGGAAAGTCTCAGTTATAAAAAAAGACTGTCAAAGTTTGGGTTGTTTACATTGGGGAAGAGGCGCTAAAAGGGGGGGATCTGATAGCTGTATGAATATAAAAATCATATAATAATCTCTATATTAATTTATTTACACAAAGATATTTCCAGCTGATATAGACAACTATTCTGATTAGAAGAAAGGAGGTTCCATTGAAATACCCGGAAAGGGTTTTTTACAGTAAAGTAAAGATGTGGAATTGTACTGGCTTAAACATTAGATAGATAGATATTGAAAATAGCTCTTAGAAGCTCTTAAAATACAAGGCAATAAAGGCCTAGGCCAGTCACAAACCAGTTCTGTAAACACTCAAAATGACAAATGGGCATAAAAAGGGCAACAGTGGCATTGCAAACCAGACAGAATAACAAGATTCTAAACCTGAACCAGATTTGGGACAATGAAAAGCTGCAGAACAACTCTGGAAGTCTACAGCTATGTAGACCTATCAAAAGCAGTGAAATCCGCTAAGATTATACAGGGACAATTATTTTTATTCAAGTGCCAAATTGATAACATGTTTAGAGCACAACCTGTGAAGATAATAAGCGGTATTATACTGGACATTTTAGGTCAAAATCAGCTGAAGGGTTGTGGCTTTGAAAAACCCTGATTTCAGATTTGTTTCCACCTCAACCTCCCTTACATTACGGCGAAGGACCCCATTTAGCCATAACTCTTGTTTCAATACATATGGAGAATGGAGGAATGGGCAGTCGGTGAAACCTGAGCAGTAGAGAGTGATCCCTGACTGAATTGTAAGCGAGCCACTGATACTAACAGTAAGTGAACCACAAACTGAAATATTAAAGAGCTACCAAAGGATGATGCAGAGTAGCAACATACTATACCAGCCAAAAACCCACACAAGTTTCTACTGAGCATTAAATAATTCCTTAAAGGAGAAAGTAATTTTTACTTGGGGGTGCCAAAAGTTGGGCACCCCCAATGATCGCATATACTTACCTGACACCCCGGGCTGGTGCACCTATCAGCAGAAAACTGCACTGTCCCATGCAGGGCCAGGCCCAGGTATTTTGGCACCCTAGGCAAAGGCTTCAATCGGTGCCCCCCCCCCCCCACCCGGTCCTGCATTACTATTTCCCACCTTACCATTCATATTGCCCCATGTACCTGCACCAGCATAAGCCATAAGCAAATTCATCATATTGTTACCCCCAATCTGTACCTATGCCAGCGGCAGCCAAACAAAATCCATCATATTGTCCCTAATTTGTACTTGTGCCAGCAGGAGCCAAAAATCCATCATATTGCCCCAAACATCTGTGTACCTGTGCCAGCAGCCACCGTATTGCCCCATATACCAGTGCCGGGCCACGCTGGGCAGGCACCCTAGGCAGGCCGGGCAGTCGCGGCGCCTGTTTGGTGTGCACATGTGCAAATTTGCTCTCGCATGCGCATGCAAAAGAGCGTGAAGAAATGGGCAGAGAAGGGAACCGGACTTGGGTTAGGCGACAGAGGAGGTACATGCCTGGCGCCCTCCCAGCTTTGCGCCCTAGGCACGTGCCTAATCTGCCTACCGCTAGTTCAGGCCCTGCCATGTATCCCTCATATTGCCCCCAAATATGTACTTGTTCCAGCAGCAGACAAAAATCCATCATATTGCCCCAAATTATCTGTTTACCTGAGCAAGTAACAGCCAAGATATTGCCCACAAATATGTACCTGTGCCAGAAGGTGCCTGTGCTAGAGGGTAGTGATTCTGCCTGCAGTACAAATCACAGGCAAGAGGGGGTTGGAATAGGTGGTTTATAAAAGTTCAAAAAAGAAAAATCCTCCCCCGCCATGATTTCGCCCCAGGCAGGTGCCTACTCTGCCTACCCCTAGTTCCGGCCCTGGTCCCAGGATTCTTCCATTGAGCACCATGGAGCGATCATCTTCCTGCATCTTCTTTCTTCAAGTTTCCTGGAGCAGACGCATGTGCAGTAGAACAAAATAGCAGATTCATTAAAGTTCGGCTACTGCACATGAACAGCCGTGAGAAGAAAGAAGAAGCCGGAAATCGATCGCTCCGCTTGTGTTCTTCCAAATAAATTCTGCCCACCACTGGATAATTGCTTAACTATTATTATTTCAAGCGACTGAATGCAATCTCAATACAGAATCAATGGGATTTTCACAAGCAATTAATCTTTGCGTTGGGATTATTTTTATTGATTTGGTAGAAGTTGAAAGTGGTGCAATTTGGTCTTTGTAATCATTTCAATGTGCATGTCAGCTATTGGCTGAAATATAATCTTCAGTTCCCTTTCCATCTGGGCAAAGGACAGACAGGAAGCTACAAAATAATTATAAGATATTATTGTTAAAAAGAAGAAGAAGGGGATACAGTAAGGACAGAATATTCCATACGTCATGATGGAGTAGATTAAGGCACCACTGAAAGAAACCATTGATTGCCTAATGATGCTTCATTCACTTTCAGGTTGAGGGGGGAACATTACGATTATTGTAATTACTTAGCTTTGTACCTAAACTCATTGAATATCTTCTGTTTGTTGGGTAATTTTTAGGAGGTGTATGTATTATCTTACTTTTCTTTCTGAATTTCCACGATATAATTACTGGGTAAGCTTAAGGTTTTATGCACAGTGTCGAACTGGCCCTGATTGGCCCAGGTGTCAGTGGTTCCTCTTGCTTCTAACTAGTGATGGGCGAATTTATTCGCCAGGCGCGAATTCGCGGCGAATTTGCGCGATTCGCCGCCAGTGAATAAATTCGCAAAACTCCCGCGAAAATTCACGTCAAAAATTCGCCGGCGTCAAAAAATGTTTTTCGAAAAAATGGACGCCGGCGTAAAAAATGGGCGCCGGCGTCAAAAACGAGACGCCGGCGCCGTTTCGTGAATTTTTCACCGTTTCGCGAATTTCACGCGAAATTCGCGAATTTTTCGGCAAAGCGAAACGGCGCAAATTCGCCCATCACTACTTCTAACCATTTGCCCTATTTCTTTATGGTGAAAAAGAGGCTTAATAATGGAAGAATATAGTAAGTAGATATAAAAGACTAGTAGAATAAAGAGGTTGACTGAGGAGAGGAGAATTAATAGTTTGGAAAGTGGGCCAACGGTCTAAGGCTTTCTGCTAGGCCCCTGGCATCCCATTCCGACATGGTGTATTATCCCCTCTCTTAGCTCCCCTATTGGGTTAATAACATGCCCATAAAAGCAGCAGAAAATAGTCTGCTAATGATTTCCATGATTAAATTTACAAGGGGGACTCCAAGGAGGCTGTACAGAGAATACCTTCAGTGTCAGCACAAGAACTTCTCCTGATACTAATCCTGCGACCACTGGAAAATGTAAGGAAATAGTGACCAAAGTCAACATGGACTTCAATTCACTCAACATATGCAACATATGCTTAAAGATAAATATTTTACTGCATATAATGTTACTCGCTGAATATGACTGTTCTCCAAGATCCACATTCTCTACACAAGGTGCAGTCGTACCACTCTCCTCATTAGTTCACAGCTGTTAGTAGTTGGTGTGAGATAACATCTAAGATGGAGTCAGACACCACATTGAGATTTTTAGCCTGATTGCATCTTTCCTAAATATGTGCCCTTCCCCCTGCAGATTATATTGTCTAAAGCTACCAATACCACACACACATCAAAGCTTCCTCCTTTACTTTCAAGGCTTTCATCACTGATCTTGATATGAATATGGACAATAACAAAATGGTTGGCAGAATTTAGGCAGGAGGTTACTCCACACAAAGTTGTTGATGTCAGTCTATTTCAGTTTAAGCCACAGTGGAAGGTCCAATTTTTGGCAAGTGACCCCTTGAAGAACCAACCTTGATCAGGACCCCATGAAGCCCATGAAGTGGGTACAGACTAGCAAATTATTGGTGTATCAGTCATGAAATCATCGTTTCAAGAATACCAAGGATATCAATTACACACCCAAAGAGCAAATAGCCATTCCTTCCAATTCTATCTCTATATCCAAGTTTCCCTCTGAGACCAGCCTAAAGTAATGTGCCACTTTATCTGTAGAGCTATGGAAAATATAATGGCACAACCAAGTGCATCTCTTCTACATATAGTTTGAGGTGTTAGAAGGGTATTAAGGAATAAGTACTTAGTGTGCTTGACCGACCCACAAACCAGAACTGTAAGTATGAAGGCAGAACTGAGCAATTCCAATTGAATTAGTGTTTACCTGAGTGTGCAGTAGCAAGCAGATAGTGGTACACAACCTAACAGTGACCTTTACAAGAGCCATGTATGTGTGGTCCTATTTGTAAATACAAGATCTACCATTTTGAGTTGTTTATGATACATTGCATGTGCACAAAATAATTTTGCCAACTTCATTAAATAGACTTCCAAGTAACCTGCACCAACATGTTTATATTTATTGGAAGACCAGTTCCATGTAGACTGTACAAAACCTTTATAGTATGGCAAAGAGTAGGACCACCTGCAATTTTAGGCCCTCTGTACTAGTGATGGTACTACATCCATGAATACTAGCATCATTTGGTTAAATCAGGACTGGTAACAGACGTACCACTGACTCTTGGGGCAGTTTAATTTGCTTCATTTCTTGCATGTTCCATTATTTCTAAAAGCCGTCTTTACCCTTGAGTTGATCATTCCTGTACAGCAATGTTACTAGAGCAAGGTTATCTGTCATAGGAATGCCTGATGGATGCAAGAGAAAGGAAGGGCCAAATGTAGCTTTTGTCATGGGTTAGAGTGGTCAGAGTTAAAGACCCAAGAGCGAAGGCTAGGCACCTATCCCCTGTCCATAGTAGCCCCTGGTGACTGCTCATGTGTAACTTGCCCCATTCACAATGTATGCTTTACATGACCTTAATAATAACTGACTTCAGTTGGATCCAAAGAGTCATTGGGGAATACAAAAGGGGTCAATTTGGGTCTGAAAAAAGTCTCCCAGCATACTGCACTACTTCATTCAAACACACACAAGCAGTTCCCTGGATAAGGATAAGCCATTTAGCCAGTTGGATGCTGGACACTTTATTTTGATGAGAAAATGCACAAATGACCGTCAGTGGCCCTGTTAGATAAACCAGTATCATTCAGTGCAGCCCAGTCTGTAAGGCTTGCCGCTAATATTACAATGATCACAAAGCGCCTGGTAACCTGATCAGCTTCATCTGTTTGTTAGAAAGAACAAGTCTTTCCATACATTGTACAGACTCTGCTCCATTACAAAAAGCAGTGAAAGGGGCTGTTACAGGTTGTGTGATCTCTTGATATGAATGAAATTTGATGAAAGACAAAGCCCTACAGATATGAATGAGTCAAGCGCGGCATATGTAATTCACAATTCTCTCTTATTTCTCTCATGCCCGATGGCAAAAGCCATCTGCTGAGACTAGAGCTTCTGAGCCGCATAATTACACCCGTTTATTCATCGCGCACCTAACTTAGAGCTGTGTGTTTGTACAAACTTCAGTGTGGGCATGTGAAACAACAACAAGAACAATAAAGGGACAAAATACAACACAGATAAAAATTCCTGCCCCCAAGCTTTTCATTACAAGTGCAAATATCATCATCACTTTTTATATGGCGCCAACAACTTACACAATGCTCTACATTCATTTATAAAAAGGAGGGGTCCTACAATAATTAAAAAACAAGAGCTAGAGAATAAAGAGAAGATCAAAGTGAAGGATGCACAGTAAATAAACACTCCATTTGTACTTGATATTGTTTCCTAGTATCCAAGAACTTGTTTATTGGAGGAGGACGGCATTTTTGTTTGGAGGGGTTCCCAACAGAAGCCTTTCCACTGAAGATCTTACGACTAACGTATATATGAATATATGGCAGGTGAGGGGCGGCTAATTTTCATTATTCTATCTTCATTATTCTCCAACTATGGACCCATTGTACTGGTATATCATCTCTCACACATAATCTCTCATTAATGGGCAGATTTATGGAATTTTAGGGGGGGTTGATTATGAAAATACGAATTTTTCAGATTTTTTTAAATAAAAAAGTCAGACCAAACTAGTTTCCCAATGTGCCATTATTTGTCAATAAAAAAAACTTCTACAAAATCGGATGGGGAAAAACAGCGACTTTTTCATCACATGAAAAATGTGCGTTTTTGTGGAAAACCCCGAACATTTCATGAAGGTAAAAACAGCTCCAAATGGTTAAGGGGACATTTGCCATTGATATTAAGTGGATTCGGCAGGTTTGAGATAGTGTATTTTCTGATTCGGACTTGGAACAGCTTTGGGGCATAACAAATCGGGAAAAAAAACGCGTCCTTTTTTACCATGACATTTTCAGTGTCAAAACGGAAAAAATTGCATATTAATAAATAACACCCTTAGGGGCAAATTTACTTACCTTCGAAGTTGCGCCAGCGTTGGCTTCACCGCACTTCGCCAAGTGAAGTTTTGCCAGGGTGCCGCTAATTCACTAAAATCCAAAGTTGCGCTCAGGGAAGTGAACGGTAGAGACGTTGCGCTAGTGTTACTTCGTCAAGCAAAGCGAAGTTACGCTAGTGATGCCTAATTTGCATAAGAAGCCAAATACAATGGACGTATATGTAGCAGCAAATACATTACACTACACAAGGCTGGGAAAGCTTCATAAAATAAAATAGAGTTGTTATTTTGCCCTATACATGTGCCCACTGTATAGTTTAGGTGCCATATGTTAGGAAATGTAGGGGGGAAGGAGGGTGCCCCCAAAAAAAATTATGATCTTTTTCAGCCTATCAGCCTTAAAAAAGGAAAAGACGCCAGCGTTTTTTGGGACTTAGAAAAAATATGAACTTTTTTTGAAGCAATCCCTATCTACTCTATTGCACCTCACCTGGTCTGAGGTGGCCGAAGGCAAGTCTGGCGCAAGAGGTAATGTTCAGTAAAATGCGTAAGTTAGTGAATTAGCGTAGTTATGTCCCTTCACCATAGCACAACTTCGCCAGGCGTAAGGGTGTGAATTAGCGCTAGAGTAGGTCCACTTCGCCAGCACCCGTTAGTAAATCAGCAAAGTAACGAAATGACATCACGCTGGCCAATTTGCGCTAGTGTTAGCCGCTTCACGCTTTAGTGAATTTGTCCCTTAGAGTTATGTGAATTTTTTTAAACTCTAATAAACTCAAATTTACTCACAACTCGAATGGTAGCTTATTTAAGAAAAAAACTTGAATCCAAAATTCGAATTGAGTTTTTTTCCAAAAAAAACTAGAATGTTAGGAAGGCTAGTAACATCTTCAAATGGCTCAATGGACCTCTGCCATTGACTTCTACATGAACTCGGCAGGTTTTAGGTGGCGAATAGGCAAATTCGAGTTAGTTCCAGGTTCGGGTTGTAATAAATCCTGCATTTGAATTCGAGTTGGTCAATTTCTAACTCGAATTTGTGCGTTTTGGCAAAAAAAACAACTCGGAAACCATGGTAAATCTGCCCCTAAATGTCTACTTGGAACTGGATAATGGGTCTGTGTCCTAGAACAAGATTATTCGGTAAATCCTTCAAAACCTAAGGTCATGTGGCAGAATATTCTTTATACAGTATATATATATTCAATTATCAGTAGACCAGCACTCCCTTTTAAAATGTAATACTTTTTATTGTCATGATATCAAACCGACGTTTCAGTCCATATTTGGACCTTTTTCAAGGATGATACAAAAACTTTCTAAAAACACATTAAATAACAAAGTGCTCCATTACAAATCAATCAGTGCCTTCTTTCAATCAACATTTCAACGTGAATCATGTGTTTCAATTGTGTCTATAGTGAATATACATATATATATATATATAAAAGATCAACAATTTCATATCCATCATTTATATATCAATTGTGCATAAATGCATATCTTTGTATTTTCATAAAAAATGAAAGAGGGCATTGATTGGTTTGTAATGGAGCACTTTGTTATTTAATGTGTTTTTAGAAAGTTTTTGTATCATCCTTGAAAAAGGTCCAAATGTGGACTGAAACGTCGGTTTGATACCATGACAATAAAAAGTATTATATTTTAAAAGGGAGTGCTGGTCTACTGATAATTGATATACATACAATTACCGTGCACCCCGCTATTAGCAACAGCCTTGGAGTGCGGATACTCATTGGAAAGAGTATATATATATATATATACAGTCATATGAAAAAGTTTGGGAACCCCCTCAGCTTGTATAATAATTTACTCCACTTTCAACAAAAAAGATAACATTGGTATGTCTTTCATTTCCCAGTGACATCTGAGTACTGGGGTGTTTTCTGAACAAAGATTTTTAGTGAAGCAGTATTCAGTTGAAATCAAATGTGAAAAACTAGCTGTGCAAAAATTTGGGCACCAATCTAATTTTGCTAATTTGAATGCATGTAACTGCTCAATACAGATTACTGGCAACACCAAAATGGTTGGATTAGCTCGTTAAGCCTTGAACTTCATAGGCAGGTGTGTCCAATCATGACAAAAGGTATTTAAGGTGACCAATTGCAAGTTGTGCTTCTGTTTGACTCTCCTCTGAAGAGCATGGGATCCTCAAAGCAACTCTCAAAAGATCTGAAAACAAAGATTGTTCAGTATCATGGTTTAGGGGAAGTCTACAAAAAGCTATTCCAGAGGTTTAAACTGTCAGTTTCAACTGTAAGAAATGTAATCAGGAAATGGAAGGCCACAGGCACAGTTGCTATAAAACCCGGGTCTGGCAGGCCAAGAAAAATACAGGAGCGGCATATGCAGAGGATTGTGAGAATGGTTACAGACAACCCAAAGATCACCTCCAAAGACCTGCAAGAACATCTTGCTGCAGATGGTGTATCTGTACATCGTTCTACAATTCAGCGTAATTTTAACAAAGAACATCTGTATGGCAGGGGGATGAGAAAGAAGAACAAAACACTGTATCCAAGAAAAATGTTTAGGACCTCCAATAATAAAGAAACAAATGTATAAAAAGTACAAGAATTTATTAGAACATAAGACCTAATGCGTTTCGTGCCTATTGGGAATAAGTGGCCTTCTTGGATACAGTGTTTGGGACTTTGCACCTTGGGACTGAGGTGAACTGTGAGTGAATCCTCCGCTATTAATTTAACAACATTTTTGTATTTTTGACTAAGTAATTACTTTTTGAGTGGTACTATTTATATTTTTCTTTAATGTGGCAGTTGCGCAAACTTTGTCTATATAGGTGATGAGAAAGAAGCCCTTTCTGCACTCGCACCACAAACAGAGTCGCTTGTTGTATGAAAAAGCTCATTTAGACAAGTCACAGTCATTTTAGAACAAAGTGCTTTGGACTGATGAGACAAAAATTGAGTTATTTGGTCATAACAAAAATCGATTTGCATGGCGGAAGAAGAACACCGCATTCCTAATCAAATTTGGTTGAGGTTCCATCATGCTGTGGGGCTGTGTGACTAGTTCAGAGACTGGGGCCCTTGTTAAAGTCGAGGGTCGGATGAATTCAACCCAATATCAACAAATTCTTCAGAATAATGTTCAAGCATCAGTCACAAAGTAGAAGTTACGCAGGGGTTGGATATTCCAACAAGACAATGACCCTAAACACACTTGGAAATCTACAAAGACATTTATGCAGAGGGAGAAGTACAATATTCTGGAATGGCCGTCACAATCTCCCGACTTAAATATCATAGAAAATCTATGGGATGATTTGAAACAGGCTGTCCATGCTCGGCAGCCATCAAATTTAACTGAAATGGAGAGATTTTGTATGGACGAATGGATAAAAATAGCCACATCCAGAATCCAGACACTCATCAAAGGCTATAGGAGGCGTCTAGAGGCTGTTACATTTGCAAAAGGAGGCTCAGCTAAGTATTGATGTAATATCTCTGTTGGGGTGTCCAAATGTATGCACCTGTCTCATTTTATGATGCATATTTTCTGTTAATCCAATAAACTTTATGTCGCTGCTGAAATACTACTGTTTCCATAAGGCATGTTATATATTAAAAGGAAGTTGCTACTTTGAAAGTTCAGCCAATGATAAACAAAACTCCAAAGAATTAAGTATATATATATATATGTGTGTGTGTGTGTGTTAAGCACCTACTGGATGTACTTTACAAGCATCTGGAACTGTAATATTAGGAAGTACAGTACATTATTTATCTGGAGTGAAATACAATCAGTAGGAATGAGCCTGGCAAAAGGGCAATTGTGGTTTACAAAGATCATAAGATGTTCCCTTTAATCCAGAGACTTTATGAAGATCACACTGTCAAATATTATTGTCCAAACACCTTTATCAGTAATTGAACTTACGACGGCATCCTTTCTGTTTCTCGTTTAGAAAGATGATAAAGTTGTAGGAGCCTCAACGTCAGACGTGAGAAATTCCATACTTTGTCTTTAGCATCTGTCCAATGCATTCGTTCCTTGGCGCAATCCTCCTGGAACATTGACATAAAACTTCAAAGGGGCTATTTCTGCTTCATTTACCAACACGTTCTCCTTATATAGATGGTGTCAAAGGTCAAAAAGCCCCCCCACAACATCAGTGGAATTTTTTTGGGGAACGGGGGAAAGTATTTTATGTTGCAGAGAAATATTCAGTGTTTGTAATGTCACATCAACATACAGAGAAGCCGGAAATATTTGCCCATTTGGGTCCAGACAGAAGCATTGTGACAGGACGGTCATCCATCATAATCTGTCCACAAACCCAGATGCAGTCACTTATTGTGATGCATCCAGATCTAATGGTGGGTGTAATTGTGTTGTCAGGGATCATTAAGTACGACCACGTTACAGACATTATGGAAATGAAACACTGCAGGTCACAATGTAGTGTGATTTGCAATATTTGTCTTGATTCATAGAGAACATTTTATTGTATTTTCTGCTAATACATGTAAAGGGAATTCATGAAAATCCTGCAAAAGCCTGAAGCCTGGAATTCAGTTTGTTTCCTGTCCCATCATTATAAAAACCTAATATGTAAAGCATACAGCTATGCCCTGGGGTTTTTGTTTAACACTTAAAGGAGAACTAAACCCTAAAAAAGAATATGGCTAAAAATGACATATTTTATATACTTAACTTATTGCACGAGGCTAAAGTTTGAGCTTGTCAATAGCAGCAATGATCCAGGACTTCACACTTGTCACAGGGGGTCACCATCTTGGAAAGTGTCTGTGACACTCACATGCTCAGTGGGCTCTGATTGGCTGTTGAGAAGCTAAGCTTAGGGCTCGTCACTAATTATCCAGCAGAAAATGAGCTTCCCCTGTAATATAAGCTGATGCTACAGGTTTGCTGATTATTAAATTCTGATGCTAATTGCACTGGTTTCTGTGCTGCCATGTAGTAATTATCTGTATTAATTACTAATCAGCCTTATATTGTGACATTTCTATTCTATGTGTACTGTATATTGTGAGTGGCTCCCTAAGCTCAGTAAGTGACAGCAGCACAGAGCATGTGCAGTGAATCAGCAGAAAAGAAGATGGGGAGCTACTGGGGCATCTTTGGAGACACAGATCTTTACTGCTAAAGGGCTATGGTTGCCTTGGGCTGGTACAGAAGCACAACATAATGTACAACATTTCTAGCTACTTCATTAGTGAAGCTTTAGTTCTCCTTTAAATTAAACTAATGACTGGGATAAAACTCTGGTTGATTTTAAAGGAGTTTTAAAAAGAACCTTAAAGGGACAATCCATTTAAAAAAAGTTGAGGAAGGAGACCCAGTGAGTGAGTTGCTTAGAGAGAAACAGGAGTAGCTCTGTCATTGACATTCTAGGAGTGTAGGTTAAGAAGAACAAGCCTTTAAAAAACAGCCTGGTATTCCACTGGAGTTAGAGGTAGCTCTCCCTAGGCAATACTGGTGTGATGGGAGAACAGTGAGAAAGTTTAGACTAGCATTTACTCCCTGAACATTTCTACTGGGAGGGATATGGCCCCAGTTGAGAAAGAGAGTCCGAATATAACTAGTATATATATCTCTATACCTATCTATCTATCTATCTATCTATCTATCTATCTATCTATCTATCTATCTATTTATCTATCTATCTGTCTGTCTGTCTGTCTGTCTGTCTGTCTGTCTGTCTGTCTGTCTGTCTGTCTATCTATCTATCTATCTATCTCTCTATGTATCTATCTATTATGTATCTGTCTGTCTGTCTGTCTGTCTGTCTGTCTGTCTGTCTTTCTCTCTCTCTCTCTCTCTCTCTCTCTCTCTCTCTCTATCTATCTATCTGTCTGTCTGTCTGTCTGTCCTTCCGTCTGTCCGTCTGTCCGTCTGTCCGTCTGTCCGTCCGTCTGTCTGTCTGTCTGTCTGTCTGTCTGTCTATCTATCATCTCTCTCTCTCTCTCTCTGTCTGTCTGTCTGTCTATCTGTCTGTCTAACCATCTATCTATCTATCTATCTATCTATCTATCTATCTATCTATTATCTATCTGTCTGTCTGTCTGTCTGTCTATCTATCTATCCGTCTATCTATATGTCTGTCTGTCTGTCTGTCTGTCTATCTATCTATCTATCTATCTATCTATCTATCTATCTATCTATCTATCATCTATCTATCTATCTATCTATCTATCTATCTGTCTGTCTATCTATCTGTCTATCTATCCGTCTATCTATCTATCTATCTATCTATCTATCTATCTATCTATCTATCTATCTATCTATCTATCTATCTATCTATCTATCTATCTATCTATCTATCTATCTATCTATCTTTCTTTCTTTCTTTCTTTCTTTCTATCTATCTATCTATGTATCTATCTATCTGTCTATCTATCCGTCTATCTGTCTGTCTGTCTATCTGTCTGTCTATCCATCTATCTATCTATCTATCTATCTATCTATCTATCTATCTATCTATCTATTATCTATCTATCTGTCTGTCTGTCTATCTGTCTATCTATCTATCTATCTATCTATCTATCTATCTATCTATCTATCTATCTATCTGTCATTGTAGGGCCAACAAATAAGTGTTCATTGCAAATATTATCCTGACTGAACTTCAAGCTGAGCTTTTAGGTGTATCTAGCATAGCAAATAGGTATTTCCCCTAAATTTCACCATAAATATACAATTTTATATTTGGCATACACTGCTCTATAATTAAACCATTGCCCCAGATTATATGGGGGTATATCCAGTATATGTTCTATTATTTTACTCTTATGCATTTATTTTATAGCATTATAGTAATAAAGTGGCTAAATCATGAAGAAACAAGGATCTAAAGAGGATATTATTGCAAGTCTGGTTGTATTCTATATGTAAAGCCACAATTAATCACCTGAAATCCATGGCTTTGTGTCCTAATATACTTAGATGTAAAATTTCCCCTATCTGTGAACTTTATTTCGATTGAAATTCTATTGTCTTCTTTGTAGATTATTCCCAGCTCCTCAAGGCAGATCAGATGTTGAAAGGCGGCTGGGACCCCTTCCTCAAAGTTTAGTCTTTTGTGTATCAGAGGTTGATTCATTCAGAATCTTCTTTGATTAACAGCCAACTAATAAAACCCACTGAATCAATATCTGGTGGGAAATTATTGTAATTGTAGGCTACTGACTACAGTTTTTCAGAATTTAGCGTTCTGTTTAAGAGACCTATAGATAAAACGCAGTATTTGTGCTTGGGACCCTCCACTGCCTGATGTAAACAGATACAGCCTCATCTTCCACCAGTTTCTTAATTCCACCACTTCTTTTCTATCATTGTGAAATTGTGCCTTCAACCCAGCAGAGGGTATGTGCTCAGTTCCCGGGGGATAGCTTATGGTCATGGCACCTACTGCATCTTCTGCAGATTTGGATATGGTCTTATCTCACTTATTGCGTGATAACAATGAAATGATGCTGAGGGGGTTTGAGATAGCAATGTGAGTAACAGAAGATGTGCTCACTTACTAATGAAGTAGAAAGTGCAAACCAACATCATATTACACCATGTTTTACACTAAATGGCACATTCTTGCTCAGAATGACAATACCTGCCAACTTCAGGTGTGTATGGGTATAAATTGAACCTGATATCATATTACCCTTGTTAAAGGCAGTTAAAATGCACAAGCACCACAATACTCCTAAGGTCTGGTATAGACAAACATACCAGTATATACAAGTATACGCAAGCTCATTAGTGTAGGGTCATTTAATGGGCACAAATCAATGCCTAGTAGTGATACACAGGTCGGGCAGGTTCGGGCTGACCAATTGTCCCCTGCAGAGGATTAAGAGCAACTAACAGCAGATATGGATTGCCATTGTTATTTATATTCCTGCCATGAATATCTCAAAACTATTGTAAATTGGCTCCTATTACTTTTCAAACTAATCATTAAATGTCCTCTTTTAAAATTATACTAAACTATACTAAATTAATTGGATACATAATGTAAGAGACCACCCTGCACCTGACTTTGGAGAGCACAAGAAGCTACAAGTTGTTACAAATCCTCTCTCCCTGTTCATCTTAGTGTGTGGTGCCTGAGGGTTCTTTACTTGGTCCTCTGTTGATCTCCTTGTATTCTCTCTCTTTGGAAGACCTTATATCTTGGTTTGGCCGTAAATATCACCTGTTTGCCAATCACATCCAGAGATATATTTAGACACCCCTTCACTAACTGCTCACGTTCAGACCCAGATCACAGATGCCTAGTAGCTATCTCCTCCTAGATGAACCAACGCCACCTCAAGGTCAACTTGGCCAAAATTGAGCTCATGGTTTTTCCAGCCAAACCATGCCCAAGAGTCCTTTACTCAGCACACTGCTTGGAGGTCATCTTTGACCAGTCTCTCTCCTTCTCTAACCATATTAATACTACCGCCAAAACCTAAAGCTTTTTCCTCTGCAATATAATCAAGATACGCCCTTGTCATTCAGAAACAACAGGCAAAACACTAATCCATGCCCTTATCCTAACCTATTTTGACTATTGCAGTCTTATACTATCGGGTCTTCTTGACTCTTATCTCTCTCTCTCCCCTCCAATCAATCGTGGATTCCAATATCAGGATCCTCCTGCTTTCTCCTAAAATCCTTCTGCTAACATTCAGATCCTTTCACTTCTCTGTTACTCACTACATTTCTTCACTTATCTCTCTATACGTTCCTGTTAATTATCTTCTCAGAGCCAACTTCACTTCACACCATCCACATCCACTACCACCTCTTGTCTCAAACCTTTCTATTGCGTAGCTCCTTACCTCTGGAATTCCATCACTGAATTCCTTTCGTAAGGAATGCTCTCTCAATATCTTCAAGAATAAACTAAGAGTCTACCTTTTGGAGCACTAGAACATTATTCTAGTCCTGGTACCTATTGGACAATGCCTTTACCTTGTGCACCTTTTCCCCTACAATTTTTGCCTGTATGTTAACCACCCACTGTAAGCTCTACATGGCAGGGACCTCCGTCTCTTACAACGTAACTCCTAAGCTCGGTGTCCTTGAACTATAATCGGTGTGTACTTTGAATATTTCCTGTATTTATTGTGTACTTTTATAGATTGTACTTTTATTTACATTGTACAAGTTATACACACAGTACATACATTCTGTACAAGATGAAGTGTCAGGTCTCTATTAACCCCCTTCCAGTACTGAAAGTTGAAGTTTATTTTAGAGATGCAATTGAGCATGCACAGAGAAAAGATGGCTGATTTATAACTTACTAACCCAACTAGAATGATGTACAAGGAGCGTCTTTGGAAGCAAGTGTTTTTAATAAATGTTGTCAATGTGCCCAATCACTGTGTTCAGTTTTGCACAATACCAATGTTGAGTTTCTGGTTTGATTACATCAGACTTTATTGCTCTTGACTAAAAATCCTCTATGTGTATTTAGAACCTCAAAGCCAAGTAACATATTTCCCTTTCCAGTTCCCATGCCATCTGGATGGTTGGCACATTTATAGGCAAATAGCCCCCATTATGACTATTTGGCATATGATCTGAACGATTTCATTAAACAGGAATGAAATTTAACTCCTCAGCTAAATCTTGGAAACAGCAAAGGGCAACATCAAAGGGGCTGCATTTTACAGAATTGCTAGTAACTACTAAGTGGTGAATGTGGACCCTTTAAACTGGAATTTTTTGTTCCAAAGTGTGTGCCTGTCCCAGAATGGTGAAGTCGCCATTCCTACACCAGAGGTGTGACCATTACAGAGATCTGGCTTTGAAACTCCTGCAATGGTTAGGGTAGAGCCATAATGCTGGCAGAAGGAGGAGATTTAGGCAAACTGTCGAGATGGACCAAAGGACCCACAGGGAGAGCACCTGGTATCATGGTGGGTCTTTCAAACCCTGCTGCAAAAAGAGGTAATTGTAGTTAAGAGGTAACACTACACATACAAGCCATTGTTTGTGTGATACTTTGTTGTTAATCTTGGGAACTGCCATAAAAGATCAGCTGGAGGGCCACAAAATTAGGACATTCTAGGTCAAAGACTTTTTTCTTTGTTTGCAGTATGGCTTACAGAGCTAATGTAGGTGATGGCAGGAGAAAATAAATTACCTTTGATGAAAGCAGGCGCGGTGTAAGGGTCAGATATTGTATATGTCTTCTCACTACACTATCCTTATTATCCAAACAACTAGCCTGACATAGGCAGAGTTTTGCAATTCTAAACACAAGCACGTCCATCGGTAATCCAGAAAGAATGTCAAGTATAATAAACAGAACAAGGCATTTGTGGCATTGTTGGACCATTAGGGAGTGCACACCAGTGCTTGGGGCATTCATGTAGTGGGAGTTTTTCCCTGTACGTGATGGAAAATAGGTGAGGAATTCCAATTGTTGAGAAGGAGTCGGGCTATGTAGACTGGTAAAACAAACAACATTTTCTAGTCTTCTTCTTTTAAAATATGATAAATTATTTCTTAAGCCAAAAAGTGATGCCATCTTTGTTTAACCCTAAACAGTGTAATTCCCTATTTGTTTTCTTGTTTCTTGTAATTCTTTTGTCCAGTGAGACAAAATCAATAATGATTTTCAGGATTTCGGAAGATGAAAATTGCGCTTGTAAAGGCACAGGTGGCATGTAGAATAACCATAGATCCGGCTTATTAATGAGAATATTCAGGTGGGGGGCATTAAGAGAATGTTTTGAAAAATGATGGCCAGATACATGGGAAAGGTATGATGTACTTAATAATAAACAAACCCTTTCTATGTTGTGACTAATTCATCAAAGAGTTTACACAATAACCACACTATAAACCTTTTTAAATTGGAGAAGCTTATTTAATGATAACCAATAACATATTTTTAAAGCATACATATATAATATATATAAATTAGCCAACCCAATTTCTTCATTAGACCGCCTATCCAAGTGTAGTTTCCGCGAGTAACCCTTGCCCTGCCAGCCAATTTCCCCAGAAAGGCTAGAGTCATTTTAATATCATTAGAGTGGAAATGATGAACATAGCCATTCCTTTCTACACAATATAACATGTTGCCTCAACCCCTTACTCAGTAAACAGAAACTGTTATGGTACAGAAGCAAGGTTGATTATTACAGAATGGCCTACCTGCCATGATATGAGCAATAAACAGCTACAGATGGATAGCTGAGGAACTTTTAAGTTTTGGACTGCTGTGATTCTAGAACCCTGGAGCTACTGCCACCATGGACCACACTTTGCATCAGTAGGCCCACCAGTCTTGCAGTTAATCAAACACAAACATAATTTTGAATGCACTCCTATAGTGATGCATAGGGGCAAATTCACTAAAGGATGAAGCGCCTAGCGCTAGCGTTAATTCACTAGTGTAGCGCATTTTCGTTAATTCCCCGATTTACTAATGGACACTGGCGTAAATTCGCTAGTGTTACTTCGCACCCTTACGCCTGGCGAATTTGCGCAACGGACGTAACTACGCAAATTCACTGACGCGCGCATTTTTCTGAACGCTACCTTTTATGCCAGACTTCCTTTGCCACCTAAGACCAGGCAAAGTGCAATAGAGTAGATAGGGATTGCTTCAAAAAAAGTTAAAAAAATTCCTTAGTCCCAAAAAATGCTGGCGTTTTTTCTTTTTTTATGGGTGATAGGCTGAAAAAGATCGAAAAAATTTTTGGGGCTACCCTCCTTCCCCCCTACATTTCCTAACTCATGGCAACTTAACTATACAGTGGGCACATGTGTAGAGCAAAATAAGAATTGTATTTGCTGTTTTGAAGGTTTCCCAGGCTTGTGTAGTTCTGCTACATATACCTCCATTGTAACTTCAATTTGGCGCCGTATGAAAATTAACCATCGCTATCGTAACTTTGCTTTGATTCGCGAAATAACGCTAGTGTAACTTCCCAACCTTACGCTTCGCCTGAGCGCAACTTCGGATTTTAGTGAATTTGCGTAGCGCTGGTGAAAATACACCTGGCGAGGTGCGGCGAATCGGACGCTGTCGCAACTACAAATCTTAGTGAATTTGCCCCCTAGTCTTTTATATCTACTTAATATGCTTTATTCTTCCATTATTAAGCCTCTTTTTTATCATAGGGAATGACCGTGAAATAGGGCAAATGGTTTGAAGCAAGAGGGTCACTGACACCTGGGCCCACTGGGAATTTTCCTGGTATCCCGGTGGGCCAGTTCAACACTGGTGATGCAACCCCCACTCTGAAAATGTTGTGTCACAATGCAAGAGCAATTACATTTATTTTACAAAAGTGGCACAATTATCTGGATGCAACTAGAAGTGTTTCTGCATTTACAATTGCAGTTGCAATTGTAGGAGAAAATGCTCAATTTGTGGAGCAATTTGCATCCAAAATGGCACTTTGCACACTGCACTAATATTCCTAAATGACCTCCATGCACTGACTGATACCAAGCAATAACTAGATTCTTAGATGTTCTATTTGCCTCCCATATATTGCTCCATAAAATGACATTCAAACGTTGCTTTTCATACATACACTCTTTAATCAGCCTGAGACAGATATGGTGGAGATGTGTTATTGCTACTTATGGAAAAAAAGAACACCGCTAACAGAACAGGTGGTAATGGTACTGCAAGTGACAACATTAATTAACTTATTTTTGAGCAGGAATAAATCCCGTATGAGTCACTGGGTATAGGAGGACCATCAATAGTTAAAAATGGTAAAAATGTCTGTACAGGTTTGCCTGAGGCAGAGACTTTATCATTTAAGATGTCAAAGAGGAGCTTCTCGGCCCTCTGTAATGTGTCTCCTCCTCACAACCATGAGGTCAGACTCCTACATAAGAATTACAGACGTCGCACCATATCCAGAAGATCTTTGGGACGCACCAGATATATTTCATGTTTTAATTGTCCAGCTTCTGGAACAAGAGAATAATATTATTACAAAAATGATCCGCTGTTATTGTAACAGAAGGATAATTGATGGGCGCTGTTGTACATGTCATGGGTGCTTGTAGAGGGGATGATTTCTGCTCCATGCACAATATGTGGATAGGCTTAAACAAGGAACATTGACATCTCAGAGCATTTAGCACATGCCACCTGTCAAAGATAGGAAATTAGGGAAGTGATGTTTTTTTGAAGAATAAATTGAATAATACAACATCTCATTCTTCATGGGCTGTCAGGCTTTGGCTGACAAACAACAGGATTTAAATGACAAGTACAGTACCATATGTCATAACACGGATCTATGTATTTGTTTATTACATGGAGCCGTGAAGTACTTGACATTCATAAAATAAAAAAGGGGAGAAAATACAAATATCAGGAATAAGTAAGTAAATGGAAAAATCTGAAGCCATATGCTATCTGTACCATAGTAGGGTTATCCTACTTAAAGGGCATGTAAAGTCTAAAATAGAATAAGGCTAGAAATGCTGTATTTTGTATACTAAATATAAACATGAACTTACTGCACCACAAGCCTAATCAAACAAATAATTTATGCTTTCAAAGTTGGCTACAGGGGATCACCATCTTGTAAGTTTGTTAAACATCTTTGCAAGACTAAGACTGTGCACATGCTCAGTGCGGTCTGGGCTGCTCAGGGACCGTCATAAACAAAGCTGATTGAGTTCTGCATGGCTGGGAAGTAAGACGGGGGCTCCCCCTGCTGTTCATAAGTATGATTGTTTCTCTGCTCAGCAGTTAGGGACCGTCTAACAATTCCTATCCACAGCAGTAAATGAAGTGAGAATTTCACTGCATACCGTCAGGTTTCTTATAAAAACGGTACACATTTTTTAATTAAAGTATATTGGAGATAGGTTTCTTTTTCATTAAAGAAAGTAAAAATGGGATTTTATTTTTTTGCCTTTACATGCCCTTTAAGTTACTTAACCTAACATTTCTTTTCCTGCAGCAAACAACACACACCCATGATATGAGTCAGACTTATTTTCCTTGTCAAGCAATTGATTCCAGCATTAGCTAAAGCAGCCATACAAAAGCTGATTCCATATGTCAGTGATCTCCAACCAGTGGCTTGTGAAAAAGCTGGGAAATGAAGAGTTGACTTACCTCTCCCAAAATAACAAAAGAGACTTGGAGCAGATTCACTATCGGCAAATATTCACCTGCATCCATTTCGCACCAATCACAAAACTTTGCCAGGCACAAATGCACTCAGACTTTGCCAATTCACTAATATGTGGAGTTTCGCTCTGGGCGTTGAACGCTGGCGACTTTTCCATAGTGTTACTTCGGCAGTGCGCCCATTTCAAAGCGAGATGCCTAGTGAAAATTCGCTAGTGATCTTGTGCTTAGGTCAATTTTGAGATGGCGGGTAATTTAAATTTAGTGAATTTGCAGAGTAACGTCTGTTAGCCAGAGCGAAAAGTCACCTGGCGATAGAGTGCGAATGGCCGCTAGCGACAGTCTGCTAGCGAATTGGTGCCTGCATCTGTTAGTAAATTGGCAATGTCCCTGCGGGTGTCAATGGCGTTAGCCACTTTGCTCTTTAGTAATTCTACCCCTTAGAATTAAGAAACATTCAAGAAACTGTTTAGTGGAACAATCTGTTATTGACCTGAATTATTTTATATCAACACAACAGAGACAGAGATAGGATTCATGGGGCTTCCATGAACAACCATAGCCTTCTAAGTATCCCCTACGTGATAAATGTTCACTGTTTTATTGTATCCCAGAAATTAAAAGCTATTAAACATTTAAGACTCATTGTAGCTCCATATCTTGTATATAAGTTAAGAAGATATTACAAAAAGATGTTGTGTTGCCTTTGTGTGTCTCACCGCTATGTCATTTACATAAGGGAACAGTAAAATATTAAATGCTTCAATATAAATAAATTAATATCCCTATACTTAATATGTCTTCAGTAGCAGCCCCTCGTGCCTATTCTATCACTCACCACTTTCAAGCGTTAGCAAACGATGAGAGAGAAATGTTTAAAGTCCTGTTGGATGATCACAGAATGGCCTTCCAAAAACATACAGTCTGCTTGGCCTCCTGACCATATAAAGTGTTGTTACAGATGTCCGAATGTCATCACTTGAGGGAATATGACCTCTGGCCTCTTTCTTCTCCAAAGGAAATTTATCAGGAAAATACAAATATACAAGTTTACCTTCCCATAATGAGTAACCAATGGAAGGACATGTTGCATCTCAGGTTACTGTTTTTTTTCTCTGCGTTTGTGTGTGTGACTGTTTTGATTCATGAATACACAGCAGCAGCCATACCGCCCAGTGGTTCTGTCCAGAAAATTAAAAGATAGGGTATTACTTAGGTTACTTAAAATCTGTAAGTTATGCCGGCATATGCAGAGAAGCAATAATGGCGGAGCTCTACCCGCACAAGCTGTCTTGTCTCGTCAGTCGCAGCAATCGCTGGATCTCGGTAACTTCCACCAAGGACTTTAATTCACAGAAAACTTTGCCCGCTTTCAGCGCTGACCGACACATCCATGGGAGGCAGATGTGATAATATCAATACTAGGGATGCACCGAATCCAGGATTCAGATCGGGATTCGGCCTTTTTCAGCAGGATTCGGATTCAGCCGAATCCTTCTGTCCAGCCGAACTGAATCCGAATCCTAATTTGCATATGCAAATTAGGGCGGAGAGGAAAATCGCATGACTTTTTGTCACAAAACAAGGAAGTAAAAAATGTTTTCCCCTTCCCACCCCTAATTTGCATATGCAAATTAGGGTTCGGTTCGGTCGAATCCTTTGTGAAGTATTCAGGGTTTCGGCCAAATCCAAAATAGTGGATTCAGTGCATCCCTAATCAATATGGCTTTGTTAAGATATACAAGGTGGTAAAAGTTTAGTGGTGGGTGTGCAGCAAACTAACGCGTTTCGTGCCTCTGTAACCGGGCACTTCTCTGGTTTTCTGTAACTTATGACCTATTAGCATAGCAACCATGTTTACTAAAGTAGGCGCAGTCTTATTAAAAACCAACCTCCCATCTGACCCTCCAGGTAATTTTGTGGCATTATTTCATTTATTTTATCAATTTTATTGAGATACAAGGAAAAATTAATTTACTCTACTATTTACTCCTATAACTCCTGTAAGAGCTAAGGTGGCCTAGTCAAATACTACACTACAAAGGGTAGATCCATGAAATCCTGTTGTAACAAACTAATAACATATTTCATATCCTGTAGCAGTATCTTAGCGATGCTTCATTACCAGTCACGTTCAGCATTACTCCTCAATACTTTCTGCATTAATGCTACATTAAACCATGCTCCAATTTTTTTCTCTAAGGGACAGATTTATTGAAGATCGGATGGGAATCCAGAAAGTTTCCATTTAACCTTTGATGGAATTTTAATGGAATTGGTCAAAGTTCCCAATCAATAGGGATGTAGCGAACTGTTCGCCGGCGAACTAGTTCGCGCGAACTTCGACTGTTCGCGTCCGCCGCAAGTTCGCGAAAGTCGCGCGACGTTCGCCAATAGGCGTTCGCGTCAAAATCGTTCGATCGTTCGACCATTCGACCGCTAAAATCGAAGGATTTTCGTTCGAATCAAACGATCGAAGCATTCGATCGAATGAAATCATTCGATCGAATGGCTTCGATCGTTCGATTCGAACGAAAATCCTTCGATCGAACGATTTCAATCCTTCGATCGTTCGAATCGAACGATTTTCGGATGTTCGAAGTTCGCGAACAGTTCGCGAACTGTTCGCAAATTTTGCCGGTGTTCGCGAACGGCGTTCGCGAACACATCGGCGGCGGTTCGCTACATCCCTACCAATCAACTCAACAAAAACATTATATATCATTATCCACATCCTTCTTCAATGATTATTCTCCCCCAGGTCAGTGGTACTGAACCTCATAAGCTATGGGTAATGTTCTAAAATGTTTTTCCTCTTGAATATTTATCGTAAAAGTATCAGACTGGACCTCTTATGTTACTACACTATCTACTGTGCATCCTGTGCTTGAATGGCTGCCCCCATGGCTACACAGAAGCTTGTTTATATAAACTATAGTAGTACTTATCTGTTATCTACTGTGTATCCTGTGCTTGAATGGCTGCCCCCATGGCTACACAGCAGCTTGTTTATATAAACTATAGTAGTACTTATCTGTTATCTACTGTGTATCCTGTGCTTGAATGGCTGCCCCCATGGCTACACAGCAGCTTGTTTATATAAACTATAGTAGTACTTATCTGTTATCTACTGTGTATCCTGTGCTTGAATGGCTGCCCCCATGGCTACACAGCAGCTTGTTTATATAAACTATAGTAGTACTTATCTGTTATCTATTGTGTATCCTGTGCTTGAATGGCTGCCCCCATGGCTACACAGTAGCTTGTTTATATAAACTATAGTAGTACTTATCTGTTATCTACTGTGTATCCTGTGCTTGAATGACTGCCCCCATGGCTACACAGTAGCTTGTTTATATAAACTATAGTAGTACTTATCTGTTATCTACTGTGTATCCTGTGCTTGAATGGCTGCCCCCATGGCTACACAGCAGCTTGTTTATATAAACTATAGTAGTACTTATCTGTTATCTACTGTGTATCCTGTGCTTGAATGGCTGCCCCCATGGCTACACAGCAGTTTGTTTATATAAACTATAGTAGTACTTATCTGTTATCTACTGTGTATCATGTGCTTGAATGGCTGCCCCATGGCTACACAGCAGCTTGTTTATATAAACTATAGTAGTACTTATCTGTTATCTACTGTGTATCCTGTGCTTGAATGGCTGCCCCCATGGCTACACAGCAGCTTGTTTATATAAACTATAGTAGTACTTATCTGTTATCTACTGTGTATCCTGTGCTTGAATGGCTGCCCCCATGGCTACACAGCAGCTTGATTTATATAAACTATAGTAGTACTTATCTGTTATCTACTGTGTATCCTGTGCTTGAATGGCTGCCCCCATGGCTACACAGCAGCTTGTTTATATAAACTATAGTTGTGGTTCTGATGCAAACACACCAGTTTTACCAGTGCAGGACAGCAGTACATTATATTGTCATTTCTTAAAACAATTAAATTGTTTGTGTTACTGTTCCTTTAATTTAATGCAGTTTGCTTTTATTGACATGTATTATTTTAATACAAATCAAATTCTGAGTCTTTAATTCAATGCAGTTTGCTTTTATTGACATGTATTATTTTAATCCATGAATCGAAACATTTTATCTATCAAAAAATCTAAACTAAATGTTTTTGTTTGATCAGTTTAGAACCTGAAATGTCTTTCATGGTCAAGATTTAATGATCCTTGCTCCCGCTACTGGAATTCTCTTTCCTTTCTCATAAATAGTCTGTTTCTGTCCAACGGGGTAATTTGACTACTGACCTGATATATTAAATCAGTTCTTTAAGCAGGAGGACTTGATTCATTTTACAAACTTACCTTTGCAAGTCAGAAACTTCTTGCATTACATAATATTATTTATGACTGAAAGGAAAGGCAGGAAAAGGAGTTTTTTTTGCAGTTATTTTATAAGAGGGGCCATTGGGCACGTTTGGCAACGTCATGTAAACAAAGGATCAGATCATATAGCAACAGAGAGATCATTACTCAAAATCCATGAAAACTAGACAAAACAAAGAAAAACTGGAGCTTAGCAAAGATCACCGAATGCTCAGAACTCTTGAATGTTTATAGCGAACTCTCCTTCCCCTTCTTGGACAAAATGATCTCATTTTAGGGAGGCGAATCTAATTAACTGTAATTAAAAATACTTTGTGTATTATTTCAGCCAGGTTCCAATGTCAGTGTCCAACACTATGGAATTAGTCGGAATATTCATTTAAAACCTTTAGTAAAATCTATATCATTGCTTGGCACTTCCGTGTGAAACCAGGTGTCTCAGTCGCCTTTTTAGAGTCATCTGATCATTTACCCTGAATGTCAGTCTAAGGTTTTAGCCAATATCAAGTGAAATACATGCTGATTCCACATGAAACATTTTAAAGAACTCATGTATTGTCAATGCATTAGATCTGGGAGAAGTGGTTAATTACTGATTGGGCTCAGTAAAAACAGTGAAACCTCAACTTTATATATCCCAATTTTAAGTTTTCTCGCACTATACACCATTTTTTGTGGTTCCAATAATTTATAATGCATTTTAGTGGATGCTTTTAGCTGATTCTTACATTATCTTTTCCCAGATTTTACATCAAACTTTTTACTGAGGTTCACAAAAATGGCTGTCCTGTGTGAATGTTATTGTTAGTGATATTAAGATGCTTAAAATAATAACCAGATGCAAATGTTGCCATGGTTCTGTCTGTAAATAGTCAATTCCAATTATTCTGCCCCTCATACAGCCATGCACAAATCACTTATTTATTTGGGTTAAAAAGATCTTGCATTGTCCCATAGGGTTAACACTCCCCTGTTGTAGTGTATTTGTCTGTGACTTTACCACTGGAGTAATATAGGTGGCGCTGTGCTGCACCTGCAGCAGTTTCTCTGCTATCTCTCTTCCTCACTCTCTTGCACAGCATGGTTGCGCCCTGATGTTTATTGTGTTTATATGTTCACTGCTGAATAAACATGCAGAAAGTTGCTGTTAATGTACCACCTGTTTCTGGAGCCTAAGTATCACATACAGAACACTGAAAGGCTGACCAGTGAACACAATACCTGGGGCTTTTAATTCCTACACTTCATTGAACTCTGGTTGCTGGACAAAAGTCCATGTATGTACTTTTGCTTATTAGCATAATGTGTACAGTGTATCATTGGCCCAGAGGCTGATGACAAGTTCCTGCCACACTTCAATATATTGCTGGGCAGAGGGTGGGACCAGGGTCGGACTGGGTGGCCCAGGGCCCACCTGGGCTTCTGCCTTAGGACCTCCCTCTGGATCCTGGGGCTGCTGCCTCAGGGGCTCCTGCTCGCCAACCCCCCAGCCACACGTGTGCACAAGCATGCACTCCGCAAATGCGTCACAGTGTGAGCACTCATGCATGCGCGTTAGCTAACACACAATCATGGCAGGAAGAAAACCAGAATGAGTATATGAGCCGACAGGACCCACTATAGCTGGGAAACAAAAGCTGGCTCTCGCACACCCAGTGTAAAGATGCGAAGTCTGGTGCTCAGTGATAGAGGTTCGGCCACCTCACAGTAGAATCCAATAGAAAAGAAATCCACGGCACACAGGCTGCTGCAAGCAAGGAACCCCTTGCACGTTTAATGCGGAAGTGAGCAACGTTTCGGGGTCACGCCCCTTTGTCTGTACCTGTGCCAGCATCAGCCAAAAAATACACACTATTGCCTCCATATATGTACTTGTGCCAGCAGCAGCCAAATATCCATCATATCATCTGTTCACATGTGCAAGTAGCAGCCAAGATATTGCCCACAAATATGTACCTGGGCCAGCAGCTGCCAAAAGGGAGCTGGGAGTGATTCTGTTTGGAACAGGGGGTTTATAAAGTTGAAAAACTGTTGAAGGCCAAGCAAATCAGGGTTTAAAAAAGAAAGAACGGAAATTCCCCTTAAAAGTGTGCCCCCCCATGATTGCGCCCTAGGTGGGCGTCTACTCTGCCTGCCCCTAGTTCCAGCCCTGCAGGGAGGGAAGGCAGAACAGAGCAGAAGACAGGGAAAGCTCTCAGTCTAATATGTACTACATACAGTGACACAGTGCTGGTGCCCCATTAGCATTTTGAATAAAGTGTGAACAGGTGAACAATGTGGCAGTTTCAGTCTGGGTCTCAGGTGTGAACAGTACAGGGTTTAGGATATAAACAATAGAGGTGTCACAGGTTTGAACAATACAGGGGGATCACAGATGTGAACAATACAGGGGATTAGAGTCTGAATTTGAGGTTTAAACAATGCAGGGTGCAGTTTATCTCTACAGTCATACCTTTTAAAGCTAACATATGGTAAACAGACACAGCATCTGGGGGGCCAAAGAAGGGGGGGGTCGCGGGCTGCCAGTTGGACAGCCCTGTTCTACATTATTGTGTGTATATTATTTATATATGTATATATGTATATTCTACATTTTATTTTTAGAATTATATATTTTAAATACAGGTGTAGCGCTATAGTAAATTGAGTGCACCTTACTCTACTATAAGCTTCACTCCCAGTACATATGCTCCAGATGAGACCTTAAAATCTTAGGTGGTGAACCTTTGCAGCAATGTGGAAGCAGGGTGTAGTGCAACTGTAACTGTATTCAGGGTGCAAATAATTGGGCCCCAGTGGTTCTTATAATTTAACCATAGAACAGATTTATTGAGCATACAATCCTCAGTGGAGTGTACATAAAGAGAACATTTCAGGATCATACATTACAATGAATAGGCAGTACTCACAGCACCTTTGGTCAGTATGATTCTCCTCAGAGATAGGAACAATACATGCAGCTTTGAGGAGGTACACTCAGCTTTCAGCCTTTTTCCTAAGTGGAACCTGAGGGTAATACTCTCTACCCTAGGTCTGTACACTTAGTCCCTACTTCTGGGCAATTAGTACCGGGGATCTTAATCCCACTCACAATCCTCGTAGGAGCCTCAAGATGCTCAACTAAATAATCTGACTGTCTGTCACTCCTAGAGTGACCTATAAAGGTGAGTAGCCTATTCTTACTAGACCTGACCTGTCTCGGTTCCACTCGAGCTCTGCCTGCCTGCTCAGGCTACAGCCAGCACAAGATGGACCCTGAAAGCATGGCTTCAGTGGCTTTTATACTCTAGCACAATGCCATCTGCTGGTCACTGTGGGAAACAACAAGGGGCATTGCTTAAAGCAGGAATAGGAAACAGTTACCTCTCTTTTTAAATGATTTCCTTTTTCTCTGTAATAATAAAACAGTATCTTGTACTTGATCCCAACTAAGATATAATTAATCCTTATTGGAAGCAAAACCAGCCTATTGGGTTTATTTAATGTTTAAATGATTTTGTAGTAGACTTAAGGCATGAAGATCCAAATTACAGATCCCTTATCCGGAAACCCCCAGGTCCCAAGCATTCTGGATAACAGGTCCCATACCTGTAGATATATTTACTATACATTTCCTATATCTATTTAAAATTCATTTTGGGGAGCAATAAGCGTTTGTTATTTGCCATGAAGATACACTGTGTATAATGTATTTTACTGAATCTTGGTGATCATCTCCTGAGGTTGAGCACACTTTTTTATAGTGATGATTTTAGCAGGTTAACTCAGCAAGTTAGGGACTACTCTGGAGGTCTGAAAGTCAAACACATTTTTTATTGTGCTTCATGTGCAAGGAGAAAGATAAATGGACAGGCAAAGCTAAAAAGTAGAGGAGGATTCCTTTAACTACAATATTTGTACATGACCTTACCTCCTCCAGATGTCCAAATGTAGAGAGGGTTATCTGGCTGTAAATCAAACAATGGCATTCAGTAATATTAATTATGGTCCAGAAAGAAAATGTAGCTTTTCCTTGGAGGAGAATTATATTTTTTCTTCTGTTCCATACGTTTTACAAACTCTTTAGTGGTTTCAGTAGATACCGTAATGTCATTCCTTTTTTAGGGGATGGGGAATGAATGGATTATGCATTCTGCTTTTAGCATTTTCTTTTGAAAAATTAAAAGGTAAACTTTTTTTTAAGGCTCAATAAATAAAAACTACAGTAGAACCGTAATTTTAAGTTTTAAAGAGAACCATAAAATAATTGTATAAAATCAGCAAAAATGTAAAATCAGGGAAATGCATTGAGCATTGTATATTGCTGGGACCAGAAAAACACAGTGTAAAATGCAGGGTATATAACTGTAAGTTTGAGGTTCCACTGTATTATTATATCTCTATTTGGATTTCTGTTTTGTTTGGTGACATTAATTTATACCCAGTAATCTTGATGGCTATATCTTTTTTATGGGGACTTTATTATCTAACTATATTGCTGAGCTGGGTATTTCTTCATATCTTCCTGCTATTATATCAAACATTTTCAAACATATTCCTTAACTATAGTCCCCGATTATTCCATTGAAATATAGACAGATAGATGATATATAAATAGATAGATAGATAGATAGATAGATAGATAGATAGATAGATGATATATAAATAGATAGATAGATAGATAGATAGATAGATAGATAGATAGATAGATAGATAGATAGATAGATATAGATACAGTAGATAGATGATAGATAGACGGTAGATAGATGATAGATAGATAAAAGATGGCTATAGATTCAATAGATAGATAAATATAGTTTATATTACATATATTCCTTAACTATAGTCCCCGATTATTCAATTGAAATATAGACAGATAGATAGATAGATGATAGATAGATAGATAGATAGATAGATATAGTAGATATAGTAGATAGATAGCTGAGCTGGGTACTTCTTCACATCTTCCTGTTATTATATTAAATATAAGTTTCAAACATATTCCTTAACTATAGTCCCCAATTATTCCATTGAACGATGATAGATAGATAGATAGATAGATCGATCGAGAGATAGATAGATATAGATACAGTAGATAGAGGATAGATATATAATAGATAGATAGATAGATGATAGATAGATAGATAGATAGATAGATAGATAGATAGATAGATAGATAGATAGATAGATGATAGATAGATCGATATACTGTAGATAGAGGATAGATAGATAGATAGATAGATAGATAGATAGATAGATAGATAGATAGATAGATAGATAGATATAGATACAGTAGATAGATGATAGATAGACAGTAGATATATGATAGATAGATAAATGATAGACAGATAGATGGCTATAGATTCAATAGATAGATAAATATAGTAGATATATAGATGGTAGATAGATATATAATAGATAGATAGATAGATAGATAGATAGATAGATAGATAGATAGATAGATAGATAGATAGATAATTGATAGATAGATAGATAAATGGTCAGAATGTAGATCATGCAGTTCTATATTAAGCATATCTCATCTCCCGTCAACAAACTTAAATCTTTGGGTCTGCTGCCAGTATGGGTACATTTCTGAGGTTCAGTTTTGGATGGGTTAAATTTCAGGTAGTGACAAGATCTCCAAGAAAAGGCTCCAGAGAGGCAGATAATGAGAGCAGACATGTGAGATGGAACAAGATCAGTGTAGGCAAATAAAGAACGTGCCAACCAATCACTAGCACTGGGTTGTGAATATAAAAAGGACTCATTTAACAAGTTAGAAAAGGAAAACATGTGAGAATTCAGGATCTGGCCTTCCCGGAACTTTAAAAATAGCAAGAGTTGGTTTCCTTAGGTTTAGTGCAGCTATACTGTATGTAAGGCGATGTTGCTCTTCAAGTACTGGCACTCCGTCCTCAAGAGCAGAAGGCTGCCAAGTGGAATTACAGTTTCCAGGTAGTTGGAGTTATGCAGGTTGGTCATCCAAAGGTAACAGCTTATAAAAAATGGAAATGTTGGAATAGCCATGTACTTTATATACCTGTGGTCGAAGTGGACCCAAATCCAGTCCTGTGTAAAGTGCACGTAAACAGAATTGTGTAGACTTTTCAGTGTGTTTGTGCCACTGTGACTAAAGCAGCAGGTACACGGCTGGAAGGTTGGATCTATTTACTCAGAGCAGATCCCCTCTACACCAGAAAACCTCCTCTACAACTTGCTCAGGCCCTCTTTTTCAACCCGATATGTACAGTATTTTCTATATAGTTGGTCAAGATCCAAAAAAAAAAAGCAAAGAGGTGCATGGGTGCATTTATCAATTGCATTTTTTTGCACCTCCAGCATGAGGTCTGCTGAAACTTGGCAGCATAGATGAAGGGTAGAAGTGTGGCCTGTTCTCCTACAGGTTTTGTTCATACAAAGCTAGAAATTACAGGAAGGCCATCTCCCATAGATTCTGTTTTAATAAAATAACTGGTATTTTAAAAAGTAATTTCCTTTTTTCTGTAATAACAAAACAGTGATTTGTACTAGATCCAAACTAATATTTAATAATTAATCCTTATTGGATACAGAACAGTCCAGTAGGGTTTCCAAAGGGGAGGTTCGTTTTTCAGTTAACTTTCAGCATGTTATAGAATGTCCAATTCTTAACAGCTTTTCAAATGGTCTTCGTTATTTATTTTTTATTGTTTTGAAATGATTTGCCTTGTTCTTCTGACTCTTTCCAGCTTTCAAAAAACAAAAAAAAAACATGGCGGCACGTTCAGGACAGAAATAAAAGATATGTCAGTTTAAATGAATAATTTGCATTATTTGGTGCTAGTGATCCATTAAGTAGGACAGGTTGCTAGACTTAACCACTCCACTGTATACAACAAATAGATCTGATCGGGATCATGAAAGACCCAATGAAAGAAATGATGTTTATAATACGTTACATTTTGACTGCCCCGGAGGGAGGTGAAATCCTGTCCCTTAATGTCAGACATAGATCCATGTGGACTTTGTGGCTCCATCTAACATTCATATCTACATGTCTTCAGGCTTGGATGTTAACTGGATTATCCCAGCTGTATCATTTACTCAGAGATCTGCTGGCAGTAGTTTGCGGTGCCAATGACATGTGACAAAACAGAAGGATCATGCCGTTTACCTTTCAGACTGTCGGCCAAACAAGCTTTAAATTGGGTGAATTTTCAGGTTGACAATCTACAGCCTGAGCACATCACTGGGCACAGGAGGATTTGAAGAGGTATACAGGATTGCCCTTGGTGTACAACTGATTTCATGTTACCCATAAACTTATATAAAGTAAAAAAAAGTGCAAGCTTGATCCCTCCAACCCTCCCTTGTGGTTCTGCCATTTTTTTTCTTTGTTTGCGAAGATTTAGCGCCGGAGTGATGTCACATCTGGTCAAATGTGACGTCACTTCTGGTTCTGCATGTCCCCCGGGTCTGAAGGTTAGTTGGCCTATTGTGGGTCGGGTAGTGGGAACATGCGGGTCAAATTGCAGGTTTGGGTTGCGGGTATGGGTTGGGTTTCAGAAAATGGACCTGCGCAGGACTACCATGAACTCATTTCCACATATGGATATTGAGGTTTGTTCCCATATGGTTAAATACACACAAAACACCTAGGGGCACATTTACTAAGCTTGAGTGAAGGATTCGAATGAAAAAAACTTCGAATTTCGAAGTTTTTTTTTGGCTACTTCGACCATCGAATTGGCTACTTAGACCTTCGACTACGACTTCGAATTGAACGATTCGAACTAAAATTTGTACGACTATTTGATAGTCAAAGTACTGTCTCTTTAAAAAAACTTAGACTACCTACTTCGCCAACTAAAACCTACCAAGCACCAATGTTAGCCTATGGGGACCTTCCCTATAAGCTTTCTAACCTATTTCTGATCGAATGAAAATCATTCGATCCATGGATTAAAATCCTTCAAATCGTTCGATTCGAAGGATTTAATCGTTTGATCAAACTATTTTTCCTTCGATCAAACTAAATGGGGTAAATCCTTCGACTTCGATATTGGAAGTCGAAGAATTTTACTTCAATAGTCGAATATCGAGGGTTAATTAACCCTCGGTATTCGACCAATAGTAAATGTGCCCTCTAATTAGCAGATGATTACATGCATAAAACCAACTTATATTATCATAAGACCTTGAACATTTCCAAGACGTAATCAGAATTATTACCCCCCATTCATTTTACTGAGGTTGGTGACATAATTGTGGGAGTCGTTATTAACAGAAAGTGATCACACAGCACTTAGATGTCATGTAATTACAGTTTAATGGGAAACATTCATTCTGACTTAAGCATCTTTTATGAGCTCAGAACGTCTGCATCACACACTGGGCTTATTCTAATCAAGTGCGGCATTCATTATTCAGAATTCATTCATAACAAATGCTGCACTTCTAATAGTCGCACAAGAAATGCACTGTTACAGCAACAAAAGTGTGAAATGCAATGGCCTTTTCTTTCTCCAGAGTCTTTGCATATTTGTGGTTAATAAAGCCATGTTTTCCTAGAGAAGCAGAGCATCTATGTAGGACGACTGTTGGACAATGTGCAGAACTGTTCCCTTTATTGCGCCAGAGACAAAAGTTGAAATAAAAGGCAACGAGGCTGCAGCCACGTCCTTGCTTTCAAGAACCTGACAAAGAATATTTGTCTTATCTTTTTCACACGACGGAGGCAATGGGTTGTGTGAAGGACAATTTGCTGTTTTATCCCAGAAGCTGAGAGGTTCTCTAATAAGAAGCACTTCCTCTGCAGGGTCGAAAATCGGGTAGAAAATGCTTTTTTGTGAAGTGAACTTTCCGTCAGATGGAGATGAAGATAAACAGAAGAAAAGGCAGATCTCTAGACTGAAAGGCCATCTAATTGGTAGGGATGTAGCGAACGTCGGAAAAAAAGTTCGCGAACATATTCGCGAACTTGCGCAAAATTGCGAGCGGTTCGCGAACGGTTCGCGAACCCCATAGACTTCAATGGGAAGGCGAACTTTAACATCTACAAAAGACATTTCTGGCCAGAAAAATGATTTTAAAGTTGTTTAAAGGGTGCAACGACCTGGACAGTGGCATGCCAGAGGGGGATCAAGGGCAAAAATGTATCTGAAAAATCTGCCTGTGTGTGCTTGGAAGAGATAGTGTAGGGGGAGAGCTGTTAGTGATTTCAGGGACAGATGATAGTAAGTTTGCTGGCTAGTAATCTGCGTGATACTGCTCTGTATTGGAGGGACAGAAGTCTGCAGGGATTTGAGGGACATTTTAGCTTAGGTAGCTTTGCTGGCTAGTAATCTACTGTTCTCTTTAAACAACTGCCATACGTTGACCTTGTAGGCATTGTTTGCCCAGTTTTTTTGGACGCAGCCACTGAAGCACAGTTGCCAGAAAAAATATGCCATATAAATGCTGAAAATAGTCATTTTTCGCCATACGTTATTCAACCAACTGCTATCTAGCTGTGTGCCCGTGTTCACATTCTGTCTAAATATCCATAATATTACCGTCTCCAGAAAAAACACCGGAGTGACTTTTTTTCAAGCAGCATTCTTATATTTTACGTAATCCGTATCCACCGCTGTGTATACGTTGACCTTGTAGGCATTATTTGCCCTGTAGGCATTTTTTGCCCAGTGTGTTATTCAACCAACTGCTATCTAGCTGTGTGACCGTGTTCACATTCTGTCTAAATATCCATAATATTACCGTCTCCAGAAAAAACACCGGAGTGACTTTTTTTCAAGCAGCATTCTTATATTTTACGTAATCCGTATCCACCGCTGTGTATACGTTGACCTTGTAGGCATTATTTGCACAGTGTTTTCTTCAAACCGCCATCTAGCTGTGTGAGCTTGTTCACATTTTGTCTAAATATTGATAATATTATCGTCTCTAGAAAAACCACTTGAGTTACTTTTTTTCAAGCAGCATTCATATATTTTACGTAATCCGTATCCACCGCTGTAGTAGTGTATACGTTGATCTTGTAGGCATTATTTGCACACTGTTTTCTTCAAACTGCCATCTAGCTGTGTGTATTATCGTTTCCAGAAAAACCAACTGAGTTTTTGTTGTTGTTGTTTTTTTAAAAATAATGCCAGGCAAAGGCAGGCCGCCACGCAGAGGCCGTGCTAGGGGCCGTGCTGCTATGCAATCCTGTGGCCCTAGCAAATTGCCCAGTTTTAAAAAGCCAATGACCCTGAACTCCCAAAATGCTGAAGAGGTAGTTGACTGGCTTACACAGCACACCCCATCCTCTACCGTTTCTAACTTTACCACAACATCCTCCTCATCCTCCACTGCTATGGCCACCCCACGTAACACTTCCTCCACCACCGGTGCCCCATCTTCACTGGAGTCAGAGGAGTTATTTTCCCATGAGTTTCTTGAACTGAGTAATGCGCAACCATTATTGGCAGAAGAAGATGAAGGAGATGAGGACGTTACACCAGATTTAATTCTGGCAGAGAACACGACAGAGATGGACATAATGATGAGTGATGAGGAGGAGGAGGAGGTCCCCGCTGCTGCTTCCTTCTGTGATGTGTCAGAAGAAATTGATGCATCTGAGGAGAATGATGATGAGGAGATTGATGTTTTGTGGGTGCCTAGTAGAAGAGAGCAAGAGGAGGGTAGTTCAGATGGAGAGACGGAGAGTCAGAGAGGCAGTAGGAGAATAAGACTTAGAAGAAGCAGGGAGGCCAGCCCGCAGGGATCAGTAGGGCAACAACATGTATCGGCACCTGTGTTCAGCCGGCCAACGCACCCGCCATTGCCGCCAATGCCGCCAACTTCTACTGTTACCGCCAGATCGCAGACTTCCAAAAAGTCAGCAGTGTGGCATTTTTTTAATGTGTGTGCCTCTGACAAAAGCATTGTAATTTGCAATGAGTGCAGTCAGAAACTGAGCCTTGGTAAGCCCAACAGCCACATAGGTACAACTTCTATGCGAAGGCACATGAGCGGCAAGCACAAAGCACTTTGGGAGCAACACCTCAAAGGCAACAGGCAAACTAAAAGTCACACTCCTTCTGGTCCAGCATCTTACTGCTCTACCTCTGCTCTCCTTGACCCATCTGAACCACCCTCCACTCCGCCTTCCACCTTGACCACCTGTTCCCATTCCCAGTCATCTGCCACCAGCCAAGTTTCTGTGAAGGCCATGTTTGAGCGTAAGAAGCCAATGTCTGACTGTCACCCCCTTGCCCGGCGTCTGACAGCTGGCTTGTCTGCACTCTTAGCCCGCCAGCTTTTACCATACCAGCTGGTGGACTCTGAGGCCTTCCGCAAATTTGTAGCAATTGGGACACCGCAGTGGAAGGTACCCAGCCGCAATTTTTTTTCTAAAAAGGGAATACCACACCTGTACCAACATGTGCAGAGCCAAGTTACCGCATCTCTGTCACTTAGTGTTGGGCCAAAGGTCCATATGACTACTGACGCATGGTCCTCCAAGCATGGTCAGGGCAGGTATGTCACCTACACTGCCCACTGGGTGAACTTGGTAATGGCTGGGAATGGGAAGCAGGGAATGGGTAGCTCAACAACAACAACAACAGTGGAGTTGGTGTCACCGCCACGGATTGCACGCGGTTCTGCCACCACCTCTACTCCTCCATCGCTCTCTACCTCGTCTTCTTCCTCTTCTTCTTCTTACTCTGCTGCTGGGTCCTCCTTCTCCTCCTCCACACCTGTGCACCCCCAGCTCCCCCTAGGCTATTCGACGTGCCAGGTACGCCGTTGTCACGCTGTCTTGGGGATGACGTGCCTGGAAAGCAAAAACCATACCGGATCTGTACTCCTGTCATCTCTGCAGTCACAGGCCGATCGGTGGCTGACCCCACACCAACTGCAGATCGGAAAAGTGGTGTGTGACAATGGAAGCAATCTGTTGGCAGCGTTGAGACTGGGAAATTTAACACATGTGCCCTGCATGGCACATGTGTTAAATTTAATAGTCCAACGTTTTGTCTCCAAGTACCCAGGATTCCAGGACGTTCTCACCCAGTCCAGAAAGGTGTCGGCCCATTTCAGACGTTCCTACACAGCCATGGCACGCCTTGCTGACATTCAGCAGCGCTACAACATGCCAGTCAGGCGTTTGATTTCTGACAGCCAGACTCGCTGGAATTCAACGCTCCTTATGTTGGAACGTCTGCTGCAACAACAAAGGGCCGTCAACGAGTACCTTTTTGAACTGGGTGGTAGGACTGGATCTGCAGAGCTGGGGATTTTTTTCCCCCGTTACTGGGTGCTTATGCGCGATGCCTGCAGGCTCATGCGACCTTTTGAAGAGGTGACAAATATGGTCAGTCGCACCGAAGGCACCATCAGCGACCTAATACCCTTCGCTTTCTTCCTGGAGCGTGCCGTGCGACGAGTGACAGATGAGGCTGTAGACCAGCGTGACGAGGAGCTGGAAGCGCACGATTTATGGTCGCAATCACCAGAACGAACCCAGGCACCTGCTGCAACGCAGGGAGAGGTGCCAGAAGTGGAGTCAGAGGAGGAAGGTGGCTTTGTGGAGGAGGAGGAGGAGGACCAACAGGAGCAGGCTTCCCAGGGGGCTAGTGGTGACCTTTTGGGGACCCCTGGTCTTGTACGTGGCTGGGGGGAGGAGACCGTGGATGATGCAGTCCTTGATAATGAGGAAGCGGAGATGGATAGCTCTGCATCCAACCTTGTGAGAATGGGGTCTTTCATGCTGGCATGCCTGTTGAAGGACCCCCGTATCAAGAGGCTTAAGGAGAAGGACCTGTACTGGGTCGCAACGCTACTAGACCCTCGGTACAAGCATAAAGTGGCAGAAATGTTACCAACATACCACAAGTCCGAAAAGATGCGGCATTTACAAACCAGCCTGCAAAACATGTTGTACAATGCTTTTAAGGGTGATGTCACTTCAGGAACTCATCAACATTCCAGGGGCAGAGGTGCCAGTAATCCTGCCACGAGCACACCTGCAAGGACAAAGCCCTTTGGCCGGTCTGTAACGTCAGACATGCAAATGTTTTTCTGTCCAAGGCAGCGCCACAACCCTTCTGGATCCACCCTCAAAGAACGCCTCGACCGGCAGGTAGCGGACTACCTGGCATTAACTGCAGATATCGACACTCTGAGGAGCGATGAACCCCTGGACTACTGGGTGCGCAGGCTTGATCTGTGGCCAGAGCTGTCACAATTTGCCATGAACCTCTTGTCTTGCCCAGCCTCAAGTGTGCTCTCAGAAAGGACCTTCAGTGCAGCAGGAGGGATTGTAACTGAGAAGAGAACTCGCCTAGGTCACAAAAGTGTCGATTACCTGACCTTTATTAAAATGAATGAGGGGTGGATCTCGGAGGGTTACTGCACGCCGGAAGACTTGTTCTGACTTCTATGCAGCTGTCCTTCTCTTCAAGCCTCATGACTCCACACACAGCTGTCCTTTAGCGTCCTCCTCCCTCCGCCACCGTTACAAACTAGGGTGCAAACCCTACTGGTTTAATTTTTTCTGGCCTCTGTGCTTCAGTGGCTGCAACCAAAAAAACTGGGCAAACAATGTCTACAAGGTCAACGTATGGCGAAAAATGACTATTTTCAGCATTTATATGGCATAATTTTTCTGGCCTCTGTGCTTCAGTGGCTGCAACCAAAAAAATTTATATTTTCAGCATTTATATGGCATATTTTTTCTGGCAACTGTGCTTCAGTGGCTGCGTCCAAAAAAACTGGGCAAACAATGTCTACAAGGTCAACACACTGGGCAAAAAATGCCTACAGGGCAAATAATGCCTAAAAGGTCAACTTATACACTACTACAGCGATGGATACGGATTACGTAAAATTTATTATGGCTGCTTGAAAAAAGTCACTCCGGTGTTTTTTCTGGAGACGGTAATATTATGGATATTTAGACAGAATGTGAACACGGGCACACAGCTAGATAGCAGTTGGTTGAATAACACACTGGGCAAAAAATGCCTACAGGGCAAATAATGCCTACAAGGTCAACTTATACACTACTACAGCGAGGGATACGGATTACGTAAAATTTATTATGGCTGCTTGAAAAAAGTCACTCCGGTGTTTTTTCTGGAGACGGTAATATTATGGATATTTAGACAGAATGTGAACACGGGCACACAGCTAGATAGCAGTTGGTTGAATAACACACTGGGCAAAAAATGCCTACAGGGCAAATAATGCCTAAAAGGTCAACTTATACACTACTACAGCGATGGATACGGATTACGTAAAATTTATTATGGCTGCTTGAAAAAAGTCACTCCGGTGTTTTTTCTGGAGACGGTAATATTATGGATATTTAGACAGAATGTGAACACGGGCACACAGCTAGATAGCAGTTGGTTGAATAACACACTGGGCAAAAAATGCCTACAGGGCAAATAATGCCTAAAAGGTCAACTTATACACTACTACAGCGGTAGTAAAATAAAAAAAAAGTTAAATAAAAAAAGAATGAATATTAAAAAAAAAAAATTAAAGTTGGTGCTGCTGAACTACTAGGAGCAGCAGATTAGCACACCAGTCCCACTCCCCAACACTGCTAGACTAATAGCACTGGGCTCTTATAGTAGTAGTAGTAGTAGTAGTAGTAGTAAAACAACAAAAAAATAAATAAAAGCAGTCCTTACAAGGACTATTGCTATTGCAGCAGTCAGCAGATGAGATCAGAAGCAGGACAGCTGCCCACTGCAGCTACATACAGAGCACTGCAGTAGAAGGTAGATTACTAGCCAGCAAAGCTACCTAAGCTTAAATGTCCCTCAAACCCCTGCAGACTTCTGTCCCTCCAATAACAGAGCAGTATCAAAACGATTACTAGCCAGCAAACTTTCAACTGTCCCTGAAATCACTAACAGGCAGCAGCTCTCTCCCTACACTATCTCTTCAGCACACACAGGCAGAGTGAAAAAAAGCTGCAGGGCTTCGGTTTTTATAGGGAAGGGGAGTGGTCCAAGGGAGAGCTTCCTGATTGGCTGCCATGTACCTGCTGGTCTGGGGTGAGAGGGCAAAAAAAAGCGCCAACAATGGCGAACCCAAAATGGCGAACGTCGCGCGACGTTCGCGAACTTCCGGCGAGCGCGAACACCCGATGTTCGCGCGAACAAGTTCGCCGGCGAACAGTTCGCGACATCTCTACTAATTGGCATGAAATTGCTCTGATCTGATATTGTCTTTAAGGGCTATGACACTTTAATCAGCATTTTCCTAGAGGAGAACACAGCAATAAAATACAACAAATTGCATGATTTTTAGCATCTAGGAATTGCATGACATCTAAGGGCAGAGACATGCTCAGTTTCGGGGAGATTAGTCGCCCATAGAGAGAAATCTCCTATTCTTTTGGGCAACTAATCTCCCAGAACTGCCTCCCGCCGGCGACTAATCTCCCAGAACTGCCTCCTGCCGGCTAGAATCTAAATTGTCCTCATGAAGCAACTTCGGGCATCTTCGGAAAACGAAGCGCTCTCAGTGCCATCTCGCCGGCGATTTAGATTCTAGCCGGCAGGAGGCAGTTCGGGGAGATTAGTTGCCCCAAAGAATAGGAGATATTTCGCTGGGCGACTAATCTCCCCGAATCTGAGTGTGTGCCCTTACCCTTAGGGATCATTTATGATTTTAGATACAGTATGCAGTAATTGTTTACCACAATTCAATGTATTTGTGCCCAGTGTTGCAAAACAAACACAATTGCACTTGTGTTTCAAAGCAAATTGGGTCTGGGCCTGGATACAGCTAAAAGAGTCATAGTGTATGCCTTAGTGTATGATTCTTTGGGAACAATTCTGTTTCAAGTATTGGCACAGCAAGTGGTGCAAACCCCATATCACCGTCTATGTGTAAGTAAACTAGAAATATTGTCATTTGACCTGTAGACCAGGAAGGTCAATCAACTATCATAATATGTGGAGAGCATTACTTAACTTTAGGGCTAAACTCCACAAGTGATTTTGTTGGATGATGTCAGATCAACAAAACACATCTGACAATTTGGATCAAAATATAATTGGACTGATAGAAAAATCTGATGGGTAAACTACATGAAACATTTTCCATCCAACATACTGTCAGATGTTAGAGTCCTGCACTGGGTGGGGTACCCATGTAATACCCGCAAACTGGTTGGGTTTTGGGCAAAAAGTCCCAGATTCCCTGAGCGTGTGGGTAGTCTGTGGAAACCAGTCTGTGTAGCCAACAAAGGTGTGAGCTTGATACCTCTCACCCTCCCCTGTGGTTCTGGTTGTTCTTTTCTTTGTGCAGATTCTGTGCTGGAGTGGCGTCCAAAGTAACATCACTTCTGGTTTCGTGGGTTGGAAGTTTTGCCTATTGTGGGTCGGCTCGGGTAGTGGATCAGTGGGGGAACATTGAGGGCTGCGAGTACGGTAAAGAAAACAGACCTGCGCAGGACTCTATAGGATGGAGATACTGTGTCTCCATCAGACTAGATAAAAATGATGGTGTTGGAAAGACTTTTTTTTCTCATCACAAAATCTCATGTGTTGCACAGTGTTGCGTGATATTGCATGGCATGATCAGATAAAATCTGACCCACAAAATCTGACCAAAAATGCTTGTGGAGTTTTACCCACACTCACAATATACCAGTATTGACTTTCCTGGGGGTAAAAGCTAAATACTCATCAATTTTTCTCAATCCCACTTCTTTTGTTTTGACTCTTTGGCCTAGATCTAATTAATGTGAAACAAAATCCATACAAATAATTGGTCTTTAATTCCCTAAATGATTGGTAGATGGGTAAGTCAGGTGCAGTTAAGCATGTGGAAATAACAAACATTGATAAAGGGAACTCTTTATTTATATACAGTATTATAAGAGGAATAACTTCATGGGTGGCCAACACTAGAATTGTGCTGGTGCAACATTTTATTCAGCTACTACAGTGGTAGATAACAGATATAATTTGTAGGGATGCACCGAATCCACTTTTTTGGATTCGGCCGAACCCCCGAATCCCTCGCGAAAGATTCGGCCGAATACCGAATCCGAACCCTAATTTGCATATGCAAATTAGGGGTGGGAATGGAAACACATTTTCTACTTCCTTGTTTTCTGACAAAAAGTCACACAATTTCCTTCCCGCCCCTAATTGGCATATGCAAATTAGGATTCGGATTCGGTTCGGCCAGGCAGAAGGATTCGGTGCATCCCTAATAATTTGTATTGGGTTATATCTATGAAAAACACATACAGTATGTTTATAGTTTGCAAATGCTTTAACAATCCATGACAATATCCCGCTAATATGTTTAAGCGTGAAACTTGTTTTTTTGTTAACGGGTTGCATGGCATTGGTATTCTACTTACTTAGAGCTCGCTGTATTAGTAGAATGAAAGCCTACCCAATACATAAATTGAGAATGTGCTTTAAACCTGGATGATCATAGAAAGATCTCTGCTGCCCCCATCTGTATATATATATGTGTGTGTGTGTGTGTGTGTTTATATTTCAATAAGTTGGTGGAGGGTCAAGCTACTGACATCCCTTTATTTGCATAGCTTCAAGCTTTTAAGTGCCTCCCAGGCAACCAACGTAGCTTCTAGATGCACCACCCCAAGTATTGCCTCTAGAGACAAACATCGGTTTGAAATTGAAAATATAAAGGTATGAAAACAAATCATGTTGCAAAATATAAAATAATATTTTTTTAAGTGAACCAGTTGCGGTTACCACAAGCAATGTTACATTGATCTTAAAGGAGAACTAAAGTCTAACTACAGAAGTAGCTAGATATGTTGTGCATTATGTTTTGTGCTTCTGTACTAGCCCAAGGCAACCACAGCCCTTTAGCAGTAAAGATCTGTGTCTCCAAAGATGCCCCAGTAGCTCCCCATCTTCTTTTCTGCTGATTCACTGCACATGCTCTGTGCTGCTGTCACTTACTGAGCTTAGGGACCCACTCACAATATACAGTACACATAGAATAGAAATGTCACAATATAAGGATGATTAGTAATTAATAAAGATAATTACTACATGGCAGCACAGAAACCAGTGCAATTAGCATCAGAATTTAATAATCAGCCCTGTAGCATCAGCTTATATTACAGGGGAAGCTCATTTTCTGTTGGATAATTAGTGACGAGCCCTAAGCTTAGCTTCTCAACAGCTGCTCAGAGCCCACTGAGCATGTGCGAGTCACAGACTCTTTCCAAGATGGTGACCCCCTGTGACAAGTTTGAAGTCCTGGATCATTGCTGCTATTGACAAGCTGAAACTTTAGGCTCAAGCAATAAGTTCATTATATAAAATATGGCATTTTTAGCCATATTAGTTTTTAGGTTTTAGTTCTCCTTTAACAGTAACCACCTCTCAAATGCTTTTCCAAACCGAGACCACAGGTAAAAGGCTGCCTACTATGCAGTCTGATTACTGGATCACATCAAAAGTGAGAGCAGGTGGTTGAACTCTGAGCTCCATGGACTTTACCAGAGGAAACTCCCGCCATTGGCACCCGCATGTTTGAAGTTGGGGCATAGATTCAACTCCTGGTAAACATTTGTGTGCCAAACTGTATATGTACATAACTTAACATATAACATACATCTTGATAACTCAGACCCTTACCAAACAAGCTTATTAAACCCACATTGAGGTCATTGAGTTTGTTGGCATGTTGCTCCCTGGGTGCCTAAGCAGAAATTGGTTTCAGTATTCTTAAAGGAGAAGGAAAGCCCCAGGGCGCAAAACCCCTCCCCCCCTCCCCTCCGTTGCCCCCCCTCCCTCCTCCCCCCTGGCCTACCCCTCCCCCTGGGCAAATGCCCCTAACTTGTTACTCACCCCTCTGCGCAGGTCCTGTCCATGGAGTTCGCAGTCACCATCTTCTTCCACGCGCGTCTTCTTCCTGCTCTGACCGGCGTCTTCTGGCGCATGCGCAGTAGGAACAGGTACCGGTACGGCTCTACTGCGCATGCGCCGAATGTCACAAAGTTTTCCGATTTCACTTCGTGACATTCGGCGCATGCGCAGTAGAGCTGTACCTGCGCAGAGGGGTGAGTAACAAGTTAGGGGCATTTGCCCAGGGGGAGGGGTAGGCCAGGGGGGAGGAGGGAGGGGGGGCAACAGAGGGGAGGGGGGGAGGGGTTTTGCGCCCTGGGGCTTTCCTTCTCCTTTAAGCTTGAAACTTGGGTGCCAGGAGGTTCTTTGGTGCAAACAAACAAATGATTTATTAGTCAGAGACAATGACCACAGGTTTACTCTCGCAGGAGATGAGGTTTTAGCACATGACAAAATACTATACAGCTCACACAGAAACTGATAGACTCACAAAGAGCTCGTACATAGAAACAGCATATGGAGAGACACATATAACTCTCTCAGAGCTTCAGGAGTTCAGGTAATAGGTAATTCAGCTCAAGCAGAACTCCATTAGGCATTTGCAGAACATCAGTACAACCTTTCCCTCCAGGAAGTTGTCAGGAAGCAGCTTCCACCCCACAGTCCCTCCTCACTGAGGTCCCTGACTGGAGGCAACACACAGAGCCTCTGGGAAGCTACTCCCTGCTGCAAATCCTTGTTGGAGCTTGTTGTTAGTGGATACTCTGCAAATGCCCTATTTTTATATATTTGGGTACATACCTCAGGACAGTCTGCAAATTCACAAAAGTGCGATTTTTACAGGACGTTACCTCTTTCACCAGAGTTTCCTTCGTCGACTTAGACCTGGAGAACTGATAAGATGAAGCTACATCCTCCTCAACCTTATGTCAGTGACATCATATCCTGTATGCCGAAAAGTCATAAAAGTTCTAAAAAAACGCTGGCCTTTTTTCATATTTTAAAGTGGGATTGCCTTCAAAACTCCTAGCTATTAAAAATGTTTGTGTTTCGAACATTTGAGGGGTATCCACATTTGTTTTAGGGTGGGCTCATGACTGGGTAAATAAATAGGCTACGTAAAATATAAAATCTTTCTCATATAGTTAGTTAGCCAAAAATGTAATGTATAAAGGCTGGAGTGACTGGATGTCTAACATAATAGTCAGAACACTACTTCCTGCTTTGCAGCTCTCTTGGTTTCCACTGATTGGTTACCAGGCAGTAACCAATCAGTGACTTGAGGGGGACGACGACACATGGGTCATAACTGTTGCTTTTGAATCTGAGCCGAATGCTGAGGATCAATTACAAACTCACTGAACAGTTATGTCCCATGTGGCCCCCCTTATAGTCACTTACTAACTCAGAGTTAGAGAGCTGAAAAGCAGGAAGTAGTGTTCTGGCTATTATGTTAGACATTCAGTCACTCCAGTCTTTATACATTACATTTTTGGCTAACTAACTATATTAGAAACATTATTTATTTTGCACAGCCTATCTATTTATCCAGTTTTTTATTTTCACACTGAACTGTTCCTTTAAGGACTTGTTTACAAACATTGGGAAAAGGTGCAAAATGCAAGTGCTCCCACCATGTAAGCCCACAAGTGCAGGTCTTTGCTTTTTGGAATGGAGTTCAAAGACCTGCATTTTCCTAATAAATAGAGTACTGCCTGCATTTGATTGTATTTATTGGGTCAGGGGAGGCATTTAAATGCACCTATGGCAAGCTATAAGGATAACTTTGGCTTGCACCCACCGGCACTGTGCTCTGCATCTTTAACTGCTCAAAAGAGAACTAAAGCCTAACTAAAGAAGTAGCAAGAAATGTTGTACATTATGTTTTGGGCTTCTGTACCAGCCCAAGGCAACCACAGCCTTTTAGCAGTAAAGATCTGTGCCTCTGAAGATGCCCCAGTAGCTCCCCATCTTCTTTTCTGCTCTGTGCTGCTGTCATTTACTGTATTTATTGACGTCATTCATTAAATGTCCTGCCTTCTACTGAATCATATTCACAAGTGCACCTACTGCTGCTGGAAAACCCTGGCAATTGTTTTGTCACAATGGACAAAATTGTAGAAGCCGGAACTCTCCACATGACTGTAATTTCTCTGAAATTCAGGGGGATAGAGTACTTTGCACTATGGGTAAAAAACATGGCGCTTGTACCCAGAAATTCACCTATCTTTCTAAATGACCCATACCACTTTGTCTTGATCAGGGGCCTCAACTTATTTTAACTGTGAGCCACACTAAAATGTAAAAAGAGTTGGGAACCAACATAAGTAGAACAAAAAAGTGCCTGGAGGTGCAAAAAGGGCTGTGATTGAATATTTCATAGTCACTATGTGGACTGGCAGCCTACAGGAGGCTCTGTTTGGGAGTACACATGTTTTTTATACAACCAAAACTTGCCTGGAATTCAAAAATAAGCACCTGCTTTGAGGCCACTGAGAGCAACATCCAAGGGGTTGGTGAGACACATGTTACTTACAAGCCACTGGTTGGGGATCACTGGCCTAGGTAATACACTGGGAAATTAGATTCAACCATTAGCAAATCAGCCACTTTCATTTTACAGAATGGCATTGGCCATGCAAAAGCACTGCTTAAACTTATTATCTTGGGAACTTTATAACATTCTGTTAGAATGTATATATATATATATATAAAAACTTGCCCCGTTGTTTATATATATTTGGTCCTTTCCGCCACTGCAATGCCTTTTGGTAACATACTAATACTGATACCACAGTGTAGGACTGGCGGGTCCAGGGCCCACCGGGACTTCAAAAACAGCCACAACTCCCTCCAGGCCCCCCCATGCCGGCCCAACCCCCCTTCTGGCACCCTGCACTGCTGTGTGTACCTGTTCTCTCAGGAAGGGGAAGATCAAGAGGCAGCGGTGCAGGCAGTGGATGGCTGCGGGTCTGGGTTGGAGGGACTCACAAGGGCTGGGGCCCACCGGGTTTTTACCCGGTGTACCGCCAGCCCAGTCCGACCCTGAATCACAGTAGCTAGGGCTTACGTAACAAATGGTAAGTCTCTTTAAAGCACAGTGCTCGAGGGGCCATGTCCTTGCGCAGTTCAGTTTCCTCAGCTAATCCAGCAGGGGCCATGCCAAATATCTGAAAGCATTGTTGGAAGGCTGGCATACGTTCCTGCTCAGGTTACATATGATATCTCTGTCCTGTTTATCACAGACAGACTGTCAGCGCCGATTCTAATGAAAACGCCGCCTGAGGCGGCTCCTTAAATGCCGCCCCTCCCCTCGCAGAAACACTAGTGCGGAGAGCGCAACTGCGCTCTCTCGCACTAGTAAAGCCGAATTTCCGGTCTCAAAACCGGAAATTCGGCTCTTTAAAGTGACAGGAGCGGCTTTTTGCCGCCCCTGGAAACGTATCTGGCGCTGCCGCCTGAGGCGAGCAGCTCGCCTCATTGGCGGAGCGCACCTGCAGACTGTACTCTGGTCAGGCCAAGGGACTGCTCGCTTCAGACAACGCATATCTAAGATGATTATTCATGTATTTTTGATTCGTCCATAAATACTTCAGAGTCCCAGCACTATGCGCAATAGATAACTCACATATGTATCAGTCTTCACGTTGGCCAGTCTATACTAGGGATGTAGCGAACTGCCGTTAATGTGTTCGCGAACGCCGTTCGCGAACACCGGCAAAAAAGCGAACAGTTCGCGAACAGTTCGCGAACTTCGAATGCTCGATAAAATCGTTCGATCGAACGATCGAAGGATTTTATTCGTACGATCGAAGGATTTTCGTTCGAATCGAACGATCGAAGCTATTCGATCGAATGATTTTAATTCAATCGAATGCTTATAATCGTTCGAACGAATGGAAATCGTTCGATTTTAGCGATCGAACGGTCGAATGGTCGAACGAAATTTTACTTCGAATCGAACGCGAACACCAATTGGCGAACATCGCGCGACGTTCGCGAACATTCGGCGGACGCGAACAGTCGAAGTTCGCGCGAACTAGTTCGCCGGCGAACAGTTCGCTACATCCCTAGTCTATACCACCGCGAGGATTAGTGGTGCCAGTCACCTAATGGAAAAGGCCGAGACACGTAGGACACACACTAAGCAGCCAATGAAGTGAGTATTTGTTGCATCCTGTTATTATCATGTTTTACCGCTAGGCATGTGAATTCTTTTAATACTGTTGAAGGAAGGCTTAATTTCCTGTGCCTATTAGCTGCACATATTATGTAACGGGAGGAATCTCTTCAGCTTGGGACTCGACATTCAACCCATAGCTAAAATACAAAGTTCCCCCTAGGAAAAATAAAAATGTTCTACCACAGTTTGTCTGTTCTCACTTAACTAAAACTTAACCAAAGAAGTAGGTAGAAATATTGTACATTATGTTTTGTGCTTCTGTACCAGCCCAAGGCAACCACAGCCCTTTAGCAGTAAAGATCTGTGTCTCCAAAGATGCCCCAGTAGCTCCCCATCTTCTTTTCTGCTGATTCACTGCACATGCTCTGTGCTGCTGTCACTTACTGAGCTTACAATATACAGTACACATAGAATAGAAATGTCACAATATAAGGCTGATTAGTAATTAATACAGATAATTACTACATGGCAGCACAGAAACCAGTGCAATTAGCATCAGAATTTAATAATCAGCAAACCTGTAGCATCAGCTTATATTACAAGGGAAGCTCATTTTCTGCTGGATAATTAGTGATGAGCCCTAAGCTTAGCTTCTCAACAGCCAATCAGAGCCCACTGAGCATGTGAGTGTCACAGACACTTTCCAAGATGGTGACCCCCTGTGACAATAAGCTGGTGCAATAAGTTCAGTATATAAAATATGGAATTTTTAGCCATATTAGTTTTTAGGGTTTAGTTCTCCCCTTAAGAGAGTTAAAACTATATTTGCATTTTCTTAAATAAAAAACCCAGTTAGGAAACAAACTAAACTTTCTAAAAATACTCAAACATATACCTGAGAATATTCTTCATAACCTCAAAATGTGGGTATTTATTAAAGAGAGAACCGGAGAAAAATTTGCCACAAAAAACTCAGCAAGTAAAAGCTGTTGAAGTTCAATAGAAGCCAATGGGAATATTCTCTAACAACTTCATTTACTTTCTCAATTAATTAAAACATTTCAGTTCATGGTCTCATTAAAATGAATAGAACAATGTGATTCTCGCTGGCGTGCAATGTTTTTTTTTTTTTTAAATATAATTTAATAATTGTTTTCTTCAATAAAACTAGCATTCCAGGAAATAATATTGTGTAAGTTTTGCTGTTTTTTTTAGTGCTTTGATTTTTTTTTCTTGACCTTGAAAATGAGTAAATAAGTCTCCATCTGAATTGGCAGGGTCTTGGGCCCTCATATTTTCTCCGAGCCCACCACATAGACTCTGTAATTAAGTAGAACTGTGCTGCAAGTGTTCCTTCAGGAGTCTCTTCATAAACTGCTGTTTTGTGCTGTTTCAGACACTAGTAGAGTATCTCCAGTTTGTCCTCAGCTGTATTCAGTGTCGGACTGGGACACCAGGGGCCCACCCAAAAACCTTAGACCAGGGGCCCGCCCAAAAACCTTAAACCAGGGGCCCACCCAAAAACCTTAAACCAGGGGCCCACTCAAAAACCTTAAACCAGGGGCCCACCCAAAAACTTTAGAGCAGGGGTCCAGTCTCAGTACTATAATTCTTCCTCTCCTCACCCAGCCTCTATTCTTCTAGTCTCTTTTCCTTACATACAATAATATATTGCCTCTTTGCTCTCATAGAAATAGGGAATGACCATGAGATTATGTTTAGATGCAGGAGGGGCCACCGGAGTTTTCCTGTTATCCCAGTGGGCCAGTCCGACACTGGCTTTGTTGAGTTCTAGTCAAAGTATTCTGTGGGTACTTGTACCTGGTAGTGATGGGCGAATTTATTCATCAGGTGCGAATTTGCGGCGAATTTGCAAGATTCAGCGCCATTGAATACATTTTCTAAATGGGCGCGAAAATTTGCTGGTGAAAATTCACCGGCGTCAAAGAAAATGGACGCCGGAGTCAAAAACGGACGCCGGCTTCAGGGACAAGAAGCCGGCGTCCGTTTTGCAAATTCTTCGCCGTTTTGCGAATTTCGTGGGAAATTCACGAATTTTTCAGCGAAGCGAAACGGAGCAAATTCGCCCATCACTAGTACCTGGTGCATATGTTCATTGTCCTCCAGAAACTTTCCACATACTTTAGTGCTTTGCCATAGAATGAGGGTGATCACCCAGAATGGCTTCCTTCCGATATATGGAAGGTGTGTTAGTGTGCTGATAACATATACATACAAGACACCAGGGACCTCACAGGGACTTCCAGAAGTGAAACTTGATCATTAAAGCCCCACTGACAGTTATGGACTAGACCAGTTTGTTATAGTCACGTTGCTGGTGGTAGGCCCTCCACCATTGCTTATATTGTTTATGTTATTCTGGTCTAACCTTGGCCAGGCAGATCAGAACTAAAAAATCCTGCCTGGTGTTCTTCTAGTCACAAGTACCCAACCTTTTTTTTTACCCTTTATGTAAAAAGAGTTGGGGAGCAACACAAGCATAAGAAAGACTCTGGGGAAGATTTACAAAAGAGCAAAGTGACTAACGCTAGCGTCTTTTTGCCATCGTTGCCACCCACAGGGACATCGCCTATTCACTAACAGGCACAGGCGCCAATTCGCTAGCCGAACAGGACCGCTATCATTCATTTGCACTCTATCACCAGGCGACTTTTCGCTCAGGCGAACAATCATTATTTCGCACATTCACTAAAGTGGGGATTTTGTTGAACGTTACCTCTTTCCCCAGAGTTGACTTCGCCACCTTCTGTCACTTACATCATATCCTGTGTGCCGAAAATGCATTAAAGTTCCAAAAACGCTGGCGACTTTTCTTTCTCTGAAGCGGAATTGCCTGCAAAAGTCCTGACTTAAACTTTTTTTGGGTAACCGGTTTTCTCCAGACATTTCATAACATATGGAATATCCTTTTTACAGTGGACTAATGTGCAGGGCATTATATTAACTCTCTTGTCTTTATTAAGGTTCCTTGGACACGTGAGATAAAAAGTGGTAACTTCAAGCATTTGCACCAACATTTATAATAAAGATGTCCATACAACTTTGCATATTGACCTAAGCGCAAGATCACTAGTGAATTTTCGCTAAGCACAAACGAACGCTAGCGCATCTTCGCTATGAAATGCTCACACAATGCTAGCGGAAAGTCGCCATCGCTCCGCGCCAAGTGCGCAACTTCGCATATTAGTGAATTACAGAGTGGTAGTGAATTTGCGCCTGGCGAAGTGGTGCGATGTGTGCAAAGTGGTCACTGGCGACAATTCGCCCTTTAGTAAATCTGCCCCTCTGTTTGGCAGTACACCTGGTTTTTATGCAACTTAAACTTGTCTTCAAGTCTGAATTCAAAAATAAGCTCCTGCTTTGAGGCCACTGGGAGCAACATCCAAGGGGTTGGTGAGGAACGTGTAGTCACAAGTGGCACAAGGTTTGGGATCCCTGTGCTGTACGTGCAGCATCACATGATTGGAACTTTTATTTATAACTTTATGCAAAAGAAATTATTATTGAAACCCAAAATAAGCCACTGCTTTCTTTCTATAGGGAGCAGTTGGAATTCATGGCCATCGCCCTATTCTACTAGAAGTTCATATAATCTGAGGTTAATGAATTTACGACACATCGCAAAAATCTGAAAAGTTAAAAAACCATAACAGAATGAACGACTATTTTCCAGAAAATTTTTAACAGACTAAAAGATTTAGCGAGTAATTAGATACACAGTGATGAGTAGCTGCCAAGCCTCACTGGAACAGTTTTGTAACATAGTGCGCCGTGTCCAATAGGGTAAAACAAAAACAGCGCTGGAGCTGCTAGAGAGAAAGCCAAACAAAACCAGATATTTGTGAGTGAAAAGTAGGTAAAGAAATCTCCAGGCTCAAGCTTATACCTGAAGTAGTAGAAACCACTCAGAAAGGGATATAGGATTAACATTAAGGGGCAGATTTATCAAAGGTCGAGGTAAATTTTCAAATGAAAAAAAACTGGAATTTCAAGCTATTTTTTGTGTACTTGGACTAGGGAATAGTCCAAGTTCAATTCGAATTTGAAAAAAATTAGAAAATTTGAATATTGAAATTTATCATGAACTGAATTCGACTTCGACCATTCGCCATCTAAAACCTGCCGAATTGCTGGGGGACTTTCAAGAACCCATTTGGAGCCAATTGGTGGACTTTGAAAACTCGAAGTTTTTTTTTGGGAAGAACTTTGAATCGAATTCGATCGATTCGAATCGAACGATTCAATCGAAAATGGACCTATTCAACCCAAAAAAAACTTTGACTTAATTTGGGTTGGTCTTTTTGAAAAAAAAATGTCGAAGTTTTTTTCAATTCGAAATTCGACCCTTGATAAATATGCCCCTAATAGTGAGTAGTGATATAACACCATATACTTCCATGTATTAATATACAGGCATCTGCTCATTGATTAGGTCCTCACTCCCATTTATTGTAATCCCTTCATTATAATTTCATTGTTTGGCCCTTTGTTTGGGTCACATTTAGGGCAGAGACACACACTCAGATTCGGAGGAGATTAGTCGCCCAGCGACAAATCTCCTCTTCTTCGGGGCGACTAATTGGGGCGACTTCGGGGCGACTAATCTTCCCAAACTGCCTCCCCTGCCTTCCCGTCGGCTAGAATGTAAATCACCGGTGGGATGGCACTCGGATCGCTTCATTTTTCGAAGTCGTCTGAAGTTGCCTCACAAGGAAACTTCGGGCGACTTCAGAAAACTAAGCGCTCCAAGTGACATTCCGCCATCGATTTACATTCTAGCCGACGGGAAGGCAGTTCAGAGAGATAAGTAGCCCCGAAGAAGAGGAGATTTGTCACCGGGTGACTAATCTCCCCGAATCTGAGCGTCTGTCTCTGCCCTTAGTCCCTGTATAAAATGGATAATAAAGCAGTAGAATTCCTAATAAATCAGATTAAAGTTGAGTGTAGGACTGGCCATAACAGGGATGACTTAGTTGGCCAGCTTAAATATATTGCAATAAATGGACAAACAATCCCTGTTTGGTTTAAAGGGTAAGGCATTTTTGGAAGCTTAAATGCCATTTGTTTGCAAACTTTGCAATGAAGTCGTTAGATACAAACAATAAAAATCTTCGTGCTATAACCAATAGTTGTAATTAATGCATGGTATATCTACTAACTCTGTTTATTGGCAAATCTTCACAATTAGACGGCTGTCTGTCCTCTTCTCTTTTTGGACAGCTGATTGGATCAGCACAGAACGAGCAAATAAAATATAAACTAGGTGAGTACTGCAGCCAACTCTGTAGGGGCTCCTAATTAAGACAAGTTCATCAGAAGAAGAAATATCCCTAGACTCCCGCATTGTGTGCTGGAGAATACAGAACAGCTTTATTGCTTGTAACTAATTTACACTGAAGAATAATACTATTAGCAGAACAAGACTGATTGCAAATTGATTGCAATTAAAGGCAATCAGTTTGTAATCAGAGCAGTGATATTAATGGTAGTTTCCAAAAAAGCCCCCAATTCTTGAGAAGATATGAAATTTGATCTTCATGTAACCTAACCGGTTAACAACAAGTTCCAGTTGCAAATAGAACAGCCCAAATATGAACAGGTCCATTCTGCAGGGCCCTGTGAATCAATGGAAATCCAAGTCACTATGAACGTGAGAGTCATAACATATTTTCATCAGCAGTAATGAGACTTTGAGAACACACGGTGCTACAATTTCTCTGTTGGGAACATACTTTCATTGGTAGTGCAGGTCGCACCTCAGCAGTGGAGAAGTGGCTACCATTATTCCCAAATGTCTCAGTGAGGTTTGACAAATATGCTCACTTCATATTTATTGGAGTATTGGAGAAACTTGAGTGCTTACAAAACCCTTTTCCTGGATATTGTCCTAGTGCCAAGTCTGGTGTGCATTGTCTCTTGTTTGTTCTCCCCTCTTGTGTAAAGTGATGAAAGAGGGACAATACCCAGCACACTGGGCTTCACCTGTTGCTACTTAAGATATGACACTGGCATAACAATTTCTATTGTGCTGTTTGACACAATAAACTTATAGGGGTGTACCCCCTTTTGCATCCAGTTCTGTGTGCCGTTTCCTCAATTCTTCGTTTCCTGATAACAATTTCTACCCCTGAAAAATAGTCTCTGGGAAGGGAGTGTGACTGTGGGATAGTAGGTATAGTAGGGAGAGATGTTGCCTATAGTAACAGTGGATAATAGTCTCTCTGAAGGGAGTGTGACTGTGGGATAGCAGGTATAGTAGGGAGAGATGGTGCCTATAGTAACAGTGGATAATTGTCTCTGGGAAGGGAGTGTGACTGTTCAATAGCAGGTACAGTAGTGAGAGATGGTGCCTATAGTAACAGTGGGATAATAGTCTCTGGGAAGGGAGTGGGACTGTGGGATAGCAGGTATAGTAGGGAGAGATGGTGCCTATAGTAACAGTGGATACTAGTCTCTGGGAAGGGAGTGTGACAGTGGGATAGCAGGTATAGTAGGGAGAGATGGTGTCTATAGTAACAGTGGGATAATAGTCTCTGGGAAGGGAGTGTGACTGTGGGATAGCAGGTATAGTAGAGAGAGATGTTGCCTATAGTAACAGTGGATAATAGTCTCTGGGAAGGGAGTGTGACTGTGGGATAGCAGGTATAGTAGGGAGAGATGGTGTCTATAGTAACAGTGGATAATAGTCTCTGGGAAGGGAGTGTGACTGTGGGATAGCAGGTATAGTAGGGAGAGATGGTGTCTATAGTAACAGTGGGATAATAGTCTCTGGGAAGGGAGTGTGACTGTGGGATAGCAGGTATAGTAGGGAAAGATGGTGCCTATAGTAACAGTGGATAATAGTCTCTGGGAAGGGAGTGTGACTGTGGGATAGCAGGTATAGTAGGGAGAGATGGTGCCTATAGTAACAGTGGATACTAGTCTCTGGGAAGGGAGTGTGACAGTGGGATAGCAGGTATAGTAGGGAGAGATGGTGTCTATAGTAACAGTGGGATAATAGTCTCTGGGAAGGGAGTGTGACTGTGGGATAGCAGGTATAGTAGAGAGAGATGTTGCCTATAGTAACAGTGGATAATAGTCTCTGGGAAGGGAGTGTGACTGTGGGATAGCAGGTATAGTAGGGAGAGATGGTGTCTATAGTAACAGTGGATAATAGTCTCTGGGAAGGGAGTGTGACTGTGAGATAGCAGGTATAGTAGGGAGAGATGGTGTCTATAGTAACAGTGGGATAATAGTCTCTGGGAAGGGAGTGTGACTGTGGGATAGCAGGTATAGTAGAGAGAGATGTTGCCTATAGTAACAGTGGATAATAGTCTCTGGGAAGGGAGTGTGACTGTGGGATAGCAGGTATAGTAGGGAGAGATGGTGCCTATAGTAACAGTGGGATAATAGTCTCTGGGAAGGGAGTGTGACTGTGGGATAGCAGGTATAGTAGGGAGAGATGGTGCCTATAGTAACAGAGGGATAATAGTCTCTGGGAAGGGAGTGTGACTGTGGGATAGCAGGTATAGTAGGGAGAGATGGTGCCTATAGTAACAGTGGATAATAGTCTCTGGGAAGGGAGTGTGACTGTGGGATAGCAGGTATAGTAGGGAGAGATGGTGCCTATAGTAACAGAGGGATAATAGCCTCTGGGAAGGGAGTGTGACTGTGGGATAGCAGGTATAGTAGGGAGAGATGGTGTCTATAGTAACAGTGGATAATAGTCTCTGGGTAGGGAGTGTGACTGTGGGATAGCAGGTATAGTAGGGAGAGATGGTACCTATAGTAACAGAGGGATAATAGTCTCTGGGAAGGGAGTGTGACTGTGGGATAGCAGGTATAGTAGGGAGAGATGGTGTCTATAGTAACAGTGGGATAATAGTCTCTGGGAAGGGAGTGTGACTGTGGGATAGCAGGTATAGTAGAGAGAGATGTTGCCTATAGTAACAGTGGATAATAGTCTCTGGGAAGGGAGTGTGACTGTGGGATAGCAGGTATAGTAGGGAGAGATGGTGTCTATAGTAACAGTGGATAATAGTCTCTGGGAAGGGAGTGTGACTGTGGGATAGCAGGTATAGTAGGGAGAGATGGTGTCTATAGTAACAGTGGGATAATAGTCTCTGGGAAGGGAGTGTGACTGTGGGATAGCAGGTATAGTAGGGAAAGATGGTGCCTATAGTAACAGTGGATAATAGTCTCTGGGAAGGGAGTGTGACTGTGGGATAGCAGGTATAGTAGGGAGAGATGGTGCCTATAGTAACAGTGGATACTAGTCTCTGGGAAGGGAGTGTGACAGTGGGATAGCAGGTATAGTAGGGAGAGATGGTGTCTATAGTAACAGTGGGATAATAGTCTCTGGGAAGGGAGTGTGACTGTGGGATAGCAGGTATAGTAGAGAGAGATGTTGCCTATAGTAACAGTGGATAATAGTCTCTGGGAAGGGAGTGTGACTGTGGGATAGCAGGTATAGTAGGGAGAGATGGTGTCTATAGTAACAGTGGATAATAGTCTCTGGGAAGGGAGTGTGACTGTGAGATAGCAGGTATAGTAGGGAGAGATGGTGTCTATAGTAACAGTGGGATAATAGTCTCTGGGAAGGGAGTGTGACTGTGGGATAGCAGGTATAGTAGAGAGAGATGTTGCCTATAGTAACAGTGGATAATAGTCTCTGGGAAGGGAGTGTGACTGTGGGATAGCAGGTATAGTAGGGAGAGATGGTGCCTATAGTAACAGTGGGATAATAGTCTCTGGGAAGGGAGTGTGACTGTGGGATAGCAGGTATAGTAGGGAGAGATGGTGCCTATAGTAACAGAGGGATAATAGTCTCTGGGAAGGGAGTGTGACTGTGGGATAGCAGGTATAGTAGGGAGAGATGGTGCCTATAGTAACAGTGGATAATAGTCTCTGGGAAGGGAGTGTGACTGTGGGATAGCAGGTATAGTAGGGAGAGATGGTGCCTATAGTAACAGAGGGATAATAGTCTCTGGGAAGGGAGTGTGACTGTGGGATAGCAGGTATAGTAGGGAGAGATGGTGTCTATAGTAACAGTGGATAATAGTCTCTGGGAAGGGAGTGTGACTGTGGGATAGCAGGTATAGTAGGGAGAGATGGTACCTATAGTAACAGAGGGATAATAGTCTCTGGGAAGGGAGTGTGACTGTGGGATAGCAGGTATAGTAGGGAGAGATGGTGTCTATAGTAACAGTGGATAATAGTCTCTGGGAAGGGAGTGTGACTGTGGGATAGCAGGTATAGTAGGGAGAGATGGTGTCTATAGTAACAGTGGATAATAGTCTCTGGGAAGGGAGTGTGACTGTGGGATAGCAGGTATAGTAGGGAGAGATGGTGCCTATAGTAACAGTGGATAATAATCTTTGGGAAGGGAGTGTGACTGATAGCAGGTGCAGTAGTTTCTGCAAGTGTTTTTGAATTTAGTCTTTCTACTCTTTGTTTTAGTAAGTTGCTTTTCTCTATAAAAGTGACAGTCTGACAACTGGTTAGATTGTTGCAAAATGTATAAATCCTATCCCATAGCTATGCAGCATGTTCCATATCTGATGTAAAATGATTGGCAGAGTGTTGAACTTCTCAGCCCAAATTGCTGTGCCGATTATTAGTAGAGAAAGAACACAGACAGAGATGGAACATATTTTTTAAATAATCCCCATCTGGTATAAGTTATATCAGCAGTAGTGTTAAATCAGAATACATTTATAATATAAAGAAAGCCTGAATGTTCAGTATTTCCTGTACTCAGTGCAGTGTCTTGTTCCATAAGACTATCCAAGGACAGCGAACAACGATTAGTACCAAGGGGCAGAACACGTTTTGAAGGACAATTTCAAGCATGTTCCAACAGACTAATAAATGAGATGATAGATAGATAGATAGATAGATAGATAGATAGATAGATAGATAGATAGATAGATGATAGATAGATAGATAGATAGATAGATAGATAGATAGATAGATAGATAGATAGATAGATAGATAGATAGATAGATAGATAGATAGATAGATAGAGATAGATGATAGATAGATAGATAGATAGATAGATAGATAGATAGATAGATAGATAGATAGATAGATAGATAGATAGATAGATAGATAGATGATAGATAGATGATAGATAGATAGATAGATAGATAGATAGATAGATAGATAGATAGATAGATAGATGATAGATAGATAGATAGATAGATAGAGATAGATAGATAGATAGATAGATAGATAGATAGATAGATAGATAGATAGATAGATAGATAGATATAGATAGATAGATAGATAGATAGATAGATAGATAGATAGATAGATAGATATAGATAGATAGATAGATAGATAGATAGATAGATAGATAGATAGATAGATAGATAGAGATAGATAGATAGATAGATAGATAGATAGATAGATAGATAGATAGATAGATAGAGATAGATGATAGATAGATAGATAGATAGATAGATAGATAGATAGATAGATAGATAGATAGATAGATAGATAGATAGATAGATAGATAGATAGATAGATAGATGATAGATAGATAGATAGATAGATAGATAGATAGATAGATAGATGATAGATAGATAGATAGATAGATAGATAGATAGATAGATAGATAGATAGATAGATAGATAGATAGATAAATGAGATAGATAGATAAATGAGAAAGATAGATAGATAAATGAGAAAGATGATAGATAGATAGATAGATAGATAGATAGATAGATAGATAGATAGATAGATAGATAGATAGATAGATAGATAGATATTAGAGATTATTATGGAGATTATTTGGAAAAAATTTAGAGGAAAATAATTAACCAACATTTTTGCCCTGTTTATGGATCTTAGTCTGAAGATCTATAAGGACCTTATCTGTTTCCTAAGTCAGCTCGTAGCAATCATTTCATTATTTAGAGCTGGGTTTGGGTTGTTGAATTGAATGCCCAAAATCTGTCAATAAATGTGTCCAACACTGAGACTGCATCTCAGATTAAATCTGCATTTACTCTTGTAGATACTCCTGGAAGCCTGTTCTGAGGTTCAGTTAAATTCTTGGCAGCCAGCAAAGTGACAAGAGATGCAGTAGCCACTGGGGCCTGAGAAGAGAAAAGGGTGATATTTTCCTTTGGAAAGGCTACCAATAGGCAGATTGCCACTGGGGAACTCATACTTATATCAGACAATCAGGCCTAGATTTGAGGCGAGGCCACAAAGGCATGCCACTCAGCCACATCCTAAATTACATTGGGAACACAGAGTTCCCAAGTGCTATGGCACATGCGGTGCTAGCTCGGGGAGGGGGAGTTGATTGCATGCATGTGGTGGGTGCTATAGGACATGAGGCCTCTGGACACTGCGGAGAGAAATATGGCCCTGGAGACAATACGTTTTTTTTAAGGAATCTGCCTTCATTATTCTCTCTCCTACTCCCAATAGTAAAGAAAGCCTTAAGGGATGTCTAATGCACTCAATATATGTGAATATACATATTCCCCATGGTTTAAGGAATCATAAAAAAGTTTTTGGGCCATGTGACTCTACTTATGTCCCCTCTGTATACTTGCAGAAAAACCATTGCGTTAAGGTGAGACGGCCTCAAAGGAGCAGAAGAGCCCTTCACTAGGCAAGGCAAAGAATGAAATCTATAGAAGATATTTACATGCCTCATGCTCCACACATAGCACTGCCTTAAAACCAAAAATGAAAGGCTTTAATTCTAGGTAGAGACAAGCAAAAAGTTCCTTTATGTCCCTGTGGCCAATGAACAATCCAGAAGCTCTGATTGAATTGCAAAGATGCAGCCTTATAATGCAGTCATGTATCTAAAACCTACTTCAGGCTCTAGATCTCATCAGTGGAAGATGCTGCAACATGGCTTCCGAGGAACAGATTGCAACAACACTGAGGGTTTAAGCCACCCACTTCTCAGAAGCCAAGTTCATATATATTTAGTGCTGCCTGCTTGTTTGGGTACATGGCTGAATTTTGAGGCTGCATCAGTGATGTTAAACAAATGGCTCTAGATGCTCAGTTGACCACGTTTAAGAATGTGTCATTTGCATGTCCACAATTGCTTACGTGTTAGAAAGAAGTTCTCCAAAAACAAATGCTGGAAAACACAATATTTGGACCTTATATCTTATAGGTGGGCTTCCTTTCCTAGTATATGAATTCAAGCTCACTCAAATAATTGATTCATGTACAAACAAAATCTAACAAAATAACTGCCTTTTGCACAAATTCTTCATGTAGAGCAGTGATCCCCAACCAGTAGCTTGTGAGTAACATGTGTCTCTCCAACCCCTTGGATGTTGCTCCCAGTGGCCTTAAAGCAGGTGCATATTTTTGAATTCAAGGCTTGGAAGCAAGTTTTAATTGCATAAAAACTAAGTATAGTGCCAAGTAGAGCCTCCTGTAGGCTGTCAGTCCTTATTTGGCACCTCCCAGGAACTTCTTTCATGCTTGTGTTGCTCCCCAACTCTTTTTACATTTGAATGTGGCTCACTGGTAAAAAGCTTAGGGACCCCTGATGTAGAGAGATGGGATTTCAGGTGATTTTAATAGAGTGAGCTCTAATACATTTTCTAGGCAAAGGAGCCCCCCTATAAGATATATTTGATCATTCATCTGACACCCAACTGCTGCCTGAAGACAGAATAAAGAGAAACAGATGTTGAGAGAGGAATAGTGAAGATAAACTTGATTATTTCAGAAATGGTACAGAATTTTTATTGATTGTATTTAGAAAGTTTCTTATTTCAGTATGAGGAAGCTTATATTACATTTTCATTTTTGTGATAGTTCCCCTTTAAGTTTTAAGTTATAGCTGTCCCTGTGTCATAATTCCTCCTATAGTTTCCTAAGTGAGAAATGTAATAGGAGCCGGCTTACGTCCCGTCCATGTTTCTGTCTGCTGGGGTCACCTGCTGAACTGGCCTCATCAGAGAACTATGCACTGACCTGATACCAGACGGAATGTAAGGGCGAAGTTTGAGATTCATGCCAGTGCTCCAACCTTAGGTAATACTGAACCTGGAGCCTGAGAACACATAAAAGCATTGGGTTTCCCTTGCTGTTGGCAGGACTTCAAGGACTATCCCAATAAAGAGATCTTAACAACATAGTTGCAAACTTCACTGGCCGTGGGGCTTTTAAACAACGGATTATTTATGAGGCCGGGCCTCATCTCTGAAATAGTTGTGATGTTGAAAGTGAACATTCGGATAGATAGATAGATAGATAGATAGATAGATAGATAGATAGATAGATAGATAGATAGATAGATAGATAGATAGATTGATAGATAGATAGATAGATAGATAGATAGATAGATAGATAGATAGATAGATAGATAATAGATAGAAAGATAATAGATAGATAGATAGATAGATAGATAGATAGATAGATAGATAGATGATAGATAGATAGATAGATAGATAGATAGATAGATAATAGATAGAAAGATAATAGATAGATAGATAGATAGATAGATAGATAGATAGATAGATAGATAGATAGATAGATAATAGAAAGATAGATAGATAGATAGATAGATCGATCGATAGACAGACAGACAGATGATAGATAGATAGATAGATAGATAGATAGATAGATCGATCGATAGATCGATAGATAGATATTAGAGATTATTATAGAGATTATTTGGAAAAATTTAGAGGAAAATAATTAACCAACGGATTCGGATCTTCTGGGCTACTGAGGCTGGGCGCACCTGCCACCTGTTAATTGGTAGTGAAATGCTCTGTTTGGGCTCTCTGGAGTATGGGGCAATTTAGCACTTACAAAATGAAAAGCTGCCAAACATTGTGCATGCTTGGACTGAAACTCAGTGGGGACAATGTAATAAAGGGTTCATAGTTTGCTAACCCAAAGCAAAAATATCAACAACCAACCAGCAGGCAGCAGTTACTGCTCAGTTGCCTAAAACAAACATCTGATTGGCTGCTATGGGTTAATAGAACTGGATATTACCATGATTTGGTCATACAATTGAAACTGGGCATGTCCAGCAAGATCACCAAATTGGCTAAGCACATTGCTGTATCAATGCTGTCCTTGTTTTTTTAACCTGCTGATAGATATCTGGCTTGGGGTAGGAGGACTTAATGAAAATAAAATTAGTTTTAAAGGAAAGCTAAAGCCAAACTAAAGAAGTAGGTAGAAATGTTGTACATTATGTTTTGTGTTTCTGTACCAGACCAAGGCAACCACAGCCCTTTAGCAGTAAAGATCTGTGTCTCCAAAGATGCCCCAGTAGCTCCAGTTGCTGATAGATATCTGGCTTGGGGTAGGAGGAATTAATGAAAATAAAATTAGTTTTAAAGGAAAGCTAAAGCCAAACTAAAGAAGTAGGTAGAAATGTTGTACATTATGTTTTGTGTTTCTGTACCAGCCCAAGGCAACCACAGCCCTTTAGCAGTAAAGATCTGTGTCTCCAAAGATGCCCCAGTAGCTCCCCAATGGCAGGGCCCATGCATTAGAAAGCATTCTGCTGAGAAATCATGTTCTGGAAGCATCTACAATTAAAAGCTCAAGGATAATTTAGAAGTGTACCATATACATTCCAGTCCTCCAAAACTGATTTCCTTGGTAGTGATGCCAGGGGGCTCGTTAATAGTCTAACCCTCATTTGGAAAATTGCTGGGGTTTGATAGATCGGTCTTGTGATTGGTGGAAATTATGTATGAATTGCAGCCTATCACAGTAAAGAACCATCTAAAGCAATGGCTTTGTGCGTTACCAAATTTATCCAAAGGGTAAAACCTACCGTATCTCTCTCTCTCTCTCTCTCTCTCCCTCTCTCTCTCTCTCTCTCTCTCTCTCTCCCTTTCAGTCCCTTGAGAAATGAATAACAAAACAATGTCCCTTGAGCAGAAATAAAGTTTGTTTTATATTTTACTGTAATAATTTCAGATTGTCTGGTTTATAAACATAAAAGAAGCAATATAGAAAAGGAAAACCGATCAGCACTAGCCCAGTAGTCACCAAGTGCCATCTAGTGAACTTCTAAGGTACTACAGGCCAACTAATTCCACCAAAATTCTTCTCATATCTGGTATTTCATTTAATTTATGCTCAGCACTAGGGGTCCTGGCGGGTGCTTATTTGTTATCCCAGACCAGCTTCACAACTATAGCAGGTAAAGTTCAAATAAAAAAAGTTCAACCAAACTAGAATCCACTTGGACCTTATTTATCATTAAAAAATCACAATTTAATCGGATTGGGGACAAACACAAATAAAATCTGTAATAAAAAAACAGTACATTGTAATTAATCTCAACTAAGATAATAATTAATCCTTATTGCTGGTAAATCCAATCCTGTCTGGATTAATTAATGTTTACAGATTCTTTAGTAGACTTCTGGTATAAATATCCAAATTTCCATAACCCTGTATTCCCTCACTTGCTAAACACCATCCAACCCCTTCTTATATCTATCTAATGTATCAGCCTGTACCACTGATTCAGGGAGAGAATTCCACATCTTCACAGCTCTCACTGTAACAAACCCCTTCCCAATATTTAGGCGGAACCTCTTTTCTTCTAATCGGAATGGGTGACCTTGTGTCAGATGGAAAGGCCTATTGGTAAATAAAACATTAGAAAGATTATTATATGATCCCCTTATATATTTATACATAGTTATCATATCACCCCTTAAGCGCCTCTTCTCCAGCGTGAACATCCCCAACTTGGCCAGTCTTTCCTCATAGCTAAGATTTTCCCTTTACCAGCTTAGTTGCCCTTCTCTGTACCCTCTCTAATACAATAATGTCCTGTTTGAGTGATGGAGACCAATAAAAAGAGTGTGAAATGCAGTCCCATATAATTCTGTCCTGCCTCTCATCATGTTGATCATGTACAAGTGCACCCAGGGCTGTGTTTACCAAATAGTCACTGAAAGGCCTGTGTCTAGACCGGCAGCTTTAATGGGACAGCCTTTGGGTGAATATAAGGTAAATCATTTTTTTGCAAAAAAAATAAATAAAACAACCCCTACCAGTGGATATATTCTCATAAAATCAGCTGGCAGAGGGTGGGGGGTAGATTGTATCGGGTGTGGGTGACTTATAGTTACATAGTTACATAATTAAATTGTGTTGATTGGGTCCATCAAGTTCAACCCCTCCAATTGAAAACCCAGCATCCATACACACACCCCTCTATACTTTCAAATAAATTATATATACCCATATCTATACTAACTATAGAGTTTAGTATCACAATAGCCTTTGATATTATGTCTGTCTGTCATTCGCATTGTGACATCACTTGCCAACGTCATTGAGTGCAAAGAGGTTCTGTTTCTAAGGTGGCACCGGATCAGAATACAGACATTAGTGCACCTACTGATCCTGGGGAACCTTGGAGCAACCCCTGATCTAGTGCACTGGGTCCCCTTTTGACCTTGATTATGCTGTAATTCGGGGGGGGGGAAATACCCCATTGTGGGATCCAAAAGGCAATTGAATTAGCCAATTATATTTTATTTTTGCCTTTGCATTTCTGCTGCTCATTTTAGTTTACAAAAAAATGCATTGGAAAGGTTATATAAGGACACCCCCGGCCTTCATGCCAGTTATGCTTTCCCCTCCGTCTCGGCTGAATCCTCTCCAGGCAGAAGTAATATTAAACATCTTTATTTTCAGGGCTTTTCAGATTCCACAAAACTGGTGTGTGTCCCTTTATTATGAAGTTATTGTGCATACATTTATATTTATATACTTGTTATATTCTTTTGTGATGTAAACTGCATGGCATATCCATCTCTTTAATTTGATATTGTGGTTTACATAATCTGTTTAAAATGAAAAACCTTTTGTGTTTTTGGAAAACCCAACAAATGGAAGAACTGATTTTATTCTTTCAAATGGCCACTAGAGAGCACAGTGTATTCACAAACCTGTTCAGAGTGAGATATCTGGATTTAGCTAGGAAGCTATAATATGTTTATAGTCCATGCATTCAGCCTGACAGACAGTAAAGGATTATCTATAAATGTAACACTACAGCTAATAGGGAATAAAATTAGCTTGCTGTGACTTTCACTTGGGGGTCTTACCTGTGGGCACAGGACCACCCTGGATCTACTGTATCCGCAGTGATGGGAACAGACACTTGGGGGCAAATTCAATAAAGGTCAAAAGGCTTCGCCACACTTTGCACCACTTCGCCCGGCACAAATTGGCTACCACTTTGCTAATTCACTAAAATGTGAAGTTGCGTCTCTGCAACCGAATGCTGGTGAAGTTTCGGTAGCGTAAATTCTTCAGCGTGAGCATTTCATAACGAACTTTCACTATGGTAAAGTCCAGAAGCCACGAAGAGACCTGAAGCCATGAAAAGAGCCAAAGCTGAAATCCTGAAGTTAATGTGTTTTTTAAAAAAAATGATTAAACCCCTAGCCACCAATATATTATTTTAATACTCTATTGGCCACTGCCACCAATGTTTTAAAAAAAATTATTCTCTGGTGCCAATGTTTTTTTTTAAAAAAAAAACTTTTATGGGGGCCCTGGTGCCACTGTTTTTTTTAACTTATGGGGGGCCCTGACCACAAATGATTTTTAGAAAACTTTTCTGGGGGCCCTGGCGCCAATGTTTTTTTTTAACTTATAACGGGGCCCTGGTCACCAATTATTTTTTTTAAGGAGGCCTTGACCAATGTTGGCCTTTTATAACTTGTGTGTGGTCTTTTAACTGTTGTGTGGGGTGGGGCTTGGGTGGACAGGGTTCAGAAAAATTTGTTGTACAGGGCCCTGTGATTTCTAATGGCGGCCCTGGCGGGGGCCCAGTTGTGGGAGCCTAATGGGCCCTGGACCCCCCAGTCCGACGCTGACTGGCAGTGATGCTGTACTGTCCAATTTTACTAAACATGTACAGTATGTGTAATTGTGTGTATTTTCCTTCCTAATAAATTCCTCACTTTTGAGCTGTGCCGCATTGGTTGCCTCTTAATCCTCTTACATCTTTCTCTTGCCTAATGGAATTGAGAACATTCATGGTTTTCATTTTTCCCAAAATCTTGTTGTGTATCCTTTTTCTGAATTTTCTTCCCATATGTTCCACTACTTGCATAGTTTCAGGGTTGTAAGAGATCACTAAATCCAATAGATTACCTATTCCTGGTGGGGTCACCAACAATCTCTGACATGAAATTTTCATCATCTTCACTATTTCTCATTCAGACAGTAAGAATGGGTGCCAGTGGTTCTTAAACAGCAAAGGCTTTATTAACGAAATCCAAATAGGAGACTTGACAGAATTATTGAGGAGTACAAGTACTTGGTCCCTGGGCAGTAGTGCACCCAGGATTCTGATCCTTACCATGTCTCCTCGATGGAGCTTCGGGCTGCTCACAGTTATATATATATCACTCCTATCTGTCACATCTATAAAGGCAGTGAAGCAACTTCGGGTGATTTCGTAAAACGAAGCGCTCCGAGTGCCATTGATTCAGATTCTTGCCGGCAGGAAGGCAGTTCACAGAGATTAGTCACCCGAAGAAGAGGCAATTTGTCGCCGGGCGACTAAATCTCCCTGATTCTCCACATGTGTCTCTTTCCTAAAAGAGTATAACCTTACACTTACTAGGCCCTACTTAAGCTAGGTTCCAATCTAGTTCCCCCCTTCCTGCTCAGATGGACATTTCTCAGAAAGGACCCAGAGCACATGTGTTCCCCAGCTAAAATACTATAGAAAAATGGCATCCTCTGGTAAGCTATGCAATGCTATACTTTAATACAGGAAATGGAAACGATTTTCCCACTATGCTAAGGATCCCTCTTAGCTGTCTAGACTGTTGACTAGGGACCACTTAGCCTGCTGAACCTTAGGGGGCTTCATGAATAAAGTGCAACTATTTTACCCGTCCCCTGCACATCACCAAAAACAGATGCAGCTCACTCAACCCTGAAAAATTATTACAGGTCTCCCAAAGCCCTCCTTTATTTGTACTGTCTCTCAATGTTGTCCTGAGATCTGTTAATCACATGTTTTTTACCGTTTTCAATAAACAATATATAAACCCTACACTAGTTTCTTCACTCAATAGTATCCCGCTGCCTCCCTCCTATAGCACTCGGCAGAGATAATATCTCCAAGATAAACATCAAGGAAGTCATTATTCTTTTAATAGTCATCATTTTTTTAATAATTTAAATAGTTATTATTCGTAAGTGCTTTCCCCTCTTTCTTTAACTCTGTTGTTGAGACCACATGTACCCCATTTGTTGGGTCTTCTCCTGAATAATCTACACACTGAACCCTGGTAAACAACACACTTTTCAATATGTAGAACCTTGGCATCAGACTGACAATAACCTTCTTCATGTTCTCCCCACCCCCTTTCTGTATTTGGGTGCTGTCCTCCTGGGGTGTTCTAAGAGTCAGCTTGTTTCAGGTGAGGGTTTTAGTCCAATATTTCTGGTTTTGTGAAAAAGAAATGAGTTTTGAGTTGCTTATACATATAAAACCTGACATTATGGAATGAAAGTATGTGTTTATCTAATAATGCCTCTTGTGCAAGTATGACCTGCTCCAGTTCTAAGTGACCATGTCCTCTCCTGAACTTCCTGCTGCCCGAGGTAAGTCACATGCCAGTGGCTCTCAGTGTATAGGGAATCCATGACCTGTTGTCAGCATGGAATGTTGATGAAGCAGACAGGATTTGCCTGGGGCGCTGATGGACAGAATGATATTACAAATGCACAGAATGACATGTTTCCGGGAAATCATTCTCTATGTACTTTTTTGTCAAAGAGAACAGATGCACTACTGTGTCGATGCAATAGGCTTCAGAGCCGAAGAACGTCATAGAGTTTCATTGACAATACCAAGCTCTCTCTGGCCTAACCATTAAACATACCAACATGACCTTCATGAGGAAGGACAGAGTAATCAGCTGCAATCAGTACTCCAACACCACAAATGCCTCATCTAATCCTCTCTCTCACATTGCCGTCTGCAATAATGAGACGATCACTTGAATCACTTGGACAATAAATCAATCCATACTGAACAGAATACACACACAACACATACAATATATTTGCCAACAGTGGGCAAAGTGCTAGGCTTAAAAAGAGATGCCAACTTGTGTCTGTATAAATACTATAGAGAGAGCATGTGCCACTGTCACACTTAGTGTGTCCATACCTTATTGGCTGAAGCACATGGTACAGTATTATATGGAAAAGGGAAGCCTACATATCTGGCTGCCCCTTACGTCCTTTGTGCTCTACAGTCACATGCAAAGCATTGGCAGCAAAGTTCAGCAAACCACAATACTTAAACTTATTTCACCCTCCCTGATAACCTCTCTCCCCTTCCAACCTTAGTTATCCCAGGATACACAGGCCAGAAATGCAGAGATTCAAAGAACGTATCTACCATCCTGGCACCATACATAATTTCTGGTAGTGATACAGGCAAGATGGCAGCTGCAGGAAAGGCAGTGTCACGACCGGTACCCTAAATCCAGAACTAGTGCTAGAGTCAAAGCGTAGTCAGGTAGGCTGGGGTTGTTGTGGGCAGAGTTCAAGGATAGTCAGGCAGGCAAAGGTCAACACCAGTAGAATTAGAATAGTCAGGCAAGGGTCAATATTGGCAGCATTCAGAGTAATCAAACAGGCAGGGATCAAAACCAGGAATCAAACACAAGAAATCACACCCAGGATACTAGCAAGTAGAACCTAACAACGGGCAATGAGTTTGTGCACAAAGCCCCTTAAAATATTCGAATTTCGCGACATTGTGTCATGATGCTCGCGAGGCATCAAAACCCGGTCGTGCCATAGCAGAGCCAGCGATGGAGGGAAGAAGAACACTGTGACGGGTGTCCCTGCCGGCCCACTAGACCACCAGGGTGGGTCTTCATAGGCAGACAATCTCTGATTTTCCAGGCTGGGTAACATTACTAAAGTTACAAGATTTCCGAAGTGAAATCTGGAGACAGCAACCCTACAGCAGAATCATAGGTCAGGTAGACCAAAACAAATGGGGACATTCTTAAGGCCAATAACTGCAGGTGGAGATATTTTTTCCCCAAGGACTAAAGGTGACCATACATGCACAGATATTATCGTTTAAAGCAAATTATCGTGCGATATTCGGTGTGTATATGGCGGGAGATAAGCCGACTGATATTGGATATCGGTTGGCTCGCTGATCGGCCCGGCCAGAATATTTTGATCAGGCAGTTTAAATGCACCTGAACATCGGCCATTGTTAGTGCTGAATCGTCAGAAACAGGTAGAATTCTATTGTTTCTACCTGTATATCTGACAATTCAGCTCTACGCGTGTTAAAACAGATGATCTTTCTTGGAAACATCTCTTCCAGGAAAGATAATTATTGTTACGGCTATGGCCAAAGGTCTTGTAATGAAATGAGGACTGATGTGATCCCTATCATGAATATAAGATTTCACAATGCAAAAATTGTACATTTTGATAGCAAAGAGGAGGACATTTAGATGCTCAAAATAAAATTAAAGAAATTGCAAATGTGTGCAGCTACAGAAGGTTCCAGGGAGGAGGAGCATCAGCATTCGCTGTCCTGCGTCACTGAGGACAACACTGCTCCCTGACCAGGGCAAGGGGAGAACCGAAAGAGAGAATTGATAACTTCAGGCCATTCAAACAAAAAACAGTGCAATTCCCGGGAAAAGGTTTTGAGCTTGAAAGTGGCCAAGAAAATGTTTCTCACGTTGAAAGGGTTACATTGACTTTAATTGAAAATCAACCAGAGAATTTTCCACAGCTCTCAAGTTGCTGGAAAGAATTCCATTCAAACAGCGTGAAAAAAAAGTCCAAATCCTTAATAAAACAGGGTGGTGTTAAAGCTCAGTTAGAGCTTTAACACCCTAGAGCATAGTTGAACACATTCTGTTGAATTTACAGATCTGCTTTGATAAATGTTATCTGCAACACTTTCCTGACAGCTGACAGCATTTTCCTGACAGTTAGGAAAGTATTAATAAATGGGGAAAATATTGAACTGCTGGGAATCAGCGCAGCCAAGGATAAATACAGTTTGTCCCTAAGAACAGGCCAATCTATAATATAATAAGAATAATGGGAACTACCTTTTAAATCTTTATTTTCATTGTTTATTAGATTGTGTGCATCATTTTGTTCCACATTGTACCTATTGTATTGTCAGAATGATGCATCTATAGCCTCAAGGAACAGTGTTCAGCACTTATACAAACACCAAGGAATAGAAAACAGTAGATAACTGCCATAGTGCACTGATTGGGCCCGGGTGCTTGTTACAATATATTAGTTACATTTGCCTAAAAGAACAAGGTAGACAAGCCCTTCAGGCAGGAGTCTCAAAAACATGACATAGTGCAGTGATCCCCAACCAGTAGCTCGTGAGCAACATGTTTCTCTCTGACCCCTTGGATGTTGCTCTCAGTGTCCTGAAAACAGGTGCTTATTTTTGAATTCCAGGCTTGGAAGCGAGTTTTAATTGCATAAAAACTAAGTATAGTGCCAAGTAAAGCCTCCTGTAGGCAGCCAACATAGGGGCTACCAAATAGCCAATCACAGACTTTTTTTATGCTTGTGTTGCTCCCCAACTCTTTTTACTTTTGAATGTGGCTCATGGGTTAAAAAGGTTGGAGACTCCTGACATAGGGTATGTTTTGAAAGCTAAAGCCTAGGAAGGAAAAGTCAATAGCCTAAAGGCACAAATAACTTCCAGTACCTGCATTGAGGAAGATTTCTGAAACCTATCACCACATTCCATCACAAGACGAAGATCTGAAGATATTTAGGCACTGTGTCATTCTCTGTCACCAAAGGAGGTATCCGCCCTCAGCAGGAATGTCTCAGGGACTAATGACAGATTACACCTCAGGGTTTCTCAATCTGTGCACAGGTACACACATTTACACACAATAACACAACTGAGCAATTTGGAGAAGCACCTGAGAAGACATTTGATAACTGCAGTTTCCTACTGTTTTCTATTACTCTTTTGGGTCATGGAAGGAGGTTTCATTGTTGTCTTTGGCCACCTCTAAAGTTCTGTTGCTGTACTCATCACTGCAGATAGCTAGTAGTAGTAGTAATAGTAGACAGGCAAAGCAATTTAATACAGTACATTACAAGCCAGCAATCAAGCAAGGAAGCCAACTTTCAGACTTTCAGAACACAAAAGAAGCCCAACGTTGGGCCAGTTGGGGTCAGTTAAGAAGACCCAGAAACCTTAGAAGGTAATGTTTCAATAGGATATTTTGCATTTTCCTTGCAGATCAAGCAGTATAGCAAGACTTAGAGGCCCATTTATCAAAGGTCGAATTTCGAATTCATGTGATTTTTTTTAAAATTCGAATATACTCACAATTCGACTGGGAGGTTATTTAAGAAAACATTTGAATGGCTAATATTCGATCTAATGGTTTCGACCTGAAAATTCGAATCGTATTCGATTGATATTCGATTCGTACAAATCAAATTTTTCTCCCGATAAAAACCCCAAATGTCAGGAAGGCTATTAACATCTCCAACTGGAGCAGCGGACCTCTGCCATTGACTTCTACATGAACTCAATAGGTTTTCGGTGGTGAATATTCGAATTAGGACTGTTCCTATGGTCAAGGATAAATCTCACATTCAAATTTACATGCGGGGGGATTAGGGGAATTAAAATTCGAATGTGTTCATTTTTGAACTCGAAAATTTGAATTTGAATTGACTATGCACCCAACAAGAATATGTAACTTTAACAGCCGAACTTCCTTTTTCTTTATGTGAAATATAACTCTGTCTACACTATCAAGATCCCCCATCCCACAAGATGAAAAGCTGAAGAAAAACTGGACCATAATCACCAACATTTGCCATATATTGATTGAATATTTGCAAAAGAAAGCTAATGCTTTGTTTTCCTTTGTGCGGTGATTGCTTTGTCAGTTACTGTGTCACTATAATGGGGGAAAAGAGGTGAATTTATATGCTCCATATTTTCCCTGGTATCCTCTCTGTCTCCAAATATTCCTCTTCTCCTTTCCTTCTGTGACCTCTCTGTCTTCTGACCTGCAGCTCCACGCTATCCCTTTCTGTATTTCCACACCAGACTATTTCCCTTTGTTCGTTTATACCATAAGGTAAACCAGAATGGGATTTTACACAAGAAACCTGTATGATGATAAGTATTAAACTTACTATTGACAAGGGATCCGCAACCTTTTGAACCAGTGAGCAACATCAAGAAGTTAAAGGAGTTGGCAACACTAGCATGAAAAATGCTCTTGGGGTGCAAAATAAGAACTGTGATTGGCCATTTGGTAGCCCCTATGTGGATTGTCAACATACATTGAGGCTCTGTTTGGCAGTACACCTGGTTTTTATACAATCAAAACTTGCCTCCAAGCCTAGAATTCAAAAATAATCACCTGCTTTGAGGCCACTGGGAGCAACATCCAAGGGGTTGGAGAGCAACATGTTACTCACAAGCTACTGGTTGGGGATCACTGCTCTATACAAATACTTGCCTGCAGTGGAAAATACACCAGTGATAATACATTTGCCTATTGTGAAACATATGTCTGTTATGTATTACATTATTATGAGAGCAAAATTGCAAATGAATTACAAACGGCAATCACCTAATGTTGGTTTAGAGGTCACAGTTTGCCTGATCTAATGCAGGTCATTTTGAAGGAAAGAAAGCACCTCATCAGGAGATATTATTTGGCGTGTTAGGTACCTAATCAATACCTTTATTAATATATAATACTAGAGGTAAATGATATGATCTGATGATACAAATAAAAGGAAATCATGTGTGTATGTAATAAACCATACAATTATCTTCAGAAGTAATTTAAAAAATATATAGGCTATAAAGCTAAGTATGTGCTTCAGATTTTTTTCTAGTTTGATCAAACAGCAGCCTAAACATTGCAAATTTCTCACTTGCTGTGGTCGTATGCCAAAAGAGAAATAAACTATCCATAGTTCCAATGGGGACTTGCAAATTTATTGCAGAACCTTACGATCTTCTGGATTCTGAATATGCTTGTTGGTCTCGCAGATTTTCCTACACATTCGCTTCCTATTTCCTCTAGTTTTGGAAAGCCATTCTGTTTATCACATCACCCTTTCAGAGGCTATGTGTGATTGGCTGCTGGTGGGCTTTTAAAAGTTAACCTTCTACCTTGAGATTCATCATCATTCTCAGGTGTACCCGGTGCCTCCACAAGCACCAATGTATTTGGTCATCAATTATGTTGGGCATAACCTCCAAAGCAACCCTCACAACATAATGTTCTGTTCTCTCAACTGTCGGCCAGGCAGAGTTCTGTTAAACCTTTTAACCTAAACCTTATTTTTTATGATGGGTTCCTTTATGACCTTTATGAACTACTCCCTAAACTTTCTAACTAATCACAATATGGAGCATTCCTCTCCCTCCATCAAGACATAGAAACAGCTCTAGACAGAGATGAGACTCCTGGAAGTCTCCTGGCCTGGAAGGAACTCCCTGGTTAAATGTGATAATGCAAGAGAAAGGGTTGGAGAAGGCATAAGTGAAAACAGGTGACCACTAAAGAGAAGTGACATAGACAACACAAAAAAAGAAAGATCAGAGTTAAATCCAACCATGATAAACTTTTGATAAGATGATAAACCAAAGAAAATTGGGGAAGGAGAACAGGATGAACAAAGAATTAAAAAATCAAAGAGAAATGGGATTGGAGAAACCAACAATGACATGGAAAGGGCAATGGAAGATAAGGGTCAATGTTTTACAGAAAGTACATTAAGAAAGCAAAATTATTGGGAGAGAGCATAAAAATGATCAACAGAATGGGTAAAAAAAGACTAATGAAAGGAATGAAGATGAAAAAGCAGGAGGATGAGAGACGTGAGACTGTGCTTGTGTGTTTGTGCTAAAGGACTCTCCCATAGCTATGTATATATAAACTCACAGACAGCAGGCACAAATATTTACAGTTCCATCCTGTTTCCTGTTCATACACCCACTCTGCCGGTAATCCTAAAGGTTGCAGAGGTCCCATTCAACAATTAACTTGATTTATTTTCCATATATTTCCTTTTACATAATCAGTAAGTCTGTTTCACTGCCCCCCCCCTTCCTGGGGAAAATATATATTATCTACTGTATCTGCATTATTAGCCTTTATTTATAAGCACCCGCACATTTACTTAGAGCTTCACATAGATTGTGCACATTAGCCCATACCCCAGTGGAGCTTACAAGATCCCTATCACATTGACACGGCACATTGGGTCAGTTTTATCAAATGAATCTGCCTGTGGGTTTTTGGAGGTTTTTCCAGTTAACATAGACATAGATAGTTCAGCATAATGGGCCTCTTACATAAACATATTTCTACCTATTATTATCTCAGGGATGTTCCATCAGAGCTGCATTTATGCATAAGCTCTAATGCAAATAAAAGCAATCTGACCCTTGTTGCAATATTGCTTTCTCCACCTAAGTAATAAGATGTATTCATAGTGGGACATTCACTTAGATTCGTAGTTGCGCTGGCGTCCGCTCCGCTTCACCGCATTTTGCCAGACATAGTTTCGCCAGCGCTACGCAAATTCACTAAAATCCGAATTGCGCTCAGGGGTAGTGTAACGTTGCGCTAGCGTTGATTCGCTAAGCAAAGCGAAGTTACGCTAGCCATGGTTAATTTGCATACGGCGCCAAATTAAAATTTCAATGGAAGTATTCGTAGCAACAACTACACAAGCCTGGGAAACCTTCAAAACATCAAATAAAATGTTTGCCCTACACATGTGCCCACTGTATAGTTTAGGTGCCATGAGTTAGGAAATGTAGGGGGGGAAGGAGGGGAGCCCCAAAAATTTTTTCGATCTTTTTCAGCCTGTCACCCATAATAAAGAAAACACGCCAGCGTTTTTTGGGACTTAGAAAAATTTGTAACTTTTTTTGAAGCAATCCCTATCTACTCTATTGCGCTTCGTCTTGTCTGAGGTTGCGAAGGAAGTCTGGCGTAAAAGGTAGCGTTCAAAACAATGCGCGTGTTAGTGAATTTGCGTAGTTACGTCCGTTGCACAACTTCGCCAGGCGTAAAGGTGCGAAGTAACACTAGCGAAGTTACGCCAGCGTCCGTTAGTGAATCGGTGAAGTAACGAAAATGCCCAACGCTAGCAAATTCACGCTAGCATTAGGTGCTTCGGCGCTTAGTGAATTTGCCCCATAGACTCTAATATCAAGGCGCAAATGGGCAGAAATATGATGTCCAAAAGCTTCAATGTTTCTTAATATATTGTAATTCAAAGAGTTATTTGGACTAGTCTTAGGAGCTTAGCTGATACTCCTTACTCTTTCCAGGCCTGATATAGCTTTTCAAAGTTGTCAAAGCTTGTTTAAAAGTCAATGAAAAGTTGATAGACGTTAATATTATGGTCAGTACATTCATCGAAAACCTCTTACCATAAACATCTAGCAGAACTAGGTGTAAGCTGTGTAAGTTTTATGGCCATAATTGTGATGAAAACTTTGTACACCGCAGTGAGTGGTGCTTGGAACAATAATTTCCACTCATGATTTTTATGTATTTAGCAGTGGATTGCTATACACCACTTGGTTTTCCGTTTTTTCCATTTCCCGGATTTCCACAATGAGCTTATAGATAAATAAAATTAGCTGGTCCCTTCTTTATCATCTTGCTGCAAATTAATATTGTCTTATCCTGGGGCTTTGTTGTTTTTACATTCTGTAATGGAACCTTGACTTCCTCTAGGGGTTGGAATAGTTTCCTCCTTCATCTCTTCCCTATTCAGTGCCTACTAGTCTTTCTCTGCCTCCTCTATACCTGCTCCTTTTATATTCATTATCATTGAGCCCTACAATGCATTCTAATTCCTGTCCTTGGGGTTCATGAAAAAATTCATAAAACGGCGACAGAACCTAGAAACGCATTATTGACAAAGGGCGTCAAAATTCAACTGAAAATAACTATGCCATGGTATCCTTTAAAACAACAATGCAAAAGAAATATATTCATACCAAAAGAGCTTAAATGGAACAGAGGGTAGAGTCTCATACCATTCTTCCTCTTCCACCTAACTTGAAAAAGGGCCAGAGTGGCCCAAAACATTGCCATGATTTAATGTCTATCTTTGTGAGCCAATAAACCACTTTATGCAATCTCATTAATTTATTAGTGGCTTCAGTGAATTGGACTTAAGGAAAGCCCAGTAGCTGAGTACTATAGACTGTGGCTGTGGGATAGCAGGTATAGCACATAGTAGCATAGTAAGTTAGGTTGAAAAAAGACACATGTCCATGAAGTTCAACCTTTCAACTCTTTTTTTTAACCTGCCTAACTCTAGTTGATCCAGAGGGAGGCAAAACACCCATCTGAAGCCTCTCCAAATTGCTTTAGAGGGGGAAAAATTTCTTCCTGACTCCAAAATGGCAATCGGACCAGTCCCTGGATCAACTTGTACTATGAGCTATCTCCCATAACCCTGTATTCCCTCACTTGCTTAACCCCATCCAACCCCTTCTTAAAGCTAATGTATCAGCCTGTACCACTGATTCAGGGAGACAATTCCACATCTTCACAGCTCTCACTGTAACAAACCCCTTCCCAATATTTAGGCGGAACCTCTTTTCCGATGCCTTTAGTAACAGTGGATAATAATCTCTGGGAAGGGAGTGTGACTGTGGGATAGCAGGTATAGTAGGGAGAGATGGTGCCTATAGTAACAGTGGATAATAGTCTCTGGGAAGGGAGTGTGACTGTGGAATAGCAGGTATAGTAGGGAGAGATGGTGTCTATAGTAACAGTGGGATAATAGTCTCTGGGAAGGGAGTGTGACTGTGGGATAGCAGGTATAGTAGGGAGAGATGGTGCCTATAGTAACAGTGGATAATAGTCTCTGGGAAGGGAGTGTGACTGTGGAATAGCAGGTATAGTAGGGAGAGATGGTGTCTATAGTAACAGTGGGATAATAGTCTCTGGGAAGGGAGTGTGACTGTGGGATAGCAGGTATAGTAGGGAGAGATGGTGTCTATAGTAACAGTGGATAATAGTCTCTGGGAAGGGAGTGTGACTATGGGATAGCAGGTATAGTAGGGAGAGTCTGTGTTTATAGTAGCAGTGTGGATGATTGCCTCTGGGCAGGGAGTGTAAATGTGGCATGTCATAAGGGGTCTAGGGGAGCATAACTTAAATACAGGCTTGTGTATAAATAAATAGATGAATTATATATGCATGCTTTGCTTTAAAAATTTTAAAATATGTTTTTAATATAGAACAAGTAATTCCTGGGCCAAGGTACAGGCCAAGCACGTGGACCCCTTGTGCATTTTTTGGAGCAGATTTGTGCTGGTGGGCCCCGAGGGGTGCAGGTCCTGGTGCAATCACACCTGTAGTTCCCCCCCACTGTTTTATGGAACTTTGTTTCAGAACTTTCATGAAATACAACCATTAGATATTACATAAACAGTTCTTTTACATTACAACATTGTGTGGGTAGGATATGGAGGGGCTGTGACTTTGCCCTGGGAGCTGTGTGATGGATCACAGATGTTGGGAGGCAAGATAAGGTGCATATCTGTTATCATCAATAATGTAACCTTGTAAAGTCTGCTCACTTTGTCAGATAAGGAGCAATTGTGTCAGTTCCCATGAAGAAACAAGCAGCTCTGTGTGTTACCCTCTGTTTTAGGGTTGGAGTGTCCGGCCATTGGAATCTCGTTGAACAATTTCCATCAGCCTTTTCTTATTTATTCCACAGATCTATATAAAGTTTAAGCTATTTGGCACTTTCTCTATGTAATTGTTGTGAGTGTGGAAAATGGACATTAAGTTTTCTGGTGGAGACTTATTATTTTGTTATTAAATAACCCCCTTGTTTTTAAGTTGCCCTGACACAATGACATGTGAATAATGGAAAATGTCATTTAAATAGTATGTTAAAATTTGCTCAGATAACGCTAACTTACTAAAATGCATAGTTGTGTCCAGGGCGCCGAATGCTGGCGAATTTTCACTACCGTTATTTCAGCAATCAAAGCAAAGATGCTCTAGCGTTGGCGTATTTGCATACGTCAGGAAATGATAAAGTTGAATGGACGTATATGTTGTCCAGGGAAGTCCAGGGAACCTTAATAAAGACAATAGAGTTGTTATAATGCCCTACACATGAGCCCACTGTATGGTTTATGTTCCATATGTTAGGAAATGTGTGGTTACCCCAAACACTCTGAAAAAAGGAAAAGACGCCAGCTTTTTTGGGAAAAATTTTCCGCTAAAAATTGAGGAAGTCCTATGCACTCCAGTGCACTTCGCCTGGTTTGAGCTGATGAAGGCAAGTCTGGAGAAAGACGTAACGTTCAGTAAAATCCGCATCTTTGTGAATTTGCGGAGTTACATCCATTCGCCAGAGCGAAAATTCGCCTGGTGATAGACTGCGAATAAGCCTCTGTCTCTTTCGCTAGCGAAGTTACACCTGCCCCCCTTAGTAGATTGGCAAAGTGCCTGAATGATTTCATGCTGGTGAATTTTCGGCAAGCATTAGTCACTTCGCCCTTTAGCAAATCTGCCCCTTCATGTGCAGCCCACACCCCCGCACCCAATTTGTACTTTTGGCTCAGAGTTCATGGGGCCCTGCATGTAATATCCTTGCACATGTTCCCGACTCATTTTGTTACATTTGGACACTGAATGCAACTAAATGTTTTTGGTCCTCAAATTTGGGAGGTCAATGGCAACATTTGGCCCCCTACCCCATTGTATCGCATGAATAACCAAATGCAACTAAACATGTATCTAGACTTTTTAAAAGGTGCTGGGCTTTACTCTGGCTTCTGCTATTCCCAAAATGATATGCCTCCTATCTGACCAATGAGATTTCACCATTCCATGGAGAGTATGGAGAATTACTCAGCAGGGCATTGTGGGAAAGGACAAAATATCCACCTATAGGTGTTCAAAGGTGCTGGACATCTGTTTATTCCAAAGTCACACAGCTGCCGTCTGACCAATCAAATCTAATAATCCCATAGAAACAGAAAGCTACTCAGCAGCACATTATTGTAAATGGAAAACCATATACATAAAGATTCCAAGGGTGCTTGTATTTTCCAGTCTTACAAGCTTGGTTTATCAGCCAGTGCTGGGTACAAGCCCAACTACCTTTCTAACTATTGATTTTGGCATTGACACATTGATACAGAGTCCTTTTATATAATAATGATTTTATTATATTGTAATATAATGTCGTAACTGGAAGCTGAGACCTCAGGCTCGGGAAAAGGGGGCCTGTTTCCTCTATAGTGTTGATATCCCCCTCCACAGGAGTCTCTATGTGTGCCGGGTCCTCCCACTGCTGTTACGTCCCTGGTTTGGGACATTAAACATTTAAGGCAATGTCTGGTGCTTCCCCACAGTCTATGAAATTTTAAATGAATGCATTGGAAACGATAATGTTTTTAGCTCTGCGATAGTATATACTGAACATTGCCCTAAATTATGCTAAATTAAGTTTTGCAGTGAAATTCACTGTTCGTGGGAAAGATTCAGAAATCAGTACTAGAAATTGCCAAACTGTCAGTGAAATAAAAACACGGTCTCTTGCGTCAGGGAAAGACCTAGAAGCCATTGTTATCTGTCAGTTGCCTTCCATGTCAACCAATGGAATAGAAGCCATCCCATTGCCTATTTAAGAAGCTGGGAGTCTTTTTTTCTCTATGAAGAACATTTATAGCAAAATGGAAATCTTCTCTAACCATTTAGGGCAATGTTTATGCTATTGCAGATCTAAAAACATTATTATTATTAATTGGAATTTCATAGACTGTGGGGAGGAGGTCACCTGTGTGTGCAGGCCCGGGCCTACGGTGGCAAAATATTATCGCATTTCAGCGCATGTGTGTGTGTTTAAAAAAACCCTCCCCACCCTCTGCTACGGATTTCCATAGGAAATCCGGTGACAGAGCTGAGTAGGTGAGGGGTAGGGGGTCAGAGGAAGACTGCGAAAGTGACGTCACGGCGCGCTGACGTCACTCCCGTTGAATGCGTGCATGGTGCCTGATGTCAGCACGCATGACGTAGGGGCATGTTTAGGGCCTAAATACAGGACCTAAACACTAGTTACCCCAGATGACAGCTACCGCCAGCTCAGTTAAGCTGGCCATACATGAGCAGATATGTTTGTTTGGAGAGTTTGCCATACGCTTGGATCTTGCACAATATGCCCACCTTGAGAGTGCAATATCGGACTGATGCCATCATGTGCCTCAGGTCGGATTGGATCACTATGTCGGCAATGCAAGTGCCACATCAACATACCAATGTGGTCTACAATCCAACAGGATTTTTAAACCTGCCTGATTGACATCTGGCAATTTTGAAACAGATATTGATTAAGAAAGAGCATTGGAGGAAGCCTATGATTACGTGTTGAAGACACGAAACAAATAAGACGTAGGATACAATAAATCTTTACTTTGCTTTGACTATCTGGTGGAAGACTGCCTTCATTTGAGTGCCTGCTCCAGATTTATCCTTTCAGAGCATTGGAAGGTGCCATACACTGGCCAATAAGATGCAGTTTTGGCAGCAGAAGACATCAGCTTTTATCAGCCTGTGTATGGCCACCTTTAGTTACTTGCTGAGCAGAACCTACTCTGATACACAGGACAGTCCATACATTCCAGCTTAATCAATCCAAAAGGCTTCTGGTATGATGCTAAAACTCTTTTGTCATATACAAGTCCTTAAAGGTCTTTGCTAAGGTAAAAACTCAGTCCATGACTCTCTATTTTATTTTCAACAACCCCTGGAACCATTAATGAAACTTTATGTTATGTACTTTCAGATACCGCTTCTATAAATATGTTACATCTCTCTAAAGAATACCATTCATGATGCTTTGTCCTTCTGTTAGTCTGCTTCTATGGGCATTATAATTATGAGGCTCTTCCTCTCTGGCACACACAAAATTTCAAAAGCTCTTATCTAAATTTAACTTGGACGGTTCTAAGAGACCGGGCCAAATCCGCACCCATACCCGTGATTCAGAGGCATCTTAATGGCAAGTCCTCCATTTGTCGGGCGATCGCAGCAAAAACATTACTTGCACACGCGGTGCAGTGCTCCGGTGTGTCGGCGCAGCAGCCCTGGTGGGCCCCGGGACCCCCAGTCTGGCCCTGGATACGATACATGTATGTGCCAAACTGATAATCTACTCTGCTGTTTGGAGGTTAGAGGGATAAAAATATTTTGGTAAGAGACCCATTAAATTGTACATGCCCGACTGCCCTGGGTTTTGCATTTTCTCACAATTAACACATTTAAAAAGTCTCAGAATTCCAAATAAATTTAACTTTTTCCTACAATTAACTTGGTTACCCCTAATCCCCCAAGACTGTGATTATAAATTGATTCAAAGGTATATTAATAACTACGTGCTCTCTGCGTGGCTGCCTAAGGCCTATTTTATTTTGACTCTGACTGTCACCCACTCCCAAAACTCAATTGGAAGGTGACCTAGGTACTTAGCACAGCCTTATATTCATCCTGTCCCTAAAGGAGAGGCTTTGCAGATGTCAAGTTCCAAGACCTGATTTCATAAAAAATAATGTTGGTTAAACGCCCTGAGCTTTGCTGTTGGGAGAAAGAAAATGAAACACTTGTTTTGGTCAAATGTAGGACATCTTCAGCCCCTGTACAAATTGTGGCTGGGATCTCAAATACATTTGTGTCTGAAGCTTAGCTTTAGAAGAGCTGTCAAAGTGCTACAAAAATAACTAAAACAGATTTGTCATTAGCTTAAGGTTGTTGAACAAGATTATCAGGGGTCCGGCGAAGGCCTCAGCAGATATTTATGACATATTTCTATGAAATAAAAGCACATCATTCATTATTTTAGGTCATCTGTTGAGTTACAAGATTTTAACAGTAATGGCCAAGCTTCCAAACTATAGACCTCAAAATACCTACTAGGGAGCTTTAGAGTTCCTATACTTTGAGAATCCCAAGCATCCCAAGAGAAGATGCTTGGGAAGGTCCTTTCCCTCTGCTATCTGATTCTTTTTAAAGAAGATAAACCAAATAGAGAAGAAAGAAAGTAAAGGGTTGTCTTGGAGAGGTTCTCTCTGTATGGGGCATTGACTGGTAAGGTGACAGGTCTCATCTTCAATAGGTTCTGATGCCATTGGTTGCAAGAGGTCTAAACAATTAGATCGCCCTGATTTATCCACCACTTGAATATCAAAACAAACTCAATATTGTGACCCCAACAAGCATATGCAGAAGTTTTCGCAAGGGCAACAGCATCCAAAGTGATTTGGACCTCCTATGTATATGCATGGGGCCAGCTAACCCGGAACAATTTACATTTCTAGGGTAGCTGGTTGGAATAACAGATAACAATAAAATAAGAAAGTTGCCACATTTGTGTCATTTTGTGGCTACTAAAGCAAATAAAGTTCTGTCTTGCATAAAAAAGGGCATTAACTCAAGGGATGAAAACATAATTCTGCCTCTTTATAGGTCCCTGGTGAGGCCTCATCTGGAGTATGCAGTGCAGTTTTGGACTCCAGTTCTTAAGAGGGATATAAATGAGCTGGAGAGAGTGCAGAGACTAAGTGCAACTAAATTGGTTAGAGGGACGGAAGACTTAAATTATGAGGGGAGACTGTCAAGGTTGGGGTTGTTTTCTCTGGAAAAAAGGCGCTTGCGAGGGGACATGATTAGACTTTACAAGTACATTAGAGGACATTATAGACAAATAGCAGGGGACCTTCTTACCCATAAAGTGGATCACCGTACCAGAGGCCTCCCCTTTAGACTAGAAGAAAAGAACTTTCATTTGAAGCAACGTAGGGGGTTCTTCACAGTCAGGACAGTGAGGTTGTGGAATGCACTGCCGGGTGATGTTGTGATGCTGATTCAGTTAATGACTATAAGAGGGACTTGGATGATTTCTTGGACAGACATAATATCAAAGGCTATTGTGATACTAAACTCTATAGTTAGTATAGATATGGGTATATAGAATTTAATTAAAAGTAGGGATGGTATATGTATGGATGCTGGGTTTTCATTTGGACGGGTTGAATTTGATGGACTTTGTCTTTTTTCAACCCAATTTAACTATGTAACTATGTAACTATGTAACTATGTAACTACTGTATGTAACTATGTAACTATGTAGCCATCTTACAGGAAAGGTAAAAAAAAAAACACATTTACTTTTGGATCTACTCCCAACATGTCTTATCTCTTTTCTATCAAATGCAAACCTTCCTTCCTTCTTAATAAATTAAGAACAATTCACTGACTGTATTTGAGTGGATTCACATTTCATAGAATACAATAGGAATTGATTAAATCCAAGGATTATCCAGGTAAAAGACTTACAGTATAGGCAAGTGAGTTTAGTTTCAATCATGCTGAAATATTGTCAATGATTAATAAGAAAGGTTAATCGTGAAATTTACTGTTGCTCTCTAGATTATAAATCAGCATCATTGTTTCTTTTATTGTTTCTAATGACAAACAGGCAGCGTTAAATAATTGCGCTTGATTTCTGCGCTGGTGTAAGTGGGAGCACAGATAAAAGAAATGCAGTGGAAGGAGATTATATTTAGATTCCTAGTCAGGCTGCAAACACGAGAAAAATGGAGCACCAAAGGAGCAGATTCGACTGGATATGTATTAACGAGAGGTTAACGGGGTTAGCTACAGACACAATCCAATCAGTCAAAAAAACATGGCAGCCATGGGTTGATTATAGATTTAATGGTACTCACCCTTCATAACTCCAACAGTTATAGAATTGAGGCATCATCAGTTTACTCCAGACCCAATAATGCTTAAAGGGCATGTAAAGACAAAAAATAAAATCCCATTTTTACTTTCTTTAATGAAAAAGAAACCTATCTCCAATATACTTTAATTCAAAAATGTGTACCGTTTTTATAAGAAATCTGACTGTATGCAGTGAAATTCTCCCTCTATTTACTGCTGTGGATAGGAATTGTCAGATGGTCCCTAACTGCTGAGAAGGGAAACAATCATACTTATGAACAGCAGGGGGAGCCCCCACCTTACTTCCCAGCCATGCAGAACTCAAGCAGCTTTGTTTATGACGATCCCTAAGCAGCCCAGACCACACTGAGCATGTGCACAGTCTTAGTCTTGCAAAGATGTTTAAGAAAGTTACAAGATGGTGACCCCCTGTAGCCAACTTTGAAAGCATAAATTATTTGTTTGATTAGGCTTGTGGTGCAGTAAGTTCATGTTTATATTTAGTATACAAAATACAGCATTTCTAGCGTTTTATTTTATTTTAGACTTTACATGCCCTTTAAGTGACACGACTTAAGAGCATTACTCTCCAAGTGATTCTTTTAGAAATAGTTTATTTTTATGTTATGTAAATTGTTACGGTATCAATGATACTAAACAGGACATTTATTGTACATTTAGATTTATAACATGCAAATAACATTCACAGTTCTGCATATCTCGGAACTTCAATAGGATACATGTATCAAGCTTGGATTTAAGATGTGTTACCTGAAGTAAGAATATAATGTTACGTGTCTGTGACCAGGTACTGGGATTATCTCCCATTAGATTTAAATCTAATATCCACATGGACAGTGGTTATAATTATCGGTAATTTCAATTGTGTAAAATGTACTGCTATGTATCATTTTGGATAAATGTACAAATAAAAATATTTAAAAAATAGAAATGTATTGAAGAATCCTTAAAACTGGTAAAGGCATGCCCAGAACATATTGTACTATTGTTATTGTAATTGTATATTGTACAATATTGTATATTGTAATATCTCGATACTGTCATGGAAAAATGTGTTTTTCCAAAACACATCAGTTATTAGTGCTGCTCCAGCAGAATTCTGCACTGAAATCCATTTCTCAAAAGAGCAAAGAGATTTTTTATATTCAATTTTGAAATCTGACATGGGGCTAGACATATTCTCAGTTTCCCAGCTGCCCTCAGTCATGTGACTTGTGCCTGCACATTAGAGTGGAACTACTTTCTGGCAGGCTGTTGTTTCTCCTACTCAATGTAACTGAATGTGTCTCAGTGGGACTTTTACTATTGAGTGCTGTTCTTAGATCTACCAGGGAGCTGTTATCTTGTGTTAGGGAGCTGTTATCTGGTTACCTCCCCATTGTTCTGTTGTTAGGCTGCTGGGGGGGGAGGGGGTGATATTACTCCAACTTGCAGTACAGAGTGACTGAAGTTTCGCCCATCACTAGTAGGTATCTATCCAAGGTCTGGCCAGGTATCTCGAATAAGTGAGATGGGTGTTTTGGGCTGAAGGAGCCATGAAGCTGCCATATTGGTCAGGATAGAATTAGTTGGAAAACAATATCAGCCCCTTGTCCGGCTATCTTGAGACATAGGATAGATTGTACATTTTAATTTTTATTCTTTGGGCATAATATCTACTTTAGACAGACATTTCCGCAATCCCTTATCATCAGGGCCGGATTACCCGCTAAGTGACCTAGGCACCTGCCTAGGGATCGCCTAGCTCTAGGGGCCCGGGCCTGGATAGCAGAAAAAAAAATCACTTCTGAAATTTTCCGGGTTCTGGGCCCCCCTAACGTCGCGGCACGGTGACGTCCTGGCGTAGTGATGCCTCAGAGCACAACAGTCGCACATGCTGCGCGGTGGTGTCACAGCACATTGGGGGAGGATCACCAGAGGCAATAAAAAAATCTGGGGGTAAAATTGAAAAGGGTCTGTGGGGCTGCTGGGGCAGTGTGAGGCTGTTGAACTGTTGCAGGGAGGGGGGCAGACAGAACTGAGAAAAAAAAACCTACAAAAAAAAAAACTACAAAAAAAATGACTTGGGGCAAAGTAATTTGTAAAGGGTCTCTGGGAGTGGGACTGTGCAAAATTGTAATAACTGAAAAAAACCACAGAAATATGTTCAAACTTTCATAACCTGCTAAATTTTATAAAATGAACATGGTAATTAGGGGCGTGGAGAAAAAATGTTGCAGCGCTAAGTGTGCCAAATTTTTTATCCCTTTTTCTATTTCAAAAATGTTGGGAGGTATGCGCTAGCATCGCAGTGCTTCTTTCACAACTGTAACTTTAGGTGGTTCGAGGTGGGGGCAGAAGCACTATCTTGCCTAGGGCCCTGTTTAGTCTTAATCCTGCTCTGCTTATCATACACAGCAATAATAGGTCTGAGATCATTGTACAGAGCACCGGAGAGGATCAATGGCGGTAGCAGGTGTGGGAGGTGGAAAAGGCAGGGATTACTTACTGTATTATGCTGACAGGTAACAAATAGTCTGTCTACTTGCCGTCCTGCTGCAGGATTATGAGTTATGCTGAAGGTGACAGTATCCTCTGCCTATAGGGTGCTTGGCTACAGGCAACTATACTTAAATGATTTATATACAGGACCAGTATTAGGGTAAGGATGTAAATTCTAATTCAAAAAGACCAACCGAAATTAAATCAAAGTTGTTGTTTTTTGGCCAAATAGGTCCGTTTTCAATCGAATCTGAATCGTACGAATCAAAGTTTTTTCCAAAAAAACCCTTTGATTTTCAGAGTCCACCAATTTACTCCAAATAGGTTCTATGAGGTCCCCCATAGGATAAAACAACAATAGCTTTTTTTTTAATTCAAATTTTCACTTCGACCTTTTAAAAGTAACATCCAGGAATTAAGCAAATGCTTCTTTTAATAGAAAATTGTTTTTACAAATAATTTTAATACCACTGAAAATTATTAATACATGTATATTGGAAAGTTGGCTTAGAATTATGTTTTCTTTTCTTAGGCAACTTTTTATTTTGGGGTTGACTTGCCCTTTAAGAAATAATCAAGTTATTCTTCAGTATCTCACTCTCAGCAACCTCTTCATGCTGAGGTCTGGGTCCAATTTGGATCCATATATAGGTCTAATATGTCTTTTATGGGGGGCTCCCTTTCTTAGCAGCTGTTTTTAGAGCTAACTCAAACAACCAACTCCAGCACAAACAAAATAACTGACTCTGGCACACACTCTACATGCAGAGTAACAGGATTTACATTGAAACTGGTTATTTTGAAAGAGTGAGCTCTAACACATGTTCCAGGCAAGGATGTATTTGGGTAGGACTACACGGACGTTTTCGGTGCGATCCGATGCGCTGCGACAAGTCGCATGCAACGGAAATAAGGTAAGAGAGAAATGTTGGATGAAGTTGCAGCATTGATCTGAAGCGACACGACTGTTGGATGCAGACGCTGCACGATGCGTTTTGTCGCAGCGCGTCGGATCATCGAAATCATCCGTGTAGTCCTGCCCTTAGACCTAATTGTCAATCAAAAACTGATTCCACCTACTGCATGAAGAGATAATAAAGAGAGACAGGTTGCTCAGAAGGGGACAGCGAAGAGTAACTTGATTATTTCATAAACGGTACAGAATTTTGAAATTTTCATTTTGCGATAGATCCAGCTGGCTGGAAGGGGTGGGTGTGCCGTCAGTCTCACTGTGCCACCATGCCACCCCATAATACTGCCATTTATTGGTACAGGTTAATAATAAAAAACACAATCAATTTTTAATAGTGATGGGCGAATAAAATCGTGAAAGTAGAACGTTTTTACAAAAAAATCGAGACATTCGAACGTTTTCACAAAAAAATCATGAAATTCTAACGTCTTCACAAAAAAATGGTGAAATTCGAATGATTTCACAAAAAAATCCTGAAATTCGAACGATTTCACTAAAAAATCATGAAAGTTGAACAATTTCACAAAAAAATCATGAAATTCTAACGTTTTCACAAAAAAATCGTAAAATTCGAACATTTTCACGGAAAAATCGGAAATCGCTGGCAAATTTTTTTTCTCCTGCAAATGTATTCACCGGCGACGAAACGTGAGCCCAAACTGTAAAGGATATTTAATAAATCTGTTTAACACACAACCATTATTATTTGTATTAATATAAAAGAGATTTAAAGGATAAGTAAACCTTTAAAATAAGTGAATGTAAAATTGATGAGGGCTATTCTAAATACTTTTGCAATGTACATTCATTATTTATTTTTGTTTTAATTCCAAGATATTAAAGGTTACATGTAATGTTAACTTGAATCAATTTTGCTACAACAGCACCACCTGCTGGTCATTTTCCCACCAGTCTGACCACCAAGTAGTCAAGGAAGCTGCCTGGAAACCTCAAATCTTTCCTTTTATTTTCTCAAATCTTTCCTAAAGCTGGCCATAGATGTAAAGATTTTTAAAAGATCCAATCGTTATCGTGAGACCACGATTATCTCAAAATGATCGTTTAAATGTACGATGTGTCCATCAACTGAAAAGACCATTTCAGGCGATATTGCCAGCAAAACTGAAGATTAGCTGCCTGCTTGTCCCTGCAAACATAGATAGATTGCAATGGGACCGATTAAGATTTTTAAACCTGGCCGATCAATTTTCTGACAGATGTCGGACGAAAAATCGTAAGATGTACGATCGTTCGAATCCCACTAACTGCACGATAATTTGATGGATTGGTCGGACTGCACTGAAATGGATCGTTCACCAAAGAAGAATCGTCACGTCTATGGGGACCTTAAGCAGAAGAACATCAGAGCAGCCTCTATGTTTCACATGACAACTTCCTTGACTACTTGGTGGTCAGACTGGTTGGAAAATGACCAGCAGGTGGTGCTGTTGTAGCAAAAATGATTCATGTTAACAGTACATGTATCCCTTAATATCTTGGAATCAAAACAAAATAAATAATGCATTTACATTGCAAAAGTGCTTAAAATAGCACCCTCATCAATTGCATTCACTTATTTTTAAGGTTCACTTATCCTGTAAAGGAGAAGGAAAGGTTAAAACTAAATAGGCTTTATTAGAAAGGTCTATATAAATACACCAGTAAAACCTCAAAGTAATGCTGCTCTGAGTCCGCTGTCAAAAGAAACACAGCATTTCTTTCCTTCTATTGTGTACTCATGGGCTTCTGTATCAGACTTCCTGTTTTCATCTTAAACCTCCAGGGCTTGGGCTTGAGCATGCTCAGTTTGCTCCTCTCTCCCTCTCTCCCCTCCCTGCTGTAATCTGAGCCCAGAGCTATGAGTGAGCAGGGAGAGACTCTTGCAGGAAGTGATGTCACACCAAGCTAATATGGCAGCTGCTATCCTAAACAAACAGAAAGAGCTTCTAGAGCTGTTTAGTCAAGTGTGGTAAAGCATTCTGTAGAGTAAATATAGGTTTATAGCTTGTGGCTAATCTATTGCCAATAAACTGCTTCGGTAGCTTTCCTTCTCCATGAGAATGTGAGAAACAAGGTTTTCAATGACTTTACAGTTTAAGGCTTGTGGCACATGAGCTGACTATCCAGCCTATTTGCTGTAATGGAAACCGCCTGTCACCAGTGGCCAGGTTTGGGTTAAAGAATACCCTACATATACCATGAGCTTAACAACATACAACTAAAATTCAACTGCACAGTTTAGGATTTTTTCTCCCTAGACCACCTGTAGGAATGGCTTATTTTTTTATATCCCAATAATTATCCAACACCCTTACTTCCCGCAGGAGGCTGGCAGCCCATCTAACCAACACCCTGGAACCCTCTCATTTAAATGTTACATTAATTAAAAGGAAACAATGCTCTGTTTGTTTTCTTTCCTTTTCCAATTATCTATCACAGACAGTGGCCCTCACCTAAATACCTCTGGGCAAGCAATGAGTTCCTTGTGAAGTGTTAAACCTATTGTATGGGCCGGCAGGTAATGAGCCTGAGCTGCTTATCAGCTCTTGTGTCACATGACAAGAAACAATGCAAAGTATTTAGTGAGAGTGTCATTGGCAACTTCTATAAAGCCACCTCAATGGGAGATTCATGTTATATTAGTTTTATGTGTAATACAAGTGAGCATGGAGGGTAATAGCACATGGGGCAATATTTGACATCCCCATTTATTAGTAGCTCAAAGGGTGGCACCGTATTGCCCCATTTCCAGCTATGCCAATCACCTAAAATATCTCTACTGTAGCAGGCACAAGTCATGCTGGCCATACATGAGTGAGGAAAACTTTGCCTCTGTAGACCAAGTGGCAGTTTTGTAGCCCAATCAAATCTAGCCAAAAACCAGATAATTATTGGGCAGGTTGAAAGATCAGGTCAGTTGAGAACTGAATCAGAACCAGTAACTCTGCCAAGTAAGTGGGTGTCCTTGTGAATGGGCAGCATTTAGTCCAATGAGATGCAGGTTCTTTCTTTGCTGGAGTATAAATATCCACAGATAAAAGTCAATTTGCTGCCTTTCTCTCCCTGACAGCTGATCCCATGCAAGTCACTGCACACACATTTAGGGAGAGAAAGGCAGCAAATTGGCTCTTAAATGTTGGTATTTATTTGACAGGGAAGAAAAACACCCTTGTGCCATCAGTGACTTCTCATATCCTTATCATTTACAGTAGGGGGTACATTATCCCTTATAATACATGATTGATACTCAGAGTTTCCTGTATAACTCAGCCTGCAGCCTTGTGCCTGTATAAGGTCACAGAACCCCTCAGTGACCTCTAATATCCTTATCATTTACAGTAGGGGGTACATTATCCCTTAGAATACATGAGTGATACTCAGAGTTCCCTGTATAACTCAGCCTGCAGCCATGTGCCTTTATATGGTCACATAACCCCTCAGTGACTTCTAATATCCTTATCATTTACTGTAGGGGGTACATTATCCTTTATAATACATGAGTGATACTCAGAGTTCCCTGTATAACTCAGCCTGCAGCCTTGTGCCTTTATATGGTCACATAACCCCTCGGTGACTTCTAATATCCTTATCATTGACAGTAGGGGGTACATTATCCCTTATGATACATGAGTGATACTCAGAGTTCCCTGTATAACGCAGCCTGCAGCCTTGTGCCTTTATATGGTCACATAACCCCTCAGTGACTTCTAATATCCTTATCATTTACAGTAGGGGGTACATTATCCCTTATAATACATGAGTGATACTCAGAGTTCCCTGTATAACTCTGCCTTGCGCCTTTATATGGTCACAGAATCCTTTCGCAACTTGAATGGGGCTCAGCATCCTTCGTTCTTGTTCCTTTGGATAATTGTGGTCAAATTTAAAAGTCAATGTAGCATTGAGCCAAATATTTTATGGAGGGGCAGCTACCCCCACTGAATCCAAAAATAATAAACACATCCCCAAGTCTAAGGGATATGAGGGGGCTGCTATTTACAGTTGCAGATGGTCTCTGTAATGTTATAGTGGTTTGAATTAAAGGTAAATGTCTGTTTTGTATTTCATTAGTCTTCTGTGCAGCTTGTGCTCTCGGACTGGTTTAGTTCTAAAGATTCTTCCTCTGTGGCCGCCCTCAAGCCCACTCTGCCCTGGTTCTGTTGCGTCCAGTCCACCGTACGTTTGCCAAATCATTTCATACAAAACAAATTCTATTCTAACCAAAGCTGAAAAAAAAGACACAAGTTGAACTTTTTGCTCAGTTCATTTCTACGTATCTTCTCGCCGATCCTGAGGATCAAGACGCAGCGAGGAAATAAAATCCTTTTGCAATGTCTGTCATTCTTCTCCCTGGGTTGCTAAGACTTGCCCTTTAAAACTCTGAGTGGTGTCAAAGTCAGTTATAAAAGAAGGCGGTGTTTGTGCTGATGCCAACTGAACAGGCAGTTGGGGATTCCGGTGCCACCAGCTCCCCTGACTGTCAGCTCTGTCACTAAGTGACAGTTAGGGTTGCAACCTTTTCCGGAAAAAATACCGGCCTTCCTATATATTTATCTTTTTTCCCTATTAATAATATTGGGATCAACCATTATTTTTACCGGCCAGGTGGCAACCCTAGTGACAGTATGAGGGGCCCCTAATCCCTGTGTGTTGCTTTATTAGTCTGAGTGGCTGGAGCAGTCTCTCCATCTGGGAGATTAATTCCGATTTATCCTCTTAGCTCCACACGCTCTCTCCTGTCCTCCCACTGTCCTTATTCCCTGGGCTGCACCCCCCACAGGCACAGGAACGTCAGGAAAGGGGGAAGCAGGAGGAATGGTAGGGGGCAGTGGGTTGGCTTGTGGATTTTGGGAAGTAATTTGGGAAGAGGGAGGAGGAGGGAGTGGGAGTAGACACATATTGTAAATTGCTTTCTTGTGCTGTTTGCAGTATTGTGGTGGGATGTCATTGCACAGAGGGGCCCCTCCTGCACGTGGAAAGTCCGCTCTCCCACTGTCTCTCTCCCGTCTCTTCTAACCCTCCAGGTCTCCACACACCATTTATAAGGATTTATAGGGATTGTTGCCCGGCAGTGTGATACCATTGTGTTGCTTTTGGGATGGATTGGCACTGGTTTGGCACATTGCTGCTTCTGACTGGTGCCATTGGACTCACTCAGGGCACCAAGAAACCCACTACAAGAAGACAAGGTAATGTCTCTTCTGTTAACCCTAATCATGCTGGGGAGGGGAGTTGCAGACTTTGCTAACTTCTGCATGCAACTATTGCTTCTGCCTCTCCTGTGTTTGTAAAAAAAAAAAAAAGCCTGTATAACAATTTATTGTGTCCTTTAGGTGTATGTATGTAATGAATGTGATTTAGTTGTATAAACACATTTACTTTACAGCGCTGCCAAATATGCTTGCGATATATAAATAAATGTTAATAACAATAATAGGTGTGCAGAGGGACAGTATCACAGTTGTGCGAGGGGCAATATATATAATCACTACTGTATGGCAGCTCCCACACTAACAGCTGAGTTTTGGAGTGTCTATTGGAGTGTCTTAAGAAAAAACACTGCCAGTCCGCTTATAGCAGCCTTTCATGTTACTTGCCGTTTAAAACACAAAGCCATGATCATACCCATTGGTCACATGAACTTAGGCCCAGCTGTTGTTGGACTACGACTCCCAGAATGCCACAACAGCCACCCTCGGCCCAAGGATGCTGGGAGTTGTAGTCCAAAAAAAACTGCTGGATGGTTTATCGGTGTACAAGCAGCTGGGTAGCATCTGGGCTTAATAATAAGAACACATTCCTGCTGCGGAGAGTACAAGAAAACAAAAGAGCGGCTGCAGGACTGGGGGGGATCAGAGTATAAGAGAATTCCTTTGTACTTGACTATGTTCAATTATGAACCCTCTGTGACTGCAGGAGGGCCGCGAGTATCACTGCTCCAGGCATCCTGACCCCCAGCTCCTGGGCTCCTGCCTAGTCCACTAGTACTGTTCAACCAGTTAATTACCAGCACTAAATAACTGAGCATTACATTTGTAGCCCTACAAATGAACTAAGAAGTTTAGTACAAGTATGGGGCTGTTATCCAGAAACCCGTTATCCAGAAAGCTCCGAATTACGGAAAGGCCGTCTCCCCTAGACTCCATTATAATCAAATAATCCAAATTTTTAAAAATTATTTCCTTTTCCTCTCTTATTATAAAACCGTGCCTTGTACTTGATCCCAACTAAGATATAAAATCTTTTTTGGAAGCAAAACCAGCCTATTTAATGGTTACATGATTTTTTAATAGACTTGAAGATCCAAATTACGCAAAGATCCCTTATCTGGAAACCCCCAGGTCCCAAACATTCTGGGTAACAGATCCCATACCTGTACCTTTTTAGGGCGTGTGGATAATTAGTAGCCCTATATAAGCATAATGGTAGGTTTTGCTTATATAGCACCAACATAAGCAGTGGAGCCGCCTTGCTGATTGTTAGAGAGGCCAGGGAGCCTTTGAGGAACAATGAAGATGAGAGCAAATTGATCCTGCCTTATAGCTGCATAACTTTACTTGTATTATTAACTCATGCCTTGGGGCCCTTATATACTAGTAGCATGGCCAGTTTAACCTCTACTGTGCCAGGCAAGATCATTACAATTCAGTAGCCAGGGATCAACAGGCAGGGACCTAAGTTCTTTGCTTGGGTGATGTTTTAAGGCAGGCATGGGTGATCTGGCAGCTCTCAGCAGGCATAGGATGCTGGGAAGTGTAGTTCCTTTAACCCATTTACTGCCATCACTGTACACATTGGGGCAAATTCACGAGATGCGAGGCGCAACTTCGCCGCACTTCGCCAGGCGTAGTTTCGCCAGCGCTCCGCAAATTCACTAAAATCCGAAGTTGCGCACAGGGGTAGCGTAAGGTTGCGAAGTTGCGCTAGCATTGATTCGCTATGTAAAGCGAAGTTACGCTAGCGAAGGCTAATTTGCATACGGCGCGAAATTCAAATTTCAATGGAGGAACACGTATCAGCACTACAAATGCCTAGAAAACCTTCAAATCAGCAACTAAAAATTTTACTTTGCCCTACACATGTGCCCACTGTCTAGGTAAGTTGCCATGAGTCAGGAAATGTAGGGGGGAAGGAGGGGAGCCCCAAAAATGTTTTCGATCTTTTTCAGCCTATCACCCATCATGTAGAAAACACGCCAGCGTTTTTTGGGACTTAGAAAAAAATTTGACTTTTTTGAAACAATCCCTATCTACTCTATTGCGCTTCGCCAGGTCTGAGGTGGCGAAGGAAGTCTAGCGTAAAAGGTAGCGTTCAGTACACTGCGCAAGTTAGTGAATTTGCGTAGTTACATCGCTAGCGAAAATTTGCCTGGCGTAAGTGTGCGAAGTAACACTAGCGAATTTACGCCAGCGTTCGTTAGTGAATTTGCGCAGTAACGAAAATGCCAAACGCTAGCGAATTAACGCTAGCGTTCGGCGCTTTGGCGCTTAGTGAATTTGCACCCTTGTATCTAAATGAACGGGGAGAAAACGTTGTTGATTTAACTGTTAGGTTTTGACCTTAACATTTCAAAGAAATTGCTGCCAGTGTCTCATAAGCCACTGTTTCTGCTTTCTTCTAACTGCGGCTAAGAGCATGCTGGGAGTTGTAGTCCAACAGCATCTAGTTTAGGAAGTGCAATGTACTTTTGACTGGCGGTTGCTGCTACCTGCCCCTAGTGCCTTCCCAGGCATTCAGCAATGTCCTATGAAATCAGAGCAATCGGGTGGTACTTGTGTGCGGACCCGTTGTACAATATGTGATAAAGGGCCCAGCGCTTGTTCCAGTCGCAGCCTGTGTACTTGTCAGGCATGAGAAGGAATTTTATCAAGAATACAGTCCAGCCGATTGCACCTAAATACCTGTATTCCCTTATTATATATATCACTTATTTCATAGATTGTAAGCTCTTTGAGCAAAGGATCTGCTTCCTGTTTGTCAATGAGCTGTTATTTAATGATCCCCTTAGTGTGAGTGATTCTGGTCTTATATCTGATAATTGGTTGTTACCCTTGGGGGCCATACTATGAATAAATCAGTGCCAGGCGGGTCAGAGATTTCTTATCAAGCAAATTATCATTCTTTACACTTATTTAGGAGTTAATTAAATATTGTTCTGTTAAAATGCATAGATATAAACAAAGAATAGAACTTAACCCATGGAGAGCCACAACACAGAGGAATATGGTAATTGTCTGACTATAGAGTCTTTGTTTGTGTATTAGTATTCTATAAATCTGTTCATTTGTTTGTGGGAGGAACAGTCAAAATCCACAGAAAAGTTAATGCTATTATAATAAATGTAATAGATATATTTCATTTAGATAATATATGTGATATATGTAAATATATATAGAGAGAGATTTCATGAGAAATGAGAGTGATGTCTACCAGCCCCCAATATACAGAATTGGCCTTATTATAGGCAATAATACTTACAGCTCCCTGGGGTCTGGGAATGACAGGGCTCTATTGGAATTACTGGCTCCTAACAGATGGGCAGCTGGGAGTTGCACCGAGCTCAATAGCAGTATCTGTGCTCTGACTTCATTCTGTACCTCCACCCAGTACACCCTACACACTCATTATTTGGGCGCAAAAGCAGAGAAAATGCAGGAGCTTGAACAGGAAGTAAAGGGTGCAAAGGAATGGACATGGGAACTGAAAGTGAAATTTGTGCCGGCACAAGTAAGGGGTATACAAGTATTCTGTTCATTTACATTTGCCTAAAGCAGCAAAATCATCTATCTATGGGGCAGATTCACTAAAGGGCGAATTGTCACCAGCGACCGCTTCTCACACATCACACCACTTCGCCAGGTGCAAATTCGCTACCACTACCCTAATTCACTAGTATGCGAAGTTGCGCCCTGGGCGAGACGACTTTTCGCTACTGTTACTTCAGCAGTGTGAGCATTTCATAGCGAAAATGCGCTAGCGTTCGTTTGTGCCTAGCGAAAATTCGCTAGTGATAATTTAAAGTTGTATGGACGTCTTTATAATAAATGTTGGCGCAAATGCTTGAAGTTACCACTTTTTATTACAAATGTCCAGGGAACCTTAAGACAAGAGAGTTAATATAATGCCCTACACATGAGCCCACTGTAAAATGAATGGTACATATGTTATGAAATGTCTGGAGAAAACGAGTTACCCAAAAAAAAGTCTAAGTTAGGACTTTTGAAGCCAATCCTGCCAAAAGTCGCCAGCGTTTTTCGAACTTTAATGCATTTTCGGCTCACTGGATATGATGTGACAGAAGATTGAGGAAGTTGCTTTTTAGAACTTTTGTCTGGTCTGAGGTGGTGAAGGCAACTCTGGCGAAAGAGGTAACGTTCAGTGAAATCCGCACTTTAGTGAATTTGCGAAGTAACAATCATTCGCCAGAGTGAAAAGTCACCTGGTGATAGAGTGCGAATGAACGCTAGTGACAGTCCCGTTTGCTAGCGAATTGGTGCCTCCGCCTGTTAGTGAATTGACGATGTCCCTGCGGATGGCAACGCTGGCGAAAAGTCACTACCGTTAGACCATTTACATTTTGTGGAAATGCCACCAAGGCCCGGGCTTACGGCATCAGAATTTTAGGGGGCGGCATGCTGCCCAACCACACCCACATTGGTTCAGAAACACTGGGGATGCACAGGAGATACAGTAGTTTTTAAAATTTCTGGTTTACCAATTCCCATTGCCCTGGTCCTGTTTATGAAAATTTGTGCGAATAAAGGGGAGGGGTGGGAAACGGCATCGGGCCTAGGGGCACCCACTATGTAAATCCGGGACTGCGTTCAGGGCAGCCATCAGGGGGGGACAGGGGGAGAGTTGTAGGGGGCCCGAGGGTAAAGGGGGCCCCGGGCCACGCCACACTTACTTGATTAGCCGGGCCCCCCATCTTTCTGAGAGCTGCTGACTTCGGGAAGGCATGGATGTTTAAGGGGCCCTGGCCAACAATTTTCTTATAATGTGAGGCGGGGCCTGGCCACCAATTTTTTTTTATGGGGGGCCCTGACCATCAATATCTTTTTATTTTTTTATTAACATGTGGGAACCCTAGCCACCAATATTTTTTTTGTTTTTTTACTGTGTGGTCGGGAGGGTGGACCTGTAGGGGGGGCTTGCAGTGGGCATAGCCCAGGGGGCCCAGGAAATTTTGTTGTACGGGGCCCTACGATTTCGTATGGCGGTCCTGACTGCGTTAGCCACTTTGCCCTTTAGTGAATCTGCCCCTATGAGTCTGTTTACCCCACCAGATGCCAGAGGACATTGGCTTTGGAGAAAATGAGGTATCCATTGTGGAGAAGGAGTGAGAGCAGTGAGTAGAGTCACAGATAACACAGATAAATATGGATGCCTTTTCATAAAATCAGAAACCTTGCTATTATCTGTGTCAGTAATTTATATTATACTGTAGTGATACTGGCACTGGTCATTCTGACCTCAGAAATATCCACTATATGGTCAATAGTATCTGGACACTTTGCCTAAACTGTCATGTCTTCTGTAGAACACTCACTGCTGAGTCCCAAACTCTGGAAACAATATCAGCACAAGAACTATTGGTTGGGTGTTTTTGGTTTTTATGGATCATCAGAGGCCAACAAGCCCCACCTCATCATGTGCAATGTCAAGTGTTGGCTGGAGTGGTGTAAAGGACAGTCCCCAACTGAACGTGATAAATTGCATTTCACCGTTTGGCAGTCTGAGGGAAAAGGGTGGTTGGCAAAAGAACATCACCTGCCTGGGGCTATGACTTTTGGTTTCACTGAAAGTAAATGCTTCAGGGTACGGGGACATTTCTTACAATTCATGCATCATACTCTGTGACAGCAGTTTGGGGAAGGCTCTTTCTCGTTTCAGCACAATAATGGGTTTGCTCAGATTGAAGTGGAAGAACTTGACTGGCCCGACAGTGGGATGAATTGGAACAGGGTCGGACAGGGGCTCCTAGCCCAGGGGCCTCCACATTTCCTCTGGGGCCCCCACGTCAGAAGGATGGCAGCAGGTGAGAGTTGGCAGAGGGCAGGTCGGGTCTGTGTTAGTGGGGCCCAATGAGTTTCCCCAGTTCCCGCTTGGAGCCAGCCCTGATCCCTCTGTATTAGTGTCCAATCTCACTAATGCTCCTGTAGCTCAATGGAAGCAAATCCCACCAGCAACATTCCACCATCTATGCAGGGATCCCCAACCTTTTTCACCCGTGAGCAACATTCAGATGTAAAAAGAGTGGGAGCAACACAAGCATGAAAAATGTTCCTGGGTGGTGCCAAATAAGGGATGTGATTGGCTATTGGTAGCCCCTATGTGAACTGGTAGCCTACAGGAGGCTCTATTTGGCAGTACATCTGGTTTTTATACAAAACTTGCCCAAGCCTGGAATTGAAAAATTAGCTCCTGCTTTGAGGCCACTAAGGGCAACATCCAAGCGGTTGGAGAGCAACATGTTGCTCATGAGTTACTGGTTGGGGATCACTTATGGGAACCTTCTCAGAGGAGTAGAGGCAGCAAAGGGAGGCCCAACTTCAAATTATTGGTTTAAGATGCTGGGCAAATTTTGGGCGATTTAGTGTAAGTGTCCAATTGGGGTGAGCTGGAACAAGCTTCAGATGGACATTCTGTCTTCACTGGATCAGCTCAAAGCTTCCAAAGTATCATGTGAGGAAAGAGCTGAATGTCGTGACAAAAACATTCCAATATATGTAACAGCACAGAGCAAACCACTTTTTGGGGGGGGGTATGAGTTGCTTTTTTAAGCATTACTTTGCATTTTTGCTCATAGATATGTATTAAATTCCAGAGAGAAGAATATGCCTTTGTCTTTCATTCCTGAATGGGATCTATTTAGAGTTCCCAGTCGGCCCCTCTTATTCTGACCACAGGGCAGTGATCTCTTTGTATGTTCCTACAGTTCCCTGCTGCACTCAGCTTGGGAGGCTCAATAAAGTATGGCTGAGCCAATGCAAGTGAGTCAATAAAAGCTTTATAAGACAGGCTCGTGGTATGCAAGACCCGTGTGGCTACTCTCATGGGAGGTACAAAAAGTAACCGGACCACTAATGGTCCATATAATTAAAACAGTTTTATGACAGTTTCTTTTGCAATGCTGACATTTTCTCACTAGAGCATGAATATGTATTTACATTTGTTGGCCTACGTCTAGTACTCCCTTAGGGGGTGTCCTAATTACAAGCTCCTCTTGCTGCAGGGATGCTGGGAGTTGTAGTTTAACAGCTGGAGAGCTACAACTAGAGTGTGACCCAAGCTGTTTAATCTGTTTATCAGCTTGTGCTCCATCTAAATCTTGGAATTAAAATTATGAGCACATTTTTTTACCAGGCATGGAATTGCAGCGAAATTCCGCATTTCGCCATTTGCGTTTTTCTTCGTGAAACTGCAGCAAAAATCCACCGTGAAAAATTTTGCCACAACATAAAAGTTGCCAGAAAAAAAATTTCCAGAGAAGAAAAGTCACCATAAGAAAAAACACGCATTGACGCATTTGGACAAAATAGTCGATGAGACAAAAAAATCGCCACAAGAAAAATGCCCATTTGGAGTGTCAAAAAACTTGTCGAACATAAAAATTTTGCCCATTTTGATGCCCATTGACAAATTTTTTGTTGTTTCACAATTTTTTTTGCATTTTGGAGAATTTTTTGGCGAATCGGAAGAGGACAGATTTGCTCATCACTACTTTGTATGTCAAAAGATGAAATTGAGCACTAATATGTAACAGATTTACCCAACAGACTTGCAGAGCATGATGGGAGTGGCAGTCCAAGAGTGAATCATCTCTCCCTGATTTAAAGCAGAAGTAGGAGCTGGTAAATTCCATGTTTCTTCCAGTCTGTCTCAGAGTTATTTTTAGTGAGGAATGTATCCAAAATTGTCTTTATTCCTCTATGAAACCAAATGGCATTCTCTAGTCTCATGTCCTGTGCTAAAGGATCTCGGGCACACGGGTGAATGGTCTAATTGTAATAATTGGTTTGATTAGTCCTTGAACTAAAAAAACCACATTTAAGAAGAAGGGGCAAATTTACTTATCAGCGAAAATTCACCAGCAACGGCTTCGCAGGCAGCGCAACACTTCGCCAGTAGGGATTGCCGAATTTTTCGCCTCAAAAATGACGCCCATAGACTTGTATGGCGTTATGCGTCAAAAAAAAAGATGCGCGTCAAAAAATTTTCTAAATTTTTTTGATGCCGGCGGCGAATTTTTGGCAAAACGAAATGGGTCAAATTCACCCATCCCTATTCGCCAGGCGAAAATTCACTCAGACAACGCTAACTCACTAACATTCAAATGTGTGTCCAGGGCGTGAACGCTGGCGAAGTTGTGCTAGCGTTAATTCGGCAAGCAGAGCGCAGTTGCGCTAGCATTGCCTAATTTGTATATGGTGGAAGTTAAAGTTAAATGGACGGATATGTTGCAGCAAATACATTACATTACACAAGTCCAGGGAACCTTAATAAAATAAAATAGATTTGGTATAATGCCCTACACATGAACCCACTGTATAGTTTATGTGCCATATGTTAGGAAATGTAGGGGGAACCCGGTTACCCCAAAAAAAGTTATGCTCTTTTGCAGCCTGTCACCTTGAAAAAAGGAAAAGACGCCAGCGTTTTTTGGGACTTTTCAACTAAAAAAAAATTTCAACTAAATTTTGAGGAAGTCCTATCTACTTCGTCTGGTGATTGAGTGCGAATGAGCGCCAGCGTCTGTCTCTTTCGCTAGCAAAGTTACGCCTGCACCCATTAGTAAATCGGCAAAGTACTGAAATTACGTCACGCTGGCAAATTTTCGCCAGCGTTAGTCACTTCGCCCTTTAGTAAATTTGCCCCATAGATGCATACCTCCCAACATTTTGAAAATAGAAAGGGGGATAAAAAGTTTTGCTGCGCCAAATTTGGTGAACATTTTTGCCCATTTTTGTAGCCACACCCCATAATTGTCAGGTTCATTTTACAAAATTTGGCAGGCTAGGAAAGTTTGAACACATTTCTGTGGTTTTTATGTCATTACAGTTTTGCTAATGAAATTGAATTGCCCTTTAAGATGCAAGTCACACTTTCCCCAAGAGACCTGCTTATCTTAAATTGTTACAATTGTTTCTTTGCTTATCTTAAATTGTTACAAAAGTATCCAAGTGCACCTGCCACTTATTCTGGGCTCTCAAAATTAAGTTAGAAACTTTGTATCTATTTCTGGCTGTTCAGTGCAGGAGATCAAATAGAAAGTTGAGACATTTCAGTAACAATCCGGGACAGCGGGTTGAGCTGTCAATATCAGGACTGTCCCAGGAAAAATGTGACAGTTGGGAGGTATGAGATGTTTATGGTATCTTCAGTTCAGTGGTGGAAGGGGCTACGGCAAAACAGATTTTGTACGGTCCCATTTATTTGAAGAAGGTAGCACTGCCCTAGGGCCGGAACTAGGGGTAGGCAGAGAAGGCGCCCACCTAGAATCATGGGGGGGCGCACTTTTAAGGGGAATGTCTTGTCTTTTTTTTTAAATCCTGGCTTGCTTGGCCTTTAATAGTTTTTACATTTTTTAAACCACCTGTTCCAACCCCCTTGCCCATGATTCGTATTGTGGCAGAATTACTCCCCACCTCCCTCTTGGCAGCTGCTGGCACAGGTACATTTTTGGGGGAAATATGATGGATTTTTGGCTCCTGTTGGCACAAGTACATATTTGGGGGCATTATTGTTGATTTTTTGGGTGCTGCTGGCACAAGTACAGATTGGGGGCAATATAAGGGATTGACTGCTGCTGACTCAGGGACATGGGGCAATATGGTGGCTGCTGGCACAGGTATAAATTAGGGGCAATGTGATGGATTTTTTTGGCTGCCGCAGGGATAGATACAGATTGGGGGTAACAATATGATGGATGTTTTGGTTTATGCTGGCACAGGTACAGATTGGGGGCTTGGGGGCAATATGATTGGTTCTGGCAAAGGTACAGAGGGCTATATGAATGGTAAGGTGAGAAATGGTAATGCAGGACCGAGTGGGGAAACTAATTGAAGCCTTTATCTAGGATCCCTAAATACCTTGGCCTGGCCCTGCACTGCCCTACTTGTGACCCTTCACTACTACTGCTACAACAATTTGAACCCCTGATACTCTTGGCTGATGTTGGTTGTCTGAAGTTGTACTTGAAGAATCACATTTTACATCACTTACTCTACTGTTGTTATCTTTCCCTCCTTTCCCAATCTTGTCCTACTATCACTGTCTTGTACTACTCTCACCATCTTGTACTACTATCACCATCTTGTACTACTATCACCATCTTGTACTACTATCACTGTTGTGTACTACTTGTACTACTATCACCATCTTGTACTGCTATCACTATATTGTACTACTATCACCATCTTGTACTACTATCACCATTGTGTACTACTAGCACCATATTGTACTACTCTCACTTTCTTGTCCTACTCTCACCATCTTGTACTACTATCACCATATTGTACTACTATCACCATCTTGTACTACTATCACTATATTGTACTACTATCACCATCTTGTACTACTATCACCATTGTGTACTACTATCATCATATTGGACTTCTATCACTATCTTGTACTACTCTCACTATCTTGTCCTACTCTCACCATCTTGTACTACTATCACCATATTGTACTACTATCACTATCTTGTACTACTTGTACTACTCTCACCATCTTGTCCTACTCTCACCATCTTGTACTACTATCACTATCATGTACTGCTTGTACTACTATCACCATCTTGTACTACTATCACTATCATGTACTACTTGTACTACTATCACCATCTTGTACTACTATCACCATTGTGTACTACTATCACCATCTTGTACTACTATCACCATTGTGTACTACTATCACCATATTGAACTACTATCACAATCTTTTACTACTATCACAATCTTGTACTACTATCACCATCTTGTACTACTCTCACTATCTTGAAGCGATGAGCACATTTTTTTGCCAGGCCTGAATTTGCAGTGAAATTCTGCATTTCTCCACCTGCGAATTTTCACAAAACTGCAGCAAAAGAGACAAAAAAGATGCCATAAGAAAAACCCACCCATTGTTCACTGCATTTAAACAAAAAAGTTGCCGAAACAAAAAGTTGACTCATATTGCGTTTCATGAATCTTTCACTGTATCACGATTTCTTTTCATAGTTTCACAAATTTTTCAGACAGATTCGTTCTGTACTACTATCTTGCTGTACAGCTAATATTTTGCTCTATTGACGGCACCTTGTTCTCCTTGCACAATCTTGTCCTATTATGATAGGGATGCACTGAATCCAGGATTCTCTGGGATTCAGACAGGATTCAGCCTTTTTCAGCAGGATTCGGCCGAAATCTTCTGCCCGGCCGAACCAAATCCAAACATGCATATGCAAATTAGGGAAGTTTCGTGACTTTTTGTCAAAAATACAAGGAAGTAAAAAAATGTTTTCTCCTTCCCACCCCTAATTTGCATATGAAAATTAGGATCCGATTCAGTTCAGTAAAGATTCGGGGGTTCGGCTGAATCCAAAATAGTGGATTTGGTGCATCCCTATATAATGAGCATCTCTCCGTATTGTTTTATATATATATATAAATAATAATACAATATATCTAATACTAAGCAGAACATGCAACAGGTTTTAACTGACCTTTCAAAGCTGAGAGTGTTTTTCTAAATACAGGTATGGCATCTATTATCCAGAAACCTGTTATCTGGAAAGCTCAGAGTTAAAAAAAAGTCTCCTGTACACTTTCAGGGCACATTTACTCAGTTCGAGTGAAGGAATAGAATAAAAAAAACGTTGAATTTCGAATGTTTTTTTGGCTACTTCGACCATCGAATTGGCTACTTCGACCTTCGACTACGATTTCGACTTCAAATCGAAACGGTTCGAACTAAAAATAGTTCGACTATTCAACCATTCGATAGTCGAAGTACTGTCTCTTAAAAAAAATCTTCGACCCCCTACTTTGCCACCTACAACCTACCGAACCTCAATGTTAGCCTATGGGGAAGGTCCCCGTATGCTTTGCAAGCTTTTTTTGGTCGAAGAAAAATCGTTCGATCGATGGATTAAAATTCTTCGAATCGAACGATTCGAAGAATTTAACCGTTAGATCGAACGATTTTTAATTCGATCATTCGATCGAACGAATTGCGGTAAATTCCTCGAAGTCGAAGGATTTACCTTCGGCAGTCGAATATCGAGGGTTTATTAACCCTCGATATTCGACCATATGTAAATATGCCCCTATATGTTATCCAAATAATCCAAATTTTTAAAAATGATTTCCTTTTTCTGTGTAATAATAAAACAGTAGCTTGTACTTGATCCCAACTAAGATATAATTAATCCTTATTGGAGGAAAAACCAGCCTATTGGTTGTATTTAATGTTTATATGATTTTCTAGTAGACTTAAGGTATGAAGATCCAAATTACAGAAAGATTTATTAAGAAAGATCTGCCCCAGGTCCCAAGCATTCTGGATAACAGTTCCTATATGTACAGTATACTTTGAATACACTTTACTTTTTTATTTTGTGCTGCCCCACCTCAAATCTACTGCCCAGGCAGTGGCGTAACTAGAATGTGATGAGTCCCCTGCAACAAAAATCTTCAGAAGGGCCTGGCGCACTCTGATCCCCATCCTCCCGCCCACTTCCCATCCCGCCTACACCCCGCCCACATTCTGCCTCTGCAACACCCACTCCCCATCCCTGACTCCGCCCACTTCCACCCAACTTGCATCCAACTTGCATCCCCCTTCCTCGCTGCAGGTAAGAGGAGCAGCTGGGGAGGAGAGTTTTTTTTATTATCTATAGAGGAAGCAGACCCCACAGTCCAAGCCCCCTGTTCCCCAGTCCCCCTGCAACTATGGGGTCTGCTTCCTCTATAGTTACACCACTGTGCCCAGGGCCTGGGTCTCTGTTCCCTAACATTAATATAAAAATGCTATCAGGTATATATTTTGGTGATAAGTTGTTTCTCCCTTTTATTGCTACTTAGATTAGAGTACATTGATTTGCAGTGTATATTTCTGTAGAGACATGATTAGTAGAGGAAGACCACATAGGAATGCATTTGCCTTTGCTTACGAAATGTAATTGAGGAATAAATATTATTTGCACAGGAACTGCTCTGGGTCTCTACAAATGTGAATGTGATGGATGAGGTGATTTGGAGCCTTTTATCACCCAACCACTGAGCTGTTAATCAACAAGGATAACTAAATGATCCAAATAACTCTGGGTGCTGTTTCTCTAGAGCATAGGGTTGCCACCTTTTCTGGAAAAAAATACCGGCCTTCCTATATATTTGTCTTTTGTTCCTATTAATAACATTGGGATCAACCATCATTTTTACCGGCCAGGCAGGTAACATACAGGCTAGATGACAACCCTACTAGAGCAATGGAGCTTAAATGCTGAGATTGAAGCTGAGACAGAGGGGGGGGGGGGTCTCAGTAAGGGTGCGAAGCTTATTTGCTCTCCAGATAGATTTCACAAGTTCTGAGGTTCCAAGACTTTTTTTTACCTGCAAGCCACATTAATATGTAAACAGAGTTGCATTTAGTAGCCCAAATATAGACTGGTAGCCTACAGGAGACTCTGTTTAGCAGTACAACTGGTTTTTATACAACCAAAACTTGCCTCCAAGCCTGAAATTCAAAAATAATCACCTGCTCTGAGGCCATTGGGGACAACATCCAAGGGGTTGGTGAGACACATGTTGCTCATGACCCACTGGTTGGAGATCACTGCTCCATACATATTGTAACTTTGGCTAAATTACTTTTATATTCCTATATTTGCTAAGTAAATAGGTCCCTTACAGTCCCGGACTGTGAATTCTGGTAGATGCCAGAGGAGCTGTTCTAAGTTTCTATAGAGAGTCACTATTTTGCGGGCTGGTGAGGGCCTGTTTGGGCCATTGTGTAGCTGAAATGCCAGGGCCTTTCTTGGATTCTCAGTTCAGACCAGGTCTCTTTACAGAGGTTGGATCTGCAACGGGGGCTTAAACTGAGAAATTCAGCCAACCAGATCACGTCCAGCAGCAAGATCTGAGGTAGCCTTAGCTTAGTGTTTCTAGGTGTCCTCTCTATAACATTGTGCCATCAGCTTTATCTGTAGGGGTTGTCCCATACAGTTACCATTTGCTTTTTGAGTACTTCCATACCTCCCAACATTTTGGGACAAAAAAGTTGCCGCGGGTATTTTGTTGACCACGCCCATTTTTGTGGCCACAACAAAATGTTCATTTTACAACATTTAGCAGGTTATGAAAGTTTGAACATATTTCTGGTTTTTTTTTCAGTTATTATAGTTTTGCTGATGAATTGCCCTTTAAGCTGTAAATTGAACTTCTCTCAGGGGACCTGTTATCTTTTATTGTTACAATTACTTATTTGCTCATCTCAAAATTGTTACAAAAGTATCTTATATGCAACTGTGGCTGTTCTGGGCTCTCTGCCAAAAGCCAATTAAGTTAGAAACATTGTTTCTTTTTCTGGCTGTTCAGCGCACAGAAAAACGGGACTTTCCAGTACAAACGAGGGACTGTGGGTTGAGCTGACAAAAGAGGGGCTGTCCCTCTAAAAACTGGACAGTTGGGAGGTATGGACTTCTGTTTCATCTGCCAGTGGAAGTAACCTTCCGCTGATCCTATTCCAGAAAAAGTCTCCTTAATTTGTATTGACCACGCTGGTTGGATGATTTAAATCTCCATCTTGAACAAGTTTAGCTGTACCATGACAGGACATTAGATCTGCAGATGTGCTCTAGGCGGGTACTTTGTGTTGTGAACTGGTGCAACCTGACCTATAGAAACGGAGCAATATCTTAATTGTAATGTACTTCTCCGTATGACACACCATCCTGCTCCATTAATAGAAACAAACAAAACCTTGGGTTTTCTCATTTCTGGAATCCTTAAGTGGAAGAAGGGTTTATATAAGTCTGTGTGGGCTTCATGTTGTTCCCATTCCTATTAGCAACCACACTCTCACGGAATAGCTTGTTAAATAAGATCCAGCTGGCATTAGAATTGGAAAACATGAAATAAATCAGGCTAATTGAGTTTGTCCATTGTGACGGCCAGCCTGAAAAGACTGGGCAAACCCACTTTTCCCTGCACCATATACCGGTGTGGTTCCTATACCATACATTATTATTATCATGTATTTATATAGCGCCAACATATTGCGTAGCACTGTGTACATGTAAGGGTTCTCTATTTCTAAATTTGCAGACCTTTCTACTCTGTGGATGTCTATGACTTCCTATAGGGCCAAATCTGGTTTTAACAATGTACTGATTCTCATTCTGCCTGCTATATTGGACTATTGCTTTAGTATGATAAACATTAAGGTTGGCATTGCTAATATCACTAGGCAGCCTGTGTGTAAGTACCTAATATGCATTGCAAGTCTTTCACCCACTGCAACATACAGCAGATATTCAGTTATACTGCAGTGAGCAAAGGCCAGAATTCTTCCATTTGTGGACAGTTGTGACGGATACAATAGGAAATAACATCTTCCCTGGATAAATATGTTAAATCATAATGGAAAGTTCTCAGCAAACCTCCTTTAGATCATGAAGGATGCTGAATATCACATTTAGGGCTCCCCAAACTGCCTTCCCGCCAGCTAGAATCTAAATTGCTGGCCGAATGGCACTCACGAGGAAACTTTGGGCGACTTCGGATAAAAGAAGCGATCCAAGTGCCATCCTGCTGCCGATTTAAATTCTAGCCGATGGGAACGCAGTTCGGGGAGATTAGTCGCCAGAAGAAGAGACAATTTGTCGAAGGGGGGCTAAATCTCCCGAGTGTCTCTGCCCTTAGGGAAAGAGTTGATTTGTCTTTTCAATCCCACAACATTTTTTGTTGTATGGTCAGCTCCTGGAAGCGATGGCCCATAGTTCTAATTGGTTTCTGGCTGCTCATTCATATGGTCAGAGCATCTATTGCCCTTATATAAATAAATGTTGCAGTGGAAATTGAACACCATTAAATGCAGAAGAAGCAGAGAACAGACTGGCACCTATTAGAGGTCAGAGCTATTAACCGGGAAAATTGTTTTACTTGAGTTGTGTGTGCTCTTTACTGCTTATATTGCTTGGATGGGCTACGTTAGGATAAGTCACAATAAAAAAGAAAATAAGCAAATAAGGTGCTGGTTTTCTTATATATTATATATATATAGCCTCTGATTTCTTAAGCTTCCTCCCAGGAGACCCTGATTAAGCCTGGGAAACAGATTAGAGACCAGGAATTTCTATAATCATTAAAGGGGAACTATCACGAATATAAGATTTATCACACTGAAATAAGAAACATTCTAAATACAATCAATTAAATATTCTGCGTTGTTTCTGAAATAATCAAGTTTATATTCATTATTCCTCGCTCAGCATCTGTTTCTCTTCATTCTGTCTTCATGCAGCAGTTGGGTGTCAGATATTCATTGACAGTTAGATCCAATATATCTTATAGGGGGGGCTTCCTTTCCTAGCAGATGTATCAGAGTTCACTCAAATAACTGATTCCATTACAAACAAAATCTAACAAAATAACTGCCTTTTGCACAAATCCTGCATGTAGAGAGACATGATGTCTGGTGATTTGAATAGAGTGAGCTCTAATACATCTTTTAGGCAAAAGGAGCCCCCTATAAGTTATATTGGATCTAACTGTCAATGAATATCTGACACCCAACTGCTGCATGAAGACAGAATGAAGAGAAACGGTACAGAATTTTTAATTGATTATATTTACAAAACTTCCTATTTTAGTATGCTAAAGCTTATATTACATTTTCATTTTCACGATAGTTCCCCTTTAAGCACTGTGTTTTGTGGGAGGAAATATCACTTTATTAAAGTGAGGCCTGAGACCTCCTGCAATTTTTTTTCTGTGCCCCCCCCCAGAAAAAAAATCACAGGTGACCCAAAGGCCATGGTCGTGGGGTCTGCTTCCTCTCTAGTTACACCACTGCAAATATCCCAGGACCAATTCCATGTATAATACCCCAAAACACATGAAACGAAAAATACAGGCGCAAATTCAGAACATACAGCAGATAAATATAATGTCATTTCTATACATAACACCTCCAGGAACAAATGATAGGAGGATAAATTCAGTGCCAGTTTCATTCATAATAACCCCAGATCTTTCCATAGGATACATAGTTACATAGTTACATAGTTACGTAGTTAAATTGGGTTGAAATACACACCCCTCCCTACTTTCACATAAATTCTATATACCCATATCTATACTAATTATAGAGTTTAGTATCACAATAGCCTTTGATATTATGTCTGTCCAAGAAATCATCCAAGTCCCTCTTATAGTCATTAACTGAATCAGCATCACAACATCACCCGGCAGTGCATTCCACAACCTCACTGTCCTGACTGTGAAGAACCCCCTACGTTGCTTCAAATGAAAGTTCTTTTCTTCTAGTCTAAAGGGGAGGCCTCTGGTACATGTATTGCCAGTTCTATATATTATGCCTTCTAGAACACAACAGGTTAAATACAGTGGCAGCTCAGTGTGTAATACCTATTGGATAACATGGAAGGACAAATAAATTGGCAATTCCATGTACAGGTATGGGACCCGGGATTGTCAGGATAATAGATTTTTCCGTAATTTGGATCTTCGTACCTTAACGCTAATAGAAAATAATTTAAACATTGAAGGATCAGTAACACCAAAACCGAAAGTGTATCAAAGTAATGCAAATATAATATACTGTTGCTCTGCACTGGTGCAATTGATGTATTTGCTTCAGAAAGACTACTATAGTTTATATAAACAAGCTGCTGTGTAGCCATGGGGGCAGCCATTCAAGCACAGGATACACAGTAGATAACAGATAAGTACTACTATAGTTTATATAAACAAGCTGCTGTGTAGCCATGGGGGCAGCCATTCAAGCACAGGATACACAGTAGACAACAGATAAGTACTACTATAGTTTATATAAACAAGCTGCTGTGTAGCCATGGGGGCAGCCATTCAAGCACAGGATACACAGTAGATAACAGATAAGTACTACTATAGTTTATATAAACAAGCTGCTGTGTAGCCATGGGGAAGCCATTACTGTTCCTTTAATTAAACCCAATAGGCTGGTTTTGCTTCCAATATGGATTAATTATATCTTAGTTGGAATCAATTGCCCATGGCTACACAGCAGCTTGTTTATATAAATGATAGTTGTTTTTCTATAGCAAACTCATCAGGCAACAGTATATTATATTGTCATTCCTTTAAATTATTTAATTTTCTGGCATTACAATTCCTTTAAAAAGGGAAGGGCCCAAGACATACTGCAGCAATAGGGCCTTTATATTGTTTAAACAATGAAACCACTAAGAGACACCCTGCACTCAATACTCACGTTAAAGCGTATCTATTGCAGAATGTGGCCTTTGCTGTGAGGGAGAAATTGACAGTTGCGCAGGGAAGACACTCTGTCTGTGCGACACCTAAATGAGGCAATTTGCTAAAGTTTTGCAACAAAACACTGATTAGCATTTTGCTGATCTTGCAGCTGGGATTACGGTGGGATCTCTGGAAGAAAGTGCCGTTAATGAGCATTTTATTCACTCTGCCCCCCTCTCTGCCACAGATTGGTAAACTGCAAATTGTGCACAAACCTTTAATGGTGCAATTCATAAAGAAATTATAAAAGAGCATCTAGGAGAGTTATTTTTAACTGCTCTTCACCACCGATATCATAAAAAATAATAGGGCTGTAAAAATGGAAATGGAAATTTGCAAAGAGGAAATCGGCCTAATCTGATGATATGAATTAATAACAGGATAGTGATATACAGACACGTTGGCCTGTGAGGTTTTGCCTATTTCTGTATCAATTCCTGGAGGGCTAAACTTGATGAAAATTATTACAAAAACGTGTTTGTTTTTTTTAAAATATTTTTTTCTTTTTTAATTAGCTTTTTTGACTTATAGGGACACATTTACTAAGCTCGAGTGAAGGATTCGAATGAAAAAAACTTAGAATTTTGAAGTATTTTTTGGGGTACTTCGACCATCGGATAGGCTACTACGACCTTCGACTTTGATTCGAACGATTCGAACTAAAAATCGTTCGACCATTCGATAGTTGAAGTACTGTCTCTTTAATAAATACTTTAAACCTACCGAGGTGCAATGTTAGCCTATGCGGACCTTCCCCAGCACTTTTCTAAGTTTTTTTTTGATCGAAGAAATCCTTCGATTGATCGCTTAAAATCGGTCGAACTGTCCGATTCGAGGGATTTTATTGTTCGATCGAACGATTTTTACTTCGATTGATCGATCGAAGGATTTTCGCTAAATCCTTCGAATTCGATATTCGAAGTCAAAGGATTTAACTTCGAGGGTCGAATTCGAGGGTCTATTAACCCTCGAAATTCGACCCTTGATAAATGTGCCCCATAGACAAAAGTATATGTTTGGGGCTCTACATGAAAATTCATATTAGATTACCTCGTTCCTTTTCATTGGTAGCTATGAAACTCATGTCAAGGAACTCAAGCATATAGCATGCAATGCCATGTTTAGCCTCACTTAACATAGTAGAAGTTGTAGGCCAGACGTTATAATGGAGGATGGAAAGCAACCAAGACAAAGTCAATCCTACAGGACCTACATGAAACACATGTAATTGAACTATAGTTGGGGGAAGTGGCTCATGTCCTCCTCATCTCCAACTCTGATAGGGTCTCCTTGACCCACCAGGTGTAATCTGAACTGTGCACAATTAGTTCTCAGTTGGGGTGTCCTATGGAACATTTTGGAGGTATAGTCTGAAGCCATTACAGGGTAAGTGCCGTAGTGCAAGTGACAAACTGTTACTATTGAGATATAATTGGATCTACCAGAACAAGAAGACACTTGCATCTTATTAGTAGGCAAGGAACTACAGCTATGGGATCTATTATTTTGCTTTGGACCTTGTGTTTTTGGATAAGGGAGCTTTCTGTAATTTGTGTCACCATATCCAGGGTGGGGACACTGGGAAAAAAACAAATAGGTCCTTGGCCCTTGTAGGCCCCTCTGAACCAGGCTTGCTGCCAACTCCCTGTCAGGAACCTTTAGTGCTCTACTTCCACCCATGGTCACCGGCCGCCGCAAGGAGGATGTAGCAGGTATGTGGCACGAGTGGGGCGGGGGTTACGGTGCATTTAGTGGAAGAGTTAGCAACCCAGGTAGGTCCTGGACACCCAAGCCCTACATTGACCATGCCTTACGTCTGCTAAAAATCATTAAAACAACAAAAACAACCATAGGATTGTTATTTCCACCATTATGGAATCATGCAACTTAGCTTCCCTCAAGAACAATCTACTGTTACATAATTACAGAGAAAAAATGAATTAAAAATTAGAATGATCTGCTTATAACGGTTTCTATGGGAGATGGCCTGCCTGTAGTGATGGGTGAATTTCTCCTATTTTGCTTCGATGAAAAATTTGTGAATTTCCTGGGAAATTCGCGAAACGGCGAAAAATTCTCAAAAGAAAATCTCCTGCGTCAATTTTGGATGCGTGTCCGAAAAGTCGCCTGCGTCAATTTTGCCGCAGGCGTTAAAGTCAATTGGCGGCTGAATATTGTTGACACGCAGAGATTCTGATGCAAGTGACTTTTCTGACGCGCGTTCAAATTTCAAATTTTTGCAAGACTTTCGCAAATTTATTTGCCAGTGGTTAAACGTGGAAAGCTTTCTGAATAACAGGTTTCAGGATAAGGGATTTTATACCTGTACAAGATATCATGGATAGGTGGTGATACTTTAAAGGAAGTACATCATAGCCCTTGAGATGCTATTGAATGTGATGACTGAGGATGCTGGGAAATGTTTGACTTTTCTACAGGGAAACTTTTGGACAGTCTAAGAAAATCTTATCACTGAGTGAAGATGATTGTGCAATGTGATTGTGCATAACAGTTTTTTTAAGATGAAAATTCACCGGGCAATTTTATTAAATATGTTTTCCATATATAAAAGGAGTATTATGTCCACCTGTTCCCTAATAAGCTAATATTATAATAATAATTATGATAATAATATGTTTTATATCCTTCTGAATGGGTCACATGGCAAGAAAACAGACCTAGATATGAAAAACTGGAGAGATGATCTAATATTGTGAGCTGTTCTGTTGTTTTACTTGTATTTTCTTACTTGGCATTTTTGCTTTTGAAACAGATCGTCTGGGGCCTCCTCTGGATATTCATCTGGAAGCTCTGAACTGTACGGCCTTCAGCGTCCAATGGAGAATGCCAAGACAACACGCGAGCACCATCTCTGGCTATACAGTATGTGTCTCAACCAACAGTACACTAAGGGGGTTATTTATTACAGTTCAAATGCTAAAAACTCAACAAATTTTAGTTTTTTTTACTATAACATCCGGAAATTTTTTTTTTAAAAAAATTCAAAGATTTATTATACACCGAGGCTGCAAAAATTCAGAATCTGAAAATACTTCGGGGCCGATTCACTAAGGGTCGAATATCGAGGGTTAATTAACCCTCGATATTCGACTAGGAATTAAAATCCTTCGACTTCGAATATCGAAGTCGAAGGATTTAGTGCAAATAGTTTGATCGAGCGATCGAAGGATAATTCCTTCAAATCGAAAGATTCAAGGGATTTTAATCCAACGATCTAAGGAATATCCTTCGATCAAAAAAAGTTAGCCAAGCCTATGGGGACCTTCCCCTTAGGCTAACATTGACTTCGGTAGCTTTTAGATGGTGAACTAGGGGGTCGAAGTTTTTTTTAAAGAGACAGTACTTCGACTATCGAATGGTCGAATAGTCTAACGATTTTTAGTTCGAATCCTTCGATTCGAAGTTGTAGTCGTAGTCAAAGGTCGAACTAGCCCATTCGATGGTCGAAGTAGCCCAAAAAAAATTCGAAATTCGAAGTTTTTTACCTTCGAATCCTTCACTCGAAGTTAGTGAATCGGCCCCTTCATCTTCAACCTGTCTTGTAGAAGTCAATCGAAGAGGCCCTATTTGCAATTTAAGGATATTGTCTGTGCTGGGTTTTGTATGATAATCCGAACATTTTTGGCTTTTCCGCTGATTGCGCAAAAAATTCTGACTTTTCAGGTGTAAAATCTGAAAAATTCAAATTTTTCATGAGACAATCCGAAAAAGTTTGAGTTTTCATGCCAGAACCCGAAAAAGTCGTTTATCGATCTGATTTTTTCATGTTTTTTTTTTATTGATAAATAAGGGTAAATCATGGATTCTAGTTTGGTCTGACTTTTTTTATTTAAAAAAAAAAACAGAAAAATGAACCCTCTAATATTCACGTAAGTGTAACATCCTGAATAATTCGAATAACTGCTAAGTGGAAGAAGCCAATTCAACATGTTGGAGCCACTAGAGCAGAAACACCTACAGGTATGGGATCTGTTATCCAGAAACCCATTATCCAGAAAGCCCTGAATTACAGGAAAATCATCGCCCATTTTTTCTCCATAATAATAAGACAGTACCTTGTACTTTATTCCAACTAAGATATACTGTACCTGTCATTAATCTTTATTGGAGGCAAAACAATCCTATGGGATTTATTTAACTTTTAAATAATTTTTTAGTAGGCTTAAGGTATGGAGATCCAAATTAAGGAAAGACCCCTTATCTGGAAACCCCCAGTTCCCAAGCATTCTGGATAACAGGTCCCATACCTATATAACCCTAATCTTCAAAAGATAACTAATCCAGCTATTTTCATGCCTGGACCTAGAGCAGTACAGATTTAGGGGCGCTTGAGCACGATCGGGGGGAGAGGGCGTGGTCTCAGGGCACCCCACCAACAAATCTGGCCCTGGATATTTCTCTATTCACAGTCATCATCATTAGTCATATTACTGGGCATGGCCAGCAGAAATTAAAAGGGTTGCTCATCTTTAAATGAACTTTGTTATATGATAAAGACATTGGAAATCTGAGATAATTCGCAATTGTTCTTCAATTTTTATTTATTTGCAGTTATTTAGCTTTTTGTTCAAGTTTGGACAGACAGCAGTTGCAGGAATATGAATAGTAGAGGAATTAAATAGTAAGATAAGGACTAAAAAGTAACACAAATAATAAAACTGCAAGCACACACGGCAACAAATTTTTGGATTATGGGGTCAGCGACCCCCATTTGAAAGCTGCAAAGATTTAGAGGAGGATGGCAAATATTAAAAATCTATAAAAAATATACAGAATGATTGCAAAGTTGCTGGGAATAACACATTCTATAACAAACTATAAAGTTAACAGAAAGGTGAACCACCCTTTTAAGGGATCTTCCTTTATACAGAATGCTGTTTTCCTTTGTTATGAACCAATTCAGGTTCCCGAGAGGCTCTTTGTAGTGAGTCCCAATCGGCTTTGTGGCAGGACATCAGATGTGCATAGGAACAAACAGCTTCAACTATGAATATGGCCTTATATATTATTTATCTGATAAGCGCCTGAAAGCTTTTGTGAGTTTATATGTCCTGATTCCCAATTTCTACCATTCTCATTCTGTTGTTGTTAAAGGAGAAGGAAAGGCTAAAATTAAGTAAGCTTTATCAGAAATGTCTATATAAATACATCAGTAAACCCTCAAAGTAATGCTGCTCTGAGTCCTCTGTCAAAAGAAACACAGCATTTCTTTCCTTCTATTGTGTACTCATGGGCTTCTGTATCAGACTTCCTGTTTTCAGCTTAAACCTCCAGGGCTAGGGCTTGAGCATGCTCAGTTTGCTTCTCTCCCCCTCGCTCCTTCCCTCCCTGCTGTAATCTGAGCCCAGAGCTATGAGTGTGCAGGGAGAGACTCGGGCAGGAAGTGATGTCACACCAAGCTAATATGGCAGCTGCTATCCTAAACAAACATGGACAGTGCCTAGAGCTGTTTACTCAGGTATGGTAAAGCATTCTGCAGAATAAATATATGTTCTAGCTTGTTGTGGTAAATCTATTGAAAAGTATCAACATAAACAAAAGACTCTGAGTTGCATTTAATAAGAAGCGAAGACAAGGTTAATAAATTATTGAGGAAAGTCGCTGTGAAAATAATTGCACATAACCCATGGGTATTGGAATCTGGTGCCAGACACAGAACAATTAGAGTTATCGATGAAACTTGAAATGATAAATCTGCATTTTTTTTTTTTGTAAAACCAATGCAAAAATGAATGAAAATGCCAGTGACAAGGTACAAGGAAGAATCTTTCATGCGCCATTACATTAAAGAGCTGTGGTTTGTCTCTTGTCAGCCTGTGTTTTACTTGTCACTTATTTAGCATGATTGGAGTTACTAGCAGTGGCGTAACTACTCACCGTCAGGCCCTGGTATAGGATGAGCACCTGGGCCCCCCTGTCGGGCCCTCCCCCCTATGAATCGCGTGCACTGTAAAATCTCCCCCTGCCCAACCACCCACGATATCCATTATCGTGGCTCCGGTGGGCCCCAAGAGGGTGCGGGCCCAGGTGCCATCACACCAGCTGCACCCCTAGTAGTTACGCCACTGGTTACTAGATTAATCCATAACAAGCTGCAGCTGCAGGGGATTCAGAAGTGTGTGATATAGTAAGGGATCGACACCCACAGACAAAATGCACGCGACAAGTCGGATGGAGACACAGGCATCAAGATTCTCATCGGATTGAATGAAAATTCGCAGGTAAAAACTACATTACATCTGACGCGACTGTCGGATGTGGATGCAGAAAGCAGCGTCTTCATCTGAGAGTCGGACTGTGTAGTTGTTACCTCCGACTTTTTTATTCAGTCCAATTATATCACGATAATTGCAACTTCATCCGTCTTGTCGCATGCATTTTGTTGCCGGGCATCAATCCGACTTTTCATTATATCTTGACACGTGCAACACCATCAGCCTTGTCGCGTCGCATTTGTCGCATTTGTCTGTGTGGACTGGCAGCCTACAGGAGGCTCTGCCTGTTTTTTATGCAACCAAAACTTGCCTCCCAGCCTGGAATTTAAAAAAAAAGGTATCTGCTGTAGGTCACTGGGAGCGACATCCAAGGGGTTGGTGAGTGACTAGTTAGGGATCACTGATCTAGAACAACCTTAAATAGTAGGGAACAGAGGAGATTTTACAGGTATGGAATCCATTATCCAGAAACCCACTATCTGAAAAGCTCTGAATCGCAGGAAAGCCATCTCCCGTCAGGGCCGGATTTACATAGCAGACGCCCCTAGGCCCACTGCCGTTTGTCGCCCCTTTCCCCTCCCCTTTATTTGTGCAAATTTTCATGGAGATTGTATCTCCTGTGCATCCCCAGTGTTTTTGAACCAATATGGATGTGGTTGGGCAGCATGCCGCCCCCCTAAAATCCTGCCGCCCTAGGCCCGGGCCTAGGTGGCCTTCCCACAAATCCGGGCCTGTCTCCCGTAATTAAAATGATTTACTTTTTCTCTGTAATAATAAAACATTACCTTCTACTTGACCGCAACTAAGAAATAATTAATCCTTATTGGGGGCAGAACAATTCTACTGGATTTATTTCATGTCTAAATTATTTTTTAAGGTATGTAGATCCAAATAACAGAAAGATCTCTCAGCCAGAAAACCCAGGCCCTGAGCATTCTGAATAACATGTCCCATAACTGTAATATAATACACGATACTAGCAATATGTTTTACCAGGTTAGCCATAGAGCAAACACAGAGAATTTAGAGTAGGTGATACCTTTTATTGGCTGACTTAGTAGATATCAAAATGCGGGCTTTTGGGAATACTTAAAGGGGTTGTTCACCTTCCAAACACTTTTTTCAGTTCAATTATTTTCAGATTGTTCTCCAGAAATAAAGACTTTTTTCATTTAATTTCCATTTTTAAGTTTTTTACTGTTTTTTTTTTCAAAATCTAGGTTTAAAGGGGAACTCCACACAAACGTAACTTTAGCTTTTTGAAAAGTAAACAATTTCAAGCAACTTTGCAATATACATTAATTAAAAAATATGCAGACTTATCATGATTTTGAATGGTTTCTGACAGTTCCCTAAGCCAAGTCCCCTACTCTCCTGCTGATCTGTCTGACTACTTTGCTGAGCTGGCTGACTACTGTTACTTTGTATCAACAGCCATCTGTCCTCAGCCTACATCCTCCAAACCCCATAATTCCCTGCACACGTGATTTCAATAAGGAATGGAACATCATAGTGCAATGCATTGTGGGTTATGTAGTTCCCGCATGCTGTCTGTAAGCTGTGGAGAAGTTATTACAATTTGTAACATCAGTGTTTAGTTCCTCCTTCCCTGCCAGGATTTCAAATGATGCAGAAAGAGAAGAACTGTTAAAAGGCTGGATTTCAGCAAAGAAAATGGCAACTATTGTATCAATTCTAACAGCTGCCTGTAATGAAACTCATGTATTCTACTCAGCAGGGACAAAGTTAAATGTATCTTTGTATCTTTGAACTGCATATGGGGCGGGGAGGGAAATTGCGGGACTTTTTGTCACAAAAAAAGGAAGTTAAAAATACAAAAAAAAAATAAAAAGCAGTAAAACCCCAAACTACCTTACTAAAATTAATTGAGATCTAATTATATAAGTGCTTAGTGCTATTATGGTTCTTATATGAATTAAATAAGGTGCTAGTGCTGTAGCACCTTTTAAAGTGAGTTCATGGTATCAAACAATTAAAAATAAAGCATCAGCAATTCATGAATTAAAGTTAGAAATTAGAAAATAGTATAGAGGTGGAGTTGTCCCAAAGAAACTAGCTGCGTTGTTCCAAGCCCCGGGACACCACACGTGGGAGAAAGGCAGAACACTGAGGACTGTTGTCTCGTTACTACGTTTAACTGTCTTGTAAGGAGAGCTAACGTTCTTGCGAGATTCTCATACTGTGGAGCCTCATTGCTGCACACCTGTCAGCATAATACTCACAGCTTTCCTAACATGTCAATCACTCCAGTTTGACTCAGGAATACAACCAGGCTCAATGATTAGGTAATCTCCTACCATAAGGGTGTCCAGGTTTTTACCACGGATCTATGGGGAAAAGGGTTGCCAACAAGATTTACCATGTCATGGATTCCAGGGTTTGGTCGAATCCAAAATAGTGGATTCAGTGTATCCCTAATTGTTACTGTTACTTTTTAATTGCTCATCATTTTATTCAGGCCTCTCCTATTCATACGCCCAGGGCCGGAACTAGGGGTAGGCAGAAGAGGCACCTGCTTAGGGTGCAACGAAAGGGGAGCACTGGGCAGGTACCTGTCTTCTGCCTACCCCTACTCCATGTTTGTGCTCCCTCTCCGCTCCCTTCCAGCTCTCTCCCCTGCCCTTCTGCTTTTTTCCCATCCCTCTCCCCTCTCCTCCGCCTAGGGTTGCCACCTTTTAATAAAAGTTCTACCGGCCGGTGGAGGGGGCAAGAAAAAAAGGGGCAGGTCACGACTTGAAAGGGGTGGGCCGCGATGTCAAAATGGGCGAAGCCACTGCGTGTGATTGGCTGGGGAGGATCGTGACATCAAGGGGGCGTGGCCCCGGCGCTGCGATTGACAAGAAGCCAGCAAAAAAGGTGAGTTTGGGGGCAGGCCATGGGCTTTTGTTAGGTGTATTACAAATTTACATTGTCGATAAATTTGTAATACCGGCCCCGGCCTTGGCAGGTGTTTTACCGCCTTTTTCCCCTATCCTCTCGCGATCTCCCCTACCCTCCCTGTCCCTTCCCTTCTGGAGCTCTCCCCTTCGGGTTTTCCCCTCCCTCTCCACACGAGCACGGAGGGGAGCGCAGTGGCTGGCTGGGTTGCCTAGGGCGCCCAGTCGGCTTGGCCCGGCACTGCATGGTTGCTAGAGGAATTTGGACCCTAGCAACCAGATTGTTGAAATTACAAACTGCAGAGTGGCTAAATAAATACCTAAATAATTCAAAAACTGCAAATAATGAAAAATCAACACGATTGCAAATTTCAGAATATCACTCATCATTCTAAAACTAAAATGTAAACAATTTTTAAGTGGTTTCGAAAGAGGGCTGCCCAGCCAGGCCAATGCACATGGTGGTATTAGTCAGCACTCCAAACCCAACGTCAGAGGTCTAACTATAGCAGAAACAAACTCTGCTTACTCTATAGCTAATAAGGAAACCCCCTCCTCCCCAGCCACTCTCTTACCTGCGGCGAGAAAGGGGAAGTCAAGTGGGCGGAGTCAGAAGTGGGCGTGGTCAGAAGTGGGCGGGAGGATTGGAGTGCATCGGGCCCCTCTGAAGATTTTTTTTGCAGGGGGGCCCGGTTTCACTGGCCAAGGTGCTTCTCCCTCTCAGTGACCGCTCACCATCGGTTTAAACAAAATTTCGGACAGCAATTATCTTATGTGATATTGTAAAAGCTTTCATTATCATGATGGGTTATTGTAATAACATTTTAACTGTAAATATTATAATTTATTTATTTTTTTTTTAGGTTTTTTATACAGAAGTCATTAATGGCAAACATGTGAAGCAGCTCACGCAAGACGTTCCCATTAAACTGGATACGTTAACACTGGTAAGTTTGCAAAAGACTGGAGGATTTTTCCCAACCCTCTGGAAACCATGTTGGTTTATTACAAGGTTTTTATAACAGAACAGGAGATTGTTCTCTAAACAATTATTTCTAGCAAGGCCCTTCCACTGCTACTGGTAAAAACATGCCTGTAAATAGAAAATGGGTGCTAAAAAGGTAATTTTGGAACTATTTTTTAATTGTTTTCAGCTCTTCTTTTATGTATACAGTGCATGTTTATCCAAGGCTATTGTGATACTAAGCTCTATAGTTAGTATGGGTATAAAGAATTTTAATTAAAAGTAGGGAGGGGTGTGTGTATGGGGCTGGGTTTTCATTTGGAGGGGTTGAACTTGATGGACTTTGTCTTTTTTCAACCCAATTTAACTATGTAACTAACTAACTATGTAACTGGCAGGCCCGGACTGGCAATCTGTGAGTTCTGGCAAATGCCAGAGGGGCTGCTGTAAGGTTCTATAGACAGTCACTATTTAGTGGGCTGGTGGAGGACTAGTTGGGCCTCTGAGTACTTGGAATGCCAGGGCCAATTTTGACTCACAGCTAGGGTTGCCACCTTTCAATAAAATTTGTACTGGCCGGTGCTGTGGGCGGTAAAAAGGGGTTGGGTGAGACATCAAAGGGGGCTTAACGTGATGCCAAAGGGGCGGGGCATGAGGCCAAAGGGGGTGTGGTTGCGGTGTGCAATTGGCCAGGCGGCAAAGAAAAGGTACATTTTGAGCAGATTGGGGGAGGGCCATCGGCTTTAGTTAGGGATATTACAAATTTACAAGCAGCTACATTGCCGGTAAATTTGTAATGCCGGCCCTGGCCTTGGCGGGTGGTTGGCTAGGCCGGTAATGTACCGGCCGGGTGGCAACCCTACTCACAGCCCAGACCTGGCCACTAGACAAACTGGGGTCTGAGAAAGCTCAAAAGCTATAAGGCAGTAATTGTCAAAACCTTCAGTTTAAGCCCCACTTAAAGATCCAACTTTTGACTAGGGCCCCTTTGCAGGTCCAACGTTTGGTCAAAGCCCCCGGGCGAAATACTCTTTGTGGTTGAATACAGGAGGTGATAAGGGATAGAAGGGAAAGGAATGAAAGAACAAGACAAAGTCTATTTTTAAACAACAATATAAAACAATATTCAATTCATGGAAGTAAAATATATTACATTTAGTACATCACATATCCCATGTTGTGTAAAAGTGGTTCTGACTTTAAGCAATTAAGAGTACTTCAAGGCACAGTAACACCAACAAATGAAAGTGACATTATAATGACTAATACAACTGGGATTTTTGCTTCAGTAACACTACTATAGTTTATATAAACAAGCTGCTGTGTAGCCATGGGGGCAGCCATTCAAGCACAGGATACACAGTAGATAACAGATAAGTACTACTATAGTTTATATAAACAAGCTGCTGTGTAGCCATGGGGACAGCCATTCAAGCACAGGATACACAGTAGATAACAGATAAGTACTACTATAGTTTATATAAACAAGCTGCTGTGTAGTCATGGGGGCAGCCATTCAAGCACAGGATACACAGTAGATAACAGATAAGTACTACTATAGTTTATGTAAAGAAGTTGCTATGTAGCCATGGGGGTAGCCATTCAAGCACAGGATACACAGTAGATAACAGATAAGTACTACTATAGTTTATATAAACAAGCTGCTGCGTAACCATTGGAGCAGCCATTCAAGCACAGGATAGACTGTAGATAACAGATAAGTACTACTATAGTTTATATAAACAAGCTGCTGTGTAGCCATGGGGGCAGCCATTCAAGCACAGGATACACTGTAGATAACAGATAAGTACTACTATAGTTTATATAAACAAGCTGCTGTGTAACCATGGGGCAGCCATTCAAGCACAAGATACACAGTAGATAACAGATAAGTACTACTATAGTTTATATAAACAAGCTGCTGTGTAGCCATGGGGGCAGCCATTCAAGCACAGGATACACAGTAGATAACAGATAAGTACTACTATAGTTTATATAAACAAGCTACTGTGTAGCCATGAGGGCAGCCATTCAAGCACAGGATACACAGTAGATAACAGATAAGTACTACTATAGTTTATATAAACAAGCTGCTGTGTAGCCATGGGGGCAGCCATTCAAGCACAGGATACACAGTAGATAACAGATAAGTACTACTATAGTTTATATAAACAAGCTGCTGTGTAGCCATGGGGGCAGCCATTCAAGCACAGGATACACAGTAGATAACAGATAAGTACTACTATAGTTTATATAAACAAGCTGCTGTGTAGCCGAGGGGGCAGCCATTCAAGCACAGGATACACAGTAGATAACAGATAAGTACTACTATAGTTTATATAAACAAGCTGCTGTGTAGCCGTGGGGGCAGCCATTCAAGCACAGGATACACAGTAGATAACAGATAAGTACTACTATAGTTTATATAAACAAGTTGCTGTGTAGCCATGGGGGCAGCCATTAAAGCACAGGATACACAGTAGATAACAGATAAGTACTACTATAGTTTATATAAATCAAGCTGCTGTGTAGCCATGGGGGCAGTCATTCAAGCACAGGATACACAGTAGATAACAGATAAGTACTACTATAGTTTATATAAACAAGCTGCTGTGTAGCCATGGGGGCAGCCATTCAAGCACAGGATACACAGTAGATAACAGATAAGTACTACTATAGTTTATATAGTAATAGGGTAATTTCATGTTCTGGATCATATTATTCTCCCCTGTGTGCCAACTATGGGCATTTTACCCAAATCACATTATATATAATTTATTGATAATTGGGTCTTACACACGGCCGTTTTTGCCTGCGCTCCCCTGCCCCTGCGCAGTAGAAGACACACTCAATTATTGTGAAGGGGGCTGTACTCACACAGACCTGCTTTTGTCGCATACATGTATCTGTGTGAGTACAGTCCCCTTCACAATAATTGAGTGTGTCTACTCCTGCTCTCCCCTGAGGCCGAATGGAAAAAAGCGCAACGCAGGGGAGAGCAGATAAAACCGCCCGTGTGTAAGGGCCCTAAGGCAAGCTCAATACTTATTCTCTGATGGAATTCATGTGGTTTCATTTCCTTCCTTCTCTTCCCTATTACAGGGGCAACTGGATGCGCTGGTGACTTTTGTAAGTACCTAAATCCCACTGCTGGATACTGGCCAGATGCACTATTTATTTTATTAGCCATTATTTTACTGTGGCAAATACAAGTGTGAGGCACACCGCCTGGGGAAGCTTTCAGTTTTCTCATCTGTTCGGTACAAAGAGCTACCTTTAAGTTAACTCTGAGGGACAGATTTATCAAGGGTTGAAATGAAAATTCGAAGTACAAAATTTGAATTTCAAGCTAATTTGTGTGACCAAAATTTAATTCAAATGTGAAAATAATTAGACTATTCGAATATCAAAATGTACATCATGTACCGTCTCTTTAAAACTTCAACTTCGACCATGCACCATCTAAAACCTGCCAAATTGCTGTTTAGCCAATGGGGGACCTCCTAGAACGTATTTGGAGTCATTTGGTGGACTTTGAAAAATTCAAGTTTTTTGGGGCAAATACTTTGATTCGAATGAATAGTTTCATACATTTCGAATACATCCTATTTACCCGAAGTTAAAAACGTTTAAAAATTATTATGTAAATGTTATGTTTAATAAATTTTGATTTTTTTTTATGCGGATTTCAAAGTTAGTATGGTAAAGATTTTAAGTGACTTTTCAATTGATTTCCAGCCTCTCATTTAAATCCTTTAAAGGCCATGTAAAGTCTAAAATAGAATAAGGCTAGAAATGCTGTATTTTGTATACTAAATATAAACATGAACTTACTGCACCACAAGCCTAATCAAACAAATAATTTATGCTTTCAAAGTTGGCTACAGGGGGTCACCATCTTGTAACTTTGTTATACATCTTTGCAAGACTAAGACTGTGCACATGCTCAGTGAGGTCTGGGCTGCTTAGGGATCGTCATAAACAAAGCTGCTTGAGTTCTGCATGGCTGGGAAGTAAGGCGGGGGCTCCCCCTGCTGTTCATAAGTATAATTGTTTCCCTGCTCAGCAGTTAGGGACCATCTGACAATTCTTATCCACAGCAGTAAATGAAGGGAGAATTTCACTGCATACAGTCAGGTTTCTTATAAAAACAGTACACATTTTTTAATTAAAGTATATTGGAGATAGGTTTCTTTTTCCTTAAAGAAAGTAAAAATGGTATTTTATTTTTTGCCATGCCCTTTAAGAGATTTTCTGTCTGTCTCCAATCAGGAAGTGATCCTAGGGGATTTAATGCCTGGCACCCTACATCGGGTGAGCGTAGGAGCTTACAGCTGGTCAGGAAAAGGCAGACCAAGTATGCCGAGGGATGTCTCCACATTATCTCAAGGTAAAAGTCTCATGTAAACTTCCTGCCTAACAGATGTCTCTCTGCACCTTATAATGACAGCTATGCACTTTCATCATCTTTATTTCAGTGGAGCTTGATTTATAGATTGTTATGGATTCCAAACCCTGCGGAATGATTATCCATGCAAGGCTACAGTAGAACTTCCCCAGTCAGATACACATATGAACAGTAAGGAATATTCTTATAAGGATGGAGTAAGTCCACATGCCCCAAATCCCGTGCTTGCTGAAGGCCATGATGTGCTAAATACTTTAATTTAATGCAGTGCAGCCATTTCTTTATGTTCTGGTTTATAGTGCTGCTCATTAGTGATGGACGAATTTGGGGCATTTCGCTTCGCCAAAATGGCAAAATTCGCGAAACTGCAAAAAATTCGCAAAACGGCGCCGGCATCTCGTTTTTTGGATGCCGGCGCACATTGGCAAAAAAATGGACGCCGTCGTCAATTTTTTTTGGCGCTGTTGAATTTTCATGGCTGTATCGCGAATCGCCGGAATTCACTGCAAATTCGCGCCTGCCGAATAAATTCGCCCATCACTACTGCTCGTTTTCTGAACAAACCTTGCTCTTTATTATGCTGGACTGTCTGGGGAAATATACATAACGCCAATTGCACTGTATTACTAGTAGGGATGCACCGAATCCACTTTTTTGGATTCGGCCGAACCCCCGAATCCTTTGTGAAAGATTCGGCCGAATACCGAACCGTATGCAAATTAAGGTTGGGAAGGGGAAAACATTTTTTACTTCCTTGTTTTCTGACAAAAAGTCGTGCAATTTCCCTCCCGCCCCTAATTTGCATGTGCAAATTAGGATTCGGATTCGGTTCGGCTGGGCAGAAGGATTCGGCCGAATCCGAATCCTGCTGAAAAAGGCCGAATCCTGGCCGAATCCCGAACCGAATCCTGGATTCGGTGCATCCCTAATTACTAGCCTGTCTGGGACAAAATATGTAAAGCTATTTGCATTGTATTGCTGGTTTGTCTGGGGTAATATATATAAAAGCAATTGCACTGTATTGCTGCCCTGTCTAGTGTAAAATACATAATGCCAAGCGTACTGCATTGCTGGACTATCTGGAGTAATATAAATAAAGCCAACTGCTCTGTATTGCTGGTTTGTCTGTTGTAATATGCATAATGCCAAGTGTACTGCATTGCTGGATTGTCTGGGGTAATATATTAAAAGCCAATGCACAGTGCTTGGCTGTTTGGGATAACAGACTTTTTCGGTCACTTTATTGGTGACCTGCTTGGGTTAGTAGAGCAGAAAGTTCACTGCACTGTATCCCAGGCCTGTCTGTAGATCATACACAAATCCCAATGGTTATTACACATGTCTCATAGCACTGGGGTCCCAGTATCTGTTGTGTCTTGTGTGTCTTCCATGTGTCTGCGTGGGTTTCTTTAAAGGAGAAAGAAAGTCGTCTTGCACTCGGGGGTGCCAAATGTTAGGTACCCCCAAGTGATTGTATTTACTTACCTGAAACCCCAGGCCGGTGCTCCTATCAGCAGAAAACTGCACCGGCCTGGGGTTATACCAGTGAGCACCACGGAGCACATGCACAGTAAAGTGAAAAGCCGAACTTTAGCAAAAAAAGTCGGCTATTTAGTTCTACTGCGAATGCGTCTGCCCCGGAAAATTTGAAGAAAGAAAAAGCCGGAAGAGGAGCTCCCCATGGTGCTCACTGGTATAACCCTGGGCCGATGCAGTTTTCTGCTGATAGGAGCACCAGCCCTGGGTTTCAGATAAGTAAATACAATCACTTGGGGGTGCCTAACATTTGGCACCCCCAAGCGCAAGAGGACTTTCCTTCTCCTTTAAAGTACTTCGGGTTTGTTCCCTTTATTGATTTTCTACTTCTGCCTGGGCACTTGGTGCACCCCCTGACACTCATCACTAAGGGGTCTTGCACTTCTGCAATAGTAACTGCCCCCCAATGAAAAACAGAAACTTCACCACTAAACTTACAGAGTACTGGTGCACTGCAGGTTACTATCTTTGTATAAAGGTACCGGGAAAACATCATTATGAATTTTTAGTGAACGTTTTTGCCCAAGATCATTTGTTAGCGGCACATTCTATACATTGTGAATTGGTGTAATGTACCCAGTGTAATCACAGCAATCACAGCTCCCAGTCTCCATTGCTGGTTTCCCCATTACCTACTGTTATGTTTTGGGTAGCCGAGGATGAGTAGAGTATAACAGTGCTTTATTAGCAGAGTCATGCAGCCATTACACAACAGTAAGCTTTCACTCTCACTTTTAAGCTACCAGGAAGTAGGCACAGTATAAGTATGAGCACAGTGACATCTACAGGCTATTTGTATAAACACCACACCTACAAATCACACTTCGCGAAGAGCTGTGATTGATTTTCTTCTTTATGGATTGTTGTAGCAGTATCTTACAAATAAGCTTCTCCCAGTGTAGATGAATATCATAAATCAATGGTGTAATAATTTACAGCTTATACCTGGCCCCGGCGCATTAACCGCGATTTACTGTGGGCTCTCGTAATGATCGGCTTTTCTCTTCTAATTTATATGTTGCTTTAATTTACTGTGTCTCTTGGATTTGCTCTTGTGTCTCGAATGTGAATCAAGCTATTGATTGGTCCAATTTTGATCTTTTTTTTTTTATTTGTTGTTCCTAAGAGAGCTGCATGGCCCCCGGTTCCCCGTCGCAGCCGCAGGTGGTGGTTGTTTCTGATACGGAGGTCGCTGTTTCGTGGCAGCAAAACACCAGTGAAGGAAGCCCCTCAGTCCAGTATTACTCAATGGAATATATCAGGTTGGTATAAGATTGGCACTTGATATAATGAATTATTCTTCATTGTTCCTCCTTTTAATAATAAATAAAGGGAAACTAAAGACCTGCTTAAACATGGCCTTATTTTAATGATTTAAAGCCTGTGTAGCTTCCTATAGCCAGTCACCCTTACTCTCAAGGGCATATTTATATTATAAGGGTTGAATTTCGAATTTGAAAAACTTTGAAATTCAAAAAGACCAACCGAAATTAAGTCAAAGTTTTATTTTTTGGCCGCATAGGTCCGTTTTCGATCCAATAGCTCCTTATTCACCTGAATTCGAATCATATGAATCAAAGGAATAACGCATTCGATCGAATTCGATTCAAAGTTTTTCCCCAAAAAACCCTTCGATTTTTCAAAGTCCACCAATTGATTCCAAGTAGGTTCTAGGAGGTCCCCCATAGGCTAAAACAGCAATTTGGCAGGTTTTAGATGGCGAATGGTCGAAGTTGAATTTTTAAAGAGACAGTACATGATAAATTTCGATATTCGAATTTTCGAACTTGGACTGTTACCTAGAAATTTGAATTTTTTGAAATCGAAAATTCACCTCGACCTTTGATAAATCTGCCCCTCCGAGTGCGCCAGGCCCTCCCCTTCAGATCGGGTCAGTGCACTCCCATTCCCATCTTCCACCCAACTTCCTGTCCCATCCAAATTTGCAGTTATAGGACCCATTATCCAGAAAACCCATTATCCAGAAAGCTCTGAGGTTCTTCATTTTAATCAAATAATATGAAATGGTAAAACATATTCCCTTTTTCTCTGTAATAATTAAACAGTACCTTGTACTTGATCCAAACGAAGATAAAATTAATCCTTATTGGAAGCAAAACCAGCCTATTGGATTTATTTAATGTTTAAATAATTTTCAGCAGATTTAAGGTATGGGGATCCAAATTAAAGTAAAATCCCTTATTTGGAAAACCCCAGGTCGCGAGCATTCAGGATAATAATCCCTATAACTGTACTATTTCCCATAATTCCAACATCATTCTGACCACCAGAAAAAATAAATTCAACCGAACTCTGAAACCCGAATCCCCTCAACTTACCAATAAAAAAAGTTGAGACAAAATAGAGCGTCAATTCGAATTGTGCAACTTCTTCAAATTGTTGCTGCAAAAACTTAACTTTTCGAATTTGTGACCCAAAAACTATCGAATTATGGAACCAATACCAGTGCAAAGAACCCAAAACTATTGAGAATCCTGAAGGTAAAAAACATGTTTCTTCCAGTACCATTGTTTTTCAGACATTTGTAATACGGTGCAAAATCACTGTACCATGTAAACAAACTAATTGCTTAACTTTCCATTAATTAGAAGTGGCATCAAATTGCAATAAATATCTGTGATCCAGACTCTTTGCTTTTTCTGTGGTGCATGACTAATCATGTCCGTTAGGGAGTTGTTCTCAATAAATCTCTTTTTAATATTTTCATTCTAGATTCAGATAATTTTACACTGGTCTTCATTACTTGAAATCAATGTTCTAAGGATAGCTACTCACACAGAAATACCTAGTTGGATGATAGGAGACAGAATCTTGCAAACGTATAGTCTCACCATCATGTGTAACACCTCAGTCTACTGGGTACCCTTAAGGGCAGAGACGCACGCTCAGATTCGGGGAGATTTAGTCGCCCCGCGACTTCGGGCAACTAATCTCCCAAAACTAGAGAGAAAGAATTACCCTCACACACCCTGGCCATCCGATCAATGAGAATCCCCGGTGCCCCGTGAAAGAGGAATCGGCGACCTCATGATCCAAATAGAAGAGAAGTAATTCACCAGCACATCTTGGGTAATGCTGGCATGGAAAACCCTTGCTAGTTTATTGCGGGATGCAATGTTTCGGGGCATAACCCCTTTGTCAAGCATGCAAGCGTTACCCAAGTTGTGCCGGTGAATTACTTCTTTTCAATCTCCCCAAACTGCCTCCCCCAGGCTAGAATCTTAATCACGGCGGGATGGCACTTGGAACGCTTTGTTTTCTAAAGTTGCCCGAAGTTTCCTCGTGAGACATCTTCGGGAAAATGAAGCGCACCGATTGCCATCCCGCTAGCAATTTACATTATAGCCGGCGGGAGGCAGTTCGGGGAGATTAGCCGCCCTGAATAAGAGGAGATTTGTTGCTGGGCGACTAATTTCCCCAAATCTTAGCGTGTGTCTCTGCCCTTATAGATCGGCCAGGGCCAGGGATAGATAGCCTGGATATCTTTCCACTTTGTACTCTTTATTTGGGAGGTTGGACTGGGCATGTGGGACACCAGGAAAAACAGATGGACCTTGTTGACCCAGACCTGCTCCCAAGCATCCCCACTGAAATATTTGGGTGCTCGCTCCTCTCCCCCTGACCTCCCCCCGAACACGCCCGCAAAGGACAGAAGTAAAAAGGTACATGTGGCAGGGCAGCAGAGGGAGGGTTGTGGCCTCTGGATGTGCTCAAGACCGGGACAGGTCCCCCAAGGGGGTGTGGGGCCACCAGGGTGGCAGCGCAGGTGGGTCCCAGTCCCCCTAGTCTGACCCTGCCTAGATCATTTGGAATACCACTTTCCCAAATGACATAGGTCACCTATATAAGAGAGAGGGAATTATGTTCCTGGCATAATGAAGCGAGGAGGCAGAGGAGTAGTGGAACATGGATTTTTGTTTGGAGAAGTTGACTTCTCCAGTAGAGTTTTATTCTGATAAATTGCAGTTCTTCTCAATATGGGCAGGTTAATCTCCAGTTAACCTTCCATATTCTCTGCTTATAGGAGCGGGACAAATATTGTCACCCTTGGCAGATACCATGAACTACAGTAGACTCCCAAATGCAATATTGACTAGTTTAACCTCATACTTTCATAGGCTGTTACAACTGAAAAATGAATTTGTCTAAAGGCCCCCATACATGGGCCGATAAAAACTGCGACAGACTAAATCGTCATCTTATTGGCCCATGTGTGGGGCCATCCAACTGGCATCCCCGATTGATATCTGGCCGAAAGTCAGGCAGATGTCGATCGGGTAGGGTTAAAAATCACATCGGATTGCGGCCACATCTATTCGTTGATGTGGTCCCGCAATCTGACCGCCTGTTTGGCCTCCTTTCTGATCCGGATCAGCCCTATATCGCCCACTTCAATGTGGGCATATCAAGGAGAGATACGCTCTTTTGTCGACAGCGCCAAACGAGCGGATATCCCTATGTATGATCACCTATAGAGACCCGTACACCTCACCAGCTACTCACTTTGAACTTACAAAGACTCAGAACCCTGAACAAAGGAATAACATAGTTTTTATAGACTAGTGACCACTCAAACTTGAGAACAGAATCCATCCAAGTAAGGGAATCTGCATATACAGAATTTTACTTGATTCCATAAATCCCATTTTCTAGATGGCCCAGTGTATATAGTCTACATAATGTCTTCCTGATGTTTTATTTTTAATAGCAAGCTTGAAAGAGCACAAACCCGTCACCTCTTGTATTGGCACTTGTTTGGCACTTCATAAATAACTGATAATAAGTAGGGATGCACCGAATCCAGGATTCGGTTCGGGATTCGGCCAGGATTCGGCCTTTTTCAGCAGGATTCGGATTCGGCCGAATCCTTCTGCCCAGCCGAACCGAATCCGAATCCTAATTTGCATATGCAAATTAGGGGCGGGAGGGAAATTGCATGACTTTTTGTCAGAAAACTAGGAAGTAAAAAATGTTTTCCCCTTCCTCCCACTAATTTGCATATGCAAATTAGGGTTCGGATTCGGTTCGGTATTCGGCCGAATCTTTCACGAAGGATTCGGGGGTTCGGCCGAATCCAAAAAAGTGGATTCGGTGCATCCCTAATAATAAGTACTTCTCCAAGTGTAAGAGTCATCTGTTGTTGGAAGCTCATGTAGTTTGGTAATGAAAAAAGCCAGCCTCGAGGGAAAGTGCACAAAGAGAATGAAATTCTATACAGTTCAGTAAAAAAGAAGGGACGTGAGGAGAAAGCTATGAATGACTGTTGGCGGCTAGGGTGGGCAGAGGAAATAATCATAGCCAGGAGTTTTAAAGATGCTGTTGTCGAACAATGATACATATTTGTATTGTTCATTTTTTTTGAATCTCCTGAATCAGTTTATATGAACAGACAAAAGGTGGGGGGGGGGGGAATGTATGACTATGACCATGTATGAGAAAGCTTGGCCAAGTATTTGAAAATGTTACCAAGGCTATTTTTAGTTTTTGTGGAGCTTTGGCCAAGTTGGGTTTTTGGATTGACATTATTTATTAAAAGTAAAATGATCAAGCCAACGGCCCTTAGCTTCTAAATCATCACTGTCACCATCTTACCTTACTATCACCATTTTTGTTGTCATCTTACTCTACTGTCACATTCTTATCCTACTTCTCCTCCTGCTCTCCCCAACAACCATTGCTGCTCTGTGGGGCCCCCACATGTAAAGTCCTGGGCAGTTCCACCTACAAAGGAAGGTCCGGAAGAGAATCATGGCAATAGAGCTACTATAGTTTACATATGTTCTTCCCAACCTTTTATGTAATCTCCTTGGGTTTGTTATGACCTAATTCTCATGGGTGGAAAAGATTTACTTATAGAAGGTAAAGGTGTTATCTTGCTTTGTAGCAGTATCGGAATGATGTATCTGGGGCCCAGCCACTGAGGCATGAAGGACTCTGCCACCCCACTGGACCTGCTCTTGCTGGCACTGCTATTGCTAATGTCTGTGAACTTCCAGCCACCGGCAAACTGTCACCCTGTGCCACAAATCTTAGGCAGGCAAGGGCCCTGAAGCAACTGTGTCCATTAGGATTTCCAATACTGGAAATAGTAGTACCCATTTCCAAAGAAAAATGGAGATAACCCAACGTTCCCAAGAATCTCCTCTTGGTGCTCCGTGACGGGGGATAGGCAACCTTCAGTACAGCGTATGAAGAATATCACCGGCACACAAGAAATGTGTTTAGCAGGGGAAGCCCTTGCAATTTTATTTAATGCGTGGTGCAATGTTTTGGGGACACTGCTTGATAAAGGGGAGTGTCCCTGAAACATTGCACCATGCATTAAATAAAATTGCAAGGGTTTGCCCAGCTAAACGTATGTCTTGTGTACCGGTGATATTTTTCATACTAGTAGTACCCAGCCGTGGGTGCAGGCCCCTGGGCCACCCCTTCATATTCACTTTGACACAATCATCCTGCAGGCCCTGAGGGGGTGGAGGACCAAGGGGCAAGCACCCACCGCACCCCTGGTAGTTCTGACCCTGGGGATTTCTCCTACCAGCCCAGTCCAACCCTCAAGTAAAAAAGACTGCATTGTACATAGAATTCCTATTGCAAACAGAAGCTATGCCCTCCTATTTTACTGCAAAACATGACAGATACCTTTTCTTATTAAAGGTTTATCAGTTCCCTTTGAGTTTAGGAAAAGGGGTTTTTAAACAAATCAATGTCTTGACACTTTATAGCTTATTTTGTTGTCGGTAGAACTGTTGAATTCTGCAATTATGTTATTGCCCATTGTAGCGTTCCTCATTTGTGGTATAATTGAGTGCATGGGTACAGTTTGTTTAAACAAATGCTTTCAAGTACTTGTTTAGCTGGCACTTCACCAGCTGTTCCTGCACACAGACACACGGGCATAAATACAAGAAATGCAGAACATTTGATTAAAGGAACGCACTTGTGAATGCAATGAGGGAAGGCTGTAAAGGTGGCCATACAGGGAGAGATCAACTCATTTGGCGATGACGCCAAACGAGCGGATCTCTCCCCAATATGCCCACCTTGAGGTGGGCAATATCGGGCTGATCCCATCATGGGCTCTAGGGCCCAACGATCGGATCCTAACGAATAGTAATGGGCGGTCAGATCGCGGGACCGCATCAACGAATAAATGCGGCCGCGATCCGACGGGATTTTTCGTCCCATCCGATCGAGATCTGGCCGACTTTCGGCTAGATCTCGATCGGGGAAGCCCGTCGGGTGCCCCATACACGGGCCAATAAGCTGCCGACACAGTCTGTCAGCAGCTTTTATCGGCCCGTGTATGGCCACCTTAACATGCTTACAGGAACCCAGCAAGGTAATGTGTTTATTGCTAATAAATGAGCTTGGATGAACCAGATGGACTAGACAGGAAACAAATGACCAGCAGTTTAAAAGTTGATGGATATTTGTCCTTTTCAATGAAGATTTGTAGGCATTGCTCAGTTTTTTTGTTCTGCAATAACTGCTTAATGGGTGTCATTTCCTGCATTTACGAGTGAAAGGCCACCTGGAAATCATCTTCCATAAAACTCTCTTGCACGTGGCTAAATAAGGACACTGTTCTGCAGTGAAATAAAATTTAAAAAAAACACAAGTCATGGCTCTGTTCTGTATCTTTCAGGTGACTTCTGTGTACTGATCCTCTATATACCGATCCTTTTGATAGGAAAAAGCACAAATCAGTCTCCCTCCTGGGACTCATCGTGCAATTAATGACAGTAAATAGATGCTTAAAGGAAAACTATACCCCCAAACAATGTAGGTCTCTTTAAAAAGATATTGCATAAAACAGCTCATATGTAAAACCCTGTTTCATGTAAATAAACCATTTTCATAATAATATACTTTTCTAGTAGGATGTGCCATTGGGTAATCATAAAATTGCCATTTTAAAAAATAAGGGCCGCTCCCTGGGATCGTACGATTCACTGTCCACACAAACATACCAAACAAAACATTCTTCCTGTTACAGTTAGAGCTGCAGTATTTCTGGTCAGGTGATCTCTGAGGCAGCACACAGACCATCATGAAATGGTGGTTTAAGGCAAGAGATGTAAAAGGGCAATATTTACTTAAATATATATTCCAGTTTGGTAAGATTCTTTAATATGCCACTTAATATGATATAAACTATCTGTTGCTTAAGTGTTCATTTTGGGGGTATAGTCTTCCTTTAAGAGTCAGGGCACACGCTCTGATTCGGGGGGATAAGTCGCACGGCTACAAATCTCTTGTTCAAGGCGACTAATCTCCCCGAACTGCCTCCTGCCGGCTAGAATGTAAATCGCACTCAAATTGCTTTGTTTTCCAAAATTGCCTCACGAGGAAACTTTTGGCAACTTCGGAAAACGAATCGCCGAGTGCCATCTTGCCGGCGATTTACATTCTAGCCGGTGGGAAGGCAGTTCTGGGAGATTAGTCACCCGAAGAAGAGGAACTTTGTCGCCGGGCGACTAATCTCCCTGAATCTGAGCGTGTGCCCTGACTCTAATGCAAGTGTTTCACAAATTAGCTTGTTCATTGCTAAACAAGGGGGTCTGTTTGCTCTGATCAAACAAAAAGGACATCACTTTGTACAGCAAAACAACTGCTCTCTTCTTGGTGGTGGGTATTATAATGAAGGCAATCAGCTGTTGCAGAGTCTCTCGTGTGCCTCTCGAAGTTCCAATCACTTGGTCAACTTGCAAATAACAGCCCTTCATATAATTGTACAAATTACTGGTTCTGATTCAGATTTTTATAAAATCCAGTATGAAAGAAAATCATTTTTTTTCAGGCCATTTTTATTGAAGCATTTTCATAGCTAAACCTATGAGAACATTAGTAGAACTATTAGTAGACCCTTATACAATGGTCCATGCCCATGATGATTTTAGCTAATTGATTGGTTGAAGCTTTTGCACTGCAATATGGAATATTAAAAAAAGGCAATGCAGTGGCTAAGTGCAAAAATTTAATGTAAACTCCATTTTTGTTACCCATAATGCAGTGATCCCCTCCCCAGAATTCCAGTGTAAAAGCATTCACTTGATATCGCCACTCCTTGAGGGTAAGGATAGAAGTTAGTGTCTGTTTTTGAAAGTTGTATACATATTTTGGCACACATAAACATCAGAGCACTACATTATTAAATGGATAACTTAGAGCAAACTATTGATGCAACCGGCTAAGGAAACACTGGAATTTTCACCAGGTTCAGCCTGTAATTTTTAGGGTTCTGTTGCTTTAAAGGGGAGGAAAACTCTAAAATAGAATAAGGCTAGAAATGATTTATTTTGTATACTAAACATAAACTTATTGCACCACAAGCCTAATCAAACAAATAATTTATGCTTTCAAAGTTGGCCACAGGGGGTCACCATCTTGTAGCTTTGTTAAACATCTTTGCAAGACCAAGACTGTGCACATGCTCAGTGTGGTCTGGGCTGCTTAGGGATCTACATAAATTATCAAAACAGCACAAGTCAAATAATTTCTGCCAGAAGCCAATACAGCAAGACTGATTAATAATCAGAATATACAGACTGCACTGGGTCCTGTGTTGTCATGTAATCTAATTTGGTTTTTATATATTATATTGTTTAATACAAACTTTCTCCAATTCTACAGAACCAGTGGCTGCAGCAAAATAATCCTCCAAATAGAATCCCAGTTTATATGTTAAAATCTGGCTCCATGATCTTTGTCCCTGCAGCTGGAGTTGGAAATAGTAAGGGCAGAAACACAAGTGGAGATTCAGGGAGATTTAGTCGCTCGACGACAAATCACCTCTTCTTTGGGCGGCTAATCTCCCCAAACTGCCTTCCTTCTGGCTAGAATCGACATCGCCGGTGGGAAGGCACTCTAAACGCTTTGTTTTCCGAAGTCACCTCACAAGGAAAGAAGAAGTTGCCCGGGGGCGATTTGTCGCTGGGTGACTAATCTCCCTGAATCTCCACTTGTGTCTCTGCCCTAAAGGGGATGTAAAGGCAAAAATAAAATCCAATGCAAATCTCTACACAGTCGCCAACTGCTCTACAGGGAAACAAACAAAACTGCTTGAGTTCTGCATGGCTGGGAAGTAAGGCGGGGGCTCCCCCTGCTGTTCATAAGTATGATTGTTTCCCTGCAGAGCAGTTAGTCTTACAATTCCTATCCACAGCAGTAAATGAAGGGAGAATTTCACTGCATACAGTCAGGTTTCTTATAAAAACAGTACACATTTTTTAATTAAAGTATATTGGAGATAGGTTTCTTTTTTTTAACAAAAGTAAAAAATGGGATTTTATTTTTTTGCCTTTCCAAGGAGCATGGATTGCAGAAATACGATTCCAAATAACATCCATGTGTTCCCAATTTTACATCCAGTTTAGTGCTTAGTACTCTCATTTGCATTCATTTATGTTCATTGAAACCTCTTATCCATAATGCCTGGAGGGTATGGAAACTTTTAGTGGTTGCAGAGTAAATTCCTGTTGCGTTCTCGTTTATATTTTCAAGACCATGTTACAAAGTCAGTGGAATAAGCTCTTGTCTGTTAGAGAGGGAGAACTATTTGAGAGAAAAAAACAAAACACTGTCCCCTTCCACCACTCAAACAAATAGATTAAGTCCATCTATAAATAAAAAACAGAGCCTCCCGTCACCTGTTACATCATTCATTGAGAGGGAATGAAATCTCATGACAAACCACCCCACCCACCTTACACACCATTTTCAATTTTCAGCTGTTTTTAGTGTGGAGGGTCCAACTCTGGGAGTTGGGGGTCAAGATCATTGTTATTCCAAGAAATTACCAGCAGCACACTGTTAGTCTTGCATAAGTGCTCAAGTGCAGATTTATTGTGTAGCCCATAGCATATAAAGGCAACGTTTCGGACCTCCCAGGTCCTTTCCCTTGACAAAGGACCTGGGAGGTCCGAAACGTTGCCTTTATATGCTATGGGCTACACAATAAATCTGCACTTGAGCACTTATGCAAGACTAACAGTGTGCTGCTGGTAATTTCTTGGAGTACTGATGTGACCCTTCGACAGGATTGGGGTCTTCCGGTTCAGCGCCTGGCACAACAACTGTGAGATGAGTTGGGAGGTGAGCGCTCCATATTTGTGATTGTTAAGATCATTGTTATTGTCTATCTATCAGTAGTACAATGATTGTCAACTCTCTTACATTTTATGGAACTCTCCTACTGTAACTCTGGCCCCCTCTTCTGGTTTCTGTCAGTAGGAGGCAAGTCTTGTGTCCTCCATAAACTGCAGCCAAGCTTCAACCATCTGTAGACACCAAATATGCTCCAATAGATTTAAGCTTGAATGATTCATGCACAGGAATATCTATGGGCTACACACAAAATGCCTAATTTGGCCATCAGCCAATCAGCACTGATCAGAACAGAACTGAAAGAAGCTGCTATACCACATATATAGTTATCAAGAAAAGGTATAGCTGATCCACTTTCTGGATACAGTTATTCTCATGCGCAGGAAAGTATTGTATTTCTCCGGTGCCCGTTGGTGAACTCATGTTCAGCCCATATCGGTAAAACTCTATTTACTTCAGTATGTCCAGCCTTGGGCCTCTCTCAGGGCCTATGAGCTGTGTGTATTTGCGGCAGAAGTTGTAGGATAACATTTTGAGTATAACTGATATATATATTAGGTTCTTGTCATGGGGTTGTGGATAATCTCTGGAAACACCTACTGCATTTTAGTTGTCGTACATGGGACGCGTTTATGACCCTCAGAGTGAGTTGACAGTTTATTGCTTGTTTTTGAACCAGGGGACCAACAACTGAATTATGGATGCAGGCCTGTTTTAGTGAGCCTGCATAGGCAGCTGTTATGATCTAATTGTTGGAACAGGGGACAAACGACCAAATTTGGCCTATCGCTAAATTAGAAAGAAGACTTGTTAGACTAGGCACCCATGAGGTCATCCGCAGTAATAGTTAGCCACATATTAGGTGAGGTACATCCTTATGCATTTTGTGCTTTATACGCCTAATCCCAGGCTATCACTTCTATGGCAACATTACCAGGCAAGAAGGTCTAGCTTTACACTACAATGAAAAGCAGATACCACCATAATGAAAACTGATCCATGCAGCTACCCTAATCGGATTATTTGGACATGGAATGGAAGCATCTAGCTGCTGAATAATGCATCTTGCAATAATGGCACAAATGTTGCTCCTAGTAAACCCTTTCAGCCAAATTTGCTTTTAAACATGTCACTTGTAAAAGCTGCCCGGTTACAGGAATGGAGCAGACTTCGCACCTTTTATCACATTATTATTATTATACATACATTATATTCAAGCAATCACTGCTTTAGTGAGACATTCATGCTTAGTATATTCATTAATATTGTTCATTTCAGGCCAGAACTTGACAAGATTTGGATTCCCATAAGAGACCAGATACAAATCAATTCCATGGTCCTAAAGGGTCTGACTCCAAACACCAAGTACCAATTTGCAGTCAAAGCCGTGAATTCATTTGGGGAGAGTCCACTCAGCCGTGCAAGTGAAATCATCAGGACATTCAGTAAGTAGAATACTACATAGCAGAAAATTTATCTCGCTTTATGGCTGGCTACCGTTCACTAATACTGGCTTGTAGCTGCTCCCAGCCACCAAATATTAGAGAGATTTGCAGAACCATATTAAATCTAAGCCACAGGTAATATTCTCCAGACTTTCAAACAAAATCCTTCCTGCACCCTCGCTCCTGAGAGCACAAACAAGATTTATATCTGGATCACCAGCTACTGATACTGTCACCCCTTGCAATATTAATAAATGAAATTATATTACGGATCACAACAGACAGGACATTGGTTGCTAGAAATCGAACGTTCTCTCAGCATGAACCTTGAACATTTTAACCTGCCCTTGATTGAAGCCCGGCAATATTGCATTGACCTTAAGAGATGATTGTATTGTTACATGACAGGGCACCATATCTCACATCACCCAGGAGACATTCTCTAATGGAATGAACCGGAGAAGCAAATGTTTATTTCCCAGGGATGGGTTTTTACACATTTGATGGTTCTATGTCTTTTAATTGTTGAATTATCAATAAGAAATTATTGTTTACTGGGAAAATATCAACACAAAGAAAACTATAAAGCAACTGTGGTTAGAACTGCAGTGAAGGGGCAACCAGGGAATGTTGTCTGTATGGTTTCCCTCTTGCTAATCTGGTTTTCTCCTACAATATAAATGCCAACAAAGGAAAACAATAATCGAATACCCTAAAGAGGTCAATGCATTCAGTAGTTGTGGAACAAATCCAGGGCAGCAACTTGTCTGCAAAGTTCTTTATTGGGAAACTGAGTTACACAACATGTTTCGGGCCCACGCCCTTTATCAAGTGTAAAAAGGAACAACCAAAAACAATCATTTATAATCTCATGTGACTACCAGCAGTGCAGTATGGGTAAAAGTTTTCCATTAACTATTTAGTGTTATACATCTTAAAGTGCATTGTGCAACTATAACTCCCATATGGCTACACACAGTTCATCATAAATAAAACTTTTTTATTAACTATTTAGTAATATACATCTTAAAGTGCATTGTGCAATTATAACTCCCATATGGCTACACACAGTTCATCATAAATAAAACTTTTTCATTAACTATCAGTGATATACATCTTAAAGTGCATAATAGAGATTTTACAAATTTATAAAAACCTCTCACAAAGTGTAAAATTCAAAATATGGTCTCTAATAAATATTGTAAAAACTTAATGTGACCCAATTCATCTAGCTATTATAAGTGACACACATTAATTTTTTTATAATACATGTTGAAATCCCACTGAAATCCCACGGATTTCAACATGGATTATATGAATTAATGTGTGTCACTTATAATAGCTAGATGAATTGGGTCACATTAAGTTTTTACAATATTTATTAGAGACCATATTTTGAATTTTACACTTTGTGAGAGGTTTTTATAAATTTGTAAAATCTCTATTATGCACTTTAAGATGTATATCACTGATAGTTAATGAAAAAGTTTTATTTATGATGAACTGTGTGTAGCCATATGGGAGTTATAGTTGCACAATGCACTTTAAGATGTATATCACTGATAGTTAATGAAAAAGTTTTATTTATGATGAACTGTGTGTAGCCATATGGGAGTTATAGTTGCACAATGCACTTTAAGATGTATAACACTAAATAGTTAATGGAAAACTTTTACCCATACTGCACTGCTGGTAGTCACATGAGATTATAAATGATTGTTTTTGGTTGTTCCTTTTTACACTTGATAAAGGGCGTGGGCCCGAAACATGTTGTGTAACTCAGTTTCCCAATAAAGAACTTTGCAGACAAGTTGCTGCCCTGGATTTGTTCCACAACTACTGAATGCATTGAACTATTGGGTATTATACACAGAATACCGGTGGAAGAAGCCAACAAAGAAATTTGGTGAGCTTGCTCTGAATATTATATTTACCCTAAAGAGGTCACACGTAATGTGGGACTTGAACCATATAATTTCAGAGGGAAATTTCCAGCCGCCAGGTCCAGAGTTGCCTTGAGTACAGTACAACTCATGTTACTAAACAGTAATAAAGTTACAATGTTTGCTTCAGGTCTAGTAACCCATAGCAACCAGGCAAAGCCTTGAACTTACTGGGGCTCATTTGTCAACACTGGGCAAATATGCCCATGGGCAGTTACCTATAGCAACCAATCAGTGATTAGCTTTTTGAAGCCAGCTGCAAGTAGAACAATGAATGCAGCAATTTGATTGGTTGCCATGGGTTACTGCCCATGTGTAAATTTGCCCAGTGTTGATAAATGACCCCTGCTGTCTGCTGTTTGAAAGCATATATCCAATAGGACTGTATTGAACTCTTTGTCCACAATTGCCCTTGATTGATGATGTTTTTTTTCCAGACTGTTTTGGCAGTGCCACCATAGATATGAGAAATGGGTTTGGCTGACCCTCTTATACATAACAAAGCAATCACCTTTCTGTCACTGAGGTCTCTTCCAATAAATTGTGCGGCTCTGCCCTCCATGTTGGTAATATTTGACCAAAAGCATGATTGCCTGACTAATGCAGGAGTCTGTTTTCCACACATACAAACTCTGCTTCCTCTGTTTACTTGAGTGTTTGGAAGTCAGCGGCACAACTACTGAGGAAGTTTATATTATAGAGACTCTGTCAATGTCCCGTCAGTTAGTTTTGGGCTAATGCTCCAAACATTCACTGGCAGACTTCTTTCTCCAGTGACTCAGCAGACAGTGGGGCTGATAGTTGACCCTCTTGATTTTCATGCCGACAGCACTTGTATTTGTCTCACACAGAGCTCTCTCTCTCTCTCTCTTATAAACTCCTCAATCACTCCTTGGATTCCTTGACATACCTCAGCATTGGCTGCTGTTACCTTGTATGGTTTGGTTTAAAGCCCATTTAGTTCTTGTCAAGGATGAATCCTGAAGTTCATTCATCTACATTGAACTGGCCAAGATGATTTTTTCTCTCCTGTTTTGTGATTGCAGAACTGTTTCTAAAGACCTTCTACTGTGGCTCTTATTAACAGATATTGTGGAATTTTAATCCCTTCCTTGAGGATTTTTACCAATATTTGTTTATTGTCTTGGTACATTATCCTTATTTTTGCGCACATGGGATGTTCTAGATCAGTGGCCCCAACTAGTGGCTTGTTAGCAACATGTTGCTCACCAACCCCTTGGATGTTGCTCACAAACCCCTTGGATGTTGCTCCAATTGGCCTCAGAGCAGGTGATTATTTTTGAATTCCTGACTTGGAGGCAAGTTTTGGTAGAAACCAGGTGTACTGCCAAACAGAGTCTCCTGTAAGTTGCCAGTCCACATAAGGACTAGAAATAGTCAATCACAGCACATAGTTGGAACCCTACGGAACTTTTGGCATGCTTGTGTTGCTCTCCAATTTGTTTTTACATTTGAATGTGGTTTGGGTAAAAAATGTTGGGGACCCCTGTTCTAGATCATGCAGAGTTAGTTACATAGTTAATTTGGGTTGAAAAAGACCAAAGTCCATCCAGTTCAACCCCTCCAAATAAAACTCAGCATCCATACACACACACCCTGACATCGACCCCTCCATACACTCACATAAACTATATATACCCATATCTATACAAATCTAAGATTTATATACACACACAGTTCTACTACTATGTAAGTATCACTGCTGCCAGATGTTTGGTCTCTGCTACAAAGCTGACCTTTATTATTTGCTTTAATATAATTGCATTATTGTTAGGGATGCACCGAATCCACTTTTTTGGATTCGGCCAAACCCCCGAATCCATCACGAAGGATTCGGCCGAATACCAAACCGAATCCGAACCCTAATTTGCATATGCAATTTAGGGATGGGAAGGGGAAAACATTTTTTACTTCCTTGTTTTCTGACAAAAAGTCACACAATTTCCCTCCCTGTCCCTAATTTGCATATGCAAATTAGGATTCGGATTCGGTTCGGCCGGGCAGAAGGATTCGGGCGAATCCGAATCCTGCAGAAAAAGGCCAAATCCTGGCCGAATCCCGAACCGAATCCTGGATTCGGTGCATCCCTAATTATTGTATAAAGTATAAATGAAATGATGCAGAAGTTCCCGACTCACTGATGCCCATAACATATCCAGCATATATAGAAGATATTTTTTTCCCGATGATTAGATTAATTTTGTTCACAATGGTTTTCCCCAGACACTGAGATTTTCATTCCAGGAGAATTGGTGCAAGACATTTCATTATTTGGGGAATCCAACTGATCTCCCCACAGGCTTTTATCTAAAGACTGCTAAATGCTGGGAAAGGAAGAAAACAAACAGCCACCATGGTACATGATCTAGTTTCTTAACCCCTTCCCAGCACATTCATATAGATATACTGTATAGAGAGAGACAAAGAAAGAGAGATATTTGCAGTTGCTAGGTTGGCGTTAAGAAGGTAATTAAATAGAATTCTTGCAGAATCTGCCTATTTTGAGGTTTATCCGTACCACCCAGTGCTAAAATAAATTACACAATGTTATTATTCTGTATAAAAATCAGTAACCCTTAAAACAACACTAGAATATTAAAATATTCTACAACCTCATTTGCAGAAAAAGTTGGGACAACATCAATTGTTATTGTTTTCTGAAAAACATGTACTCATTTTGATGCCAGCAACATGTTTCAAAAATGTTGGGTGAGGGGCTTGTCCCCCACTATATGTTGCATTAGGTCTTCTTTTAAAGGAACAGTAACACCAAAAAAGTGTTTTAACACTTGAACTGCTCAACAGTTCAGGGACTTTGTCATATTTTTTTTCTTTTTTTGGGTGACGGGTCTGGACTACAGGCACCCAGATAAGTGCACTGATCCACCTCCATACCATCATACATGCTTGTTGTACTATAGGATTGCCCATGGGAATTCATTTATATGGCAAGTAGTGCCATTAAAATAATGTAGCTGTTGTACTGTATGTAAAAGAAAGGATATTAGCAGTCTCTAAGAGGAGCTAACTATAAGGACATGGTCCCAATTTACATTGTCACATACAGTATATGAGTCAACAACTCTAGTGTGAAATTATCATGATATTGAAAATTAAAATCTATTTACAGTTAGGAGACAAAGCATTTTTTAACATTAGGGGGGGGTTGTTTATTAAAGTCCAAAAGCTAAAAACATGGAAAATTTTAGGTTTTTTTCCCTATAAAATCTGAATTTTTAGTGGGAAAAAATAACTTGAATTTTTTGAGATTTATTATACCCCGAGGCTACAAAAAGTCTGAAACCAAAAATTCCCCATCCTTATACCTGCTGAGGTTGTATATAAGTCAATAGGAGATGTCCCTATTCTATTTTGGAAGTTTCTTTGGTCTGTGCTGGAATCAGGCTGAAAATCTGACTATTTTAAGGCTTTTCTGGCAAAAATCCGAAAAACTCAGGCCCAAAAAAATCGATCAGTTTGGGGAAAAAATACTTAAAATTATACAATTTGCATTTCTGCTTGGTTTTATTGATTTTTTTTCTACACTCCAATGAAATCAAGCTTTTTTTTTAATATTAAATAAGGTCGAATTGTGGATTCTAGTTTGGTGGGGCTTTTCTTAATTAAATAATCCGAAAAATTTGGATTTTGATAAATAGCCCCCTTAATCTAATTTAAATATGTCCAGCTGTTTCAATAACAGAGGATATTAGAATAAGAGCAGGAGGTAATCATCTTCTTTGGTGGGAGTCAACAACCTCTTGTCTTTTCCCAATCTGCTTTGTTTCGGGGAAGAAGTTAGAAATTATTTAAAAGATTAACTTATTCATAACCCCCCTCCAAGAGATTTCAACTTTTGCCCCTAAATCACATAAACATTAGGGTAAAGGTCAGTGCTCCCCCATCCCTTTTTCTAGTTGGATGTTGCCCTTGCTCTCCTCCTTAGTAAAACAGAGTTGCTAAAGATGGCTTATAATAACAAAGATGCTCATGATGTTCTTTTATTGTATCGGCTCTGTAATTTAAGAAATTCACAGCCAGGAAAATCTGTTTATACACTCATTCCAGACCACACAGCTACTCACCCTATTTATTTCCATTAAAATCAGTCAGAAACCAGCCATAAAACAAGAGGCAGTATAAGAGAAGGGGCACACTGGGCGATTCGGGGAGATTTAGTCGCCTGGCGACTAATCGCGTTGTCTTTATGGCGACTGATCTCCCAGAAGCGTCGTGTGTGCTTTAGCGCTGGCAATTTTTCATTTTAGCCGGCGCAAGACAGAGGGCGTTCAGGAGATTGGTCGCCGCAAAGACGAGGCGATTAGTCACCAGGCCACTAAATCTCCCGAATCGCCCAGTGTGCCCTAAAGCTGGCCGTACATTATAAGAGCTGCTTGTTGGGTGAGGTCTGCATAGATACAATGCCCAGGTGGTGATGCATGAGACCTGCTTGTCAATCATTGTTTAATGAAGGTGTCCCAGGCCACCAAAGACATGACTCTGTAGCTTCCTCTTACAACCTTCTTAGCAGTTAAGTTCTCTTTTATTTATACATTATTTTTTGTTTTATTTCTGGGGGTACTGAAAGGAAGAGTAGGGGTAGATAAACAAACCAAAGAAAAGTTCAAGCAAACAATACAGCAGTACCTCCTTATAAATTACATTTGCTAGAGGTCATACCAATACTAAACAGAAAGATTACACGTTCTACTCTAGCCCAAGAAACAGCTATTCAAGAAGCAGTCAAGTTCTCATGTGTTTGTTTGAGTAGGGTAGCAATAGATGAGCATGGTGGCAACAGGAGAACATGATGGGAACAATTTTAATCTGTCTTGCTGTAAGGAGCGCGGCCCAGCGCATCCCTTTCCGTCGGCGTTCCGTCCAAAATGGCGGCGCCCAGGGCAGGCCACGTAGGAAGTCGGCAATGGCGCCTCGTCTGGACGCTGCGAATTTGCGCCAGCGTCAAAACGTGCAGCGTCAACGCGCAACGTCAGCGCGTGACGCATGACATCACTACGCACATTTTGGCGCCAAAAATCCGTTTAAAAGGACGTTTGAGACCCACTGCCTTTGCCCGTGAATAGGTTCTACTTCGTTGTGTTCCTGGGTGCGACTATTGTGTTTTGGATTCCTGATATCGACCTCTGCCTGTTCCTGTTTACAACTACTTGCTGCCTGAACTGATCTTCTGCTCGTCTGACTACCCTTACTCTTGACCCCATCTTGTACCGCGAACGGTGTTTGGAAACCTGCAAGCTTCCTCCTTGGTCCGTTACTTCAAACTGAGCCTTCGGGCCTGACACTTGCCCTGCATGTAGCCTTTTAGACGTTAAATGAGTAGAACTTCCTGCACCCACAAACAGCCAAAAGGTCTCATTTGCAAGGTGCAAGGGATGGGTGCAAAATTGACATCCAGAAAAAAGCCTCACAGAATGTTGCTTGTACCCAGTTGTGCCTGGTTTGATGTATATGGTACTGAGTTTAAGCTGTAAGGAACAAGTGAGTCCTGAAAAGTCCTGAAATTACACAGACATTATCACTACTGTTGGATAAAAAATTGTGGATAGCATTACTGGGGGAGCAGAGGGTCCCAACAGGGGGCAGACTGGGTGAGGGGATGTCTGCAGATTAAAATTCATAATTTCCACATATTGAAACAAGTTTGTAAATAATTTCCCTTGATGCTCAGGAGCCCATGGATTTTCACAAGTGGAACGTTTTAAAGCAGTCACAAATATTGCAAAAGACAGCTGATGTGAAAACTAGGTTATATCAAACATAAATATAATGGCACTGTGCGTGTTGCATGCATCGATCAGTCTTTTGAGGCAATGCCCTTGCCAAATGCATTCCCTATTATAGATTGTGTAATTGGATTCAGTTTCAATGCTCATTGATATCGATTTCCAGAGTTCCCCACCCCGACGCATCTGGAGATTCTGCAACTGTAAATGTTGTTCATAAAGGCTAAAACTGAACAATATATTGGGAAAAGTGTTCTCTCCTTCCCCATGTATTGTATAATATAAAACTCTTTGCTCAGGGTCGGACTGGGGGGCTTGGGGCCCACCGGAGCTACTGCCCCAGGGCAGTTTGTGCATGTGATTGCGGTGCCGGGTTTGTGCATATGTGACGCAATGTCAGTGTGCACGCGCAAAATTTTTATTTTACCACAACCCGACAAAGAGGGGTCGTTCCACTAAGTAGCAGATCTGGCCCAGCTGGGCCCACAAGAGCCCAGGGGGCCCAACGGGTTTTTTTCTTCTGTCCCGCTGGCAGAGTCCGACACTGTCTCTGCTCCACTTAACATGGCTAACCTGGTCTTCCTGTATACCGCTGTATACAATCTGCCTAACTGAACTGCTAGTTGATCCAGAGGAAGGCAAAAAAACCCATCTGAAGCCTTTCGAATTTGCCTCAGAGGGGAAAAAAACCCTTCCTGACTCCAAAATGCAATGGGACCAGTCCCAAACCAGTACTATGAGCTATCTTCCATAACCCTGTATTCCATCACTTGCTAAACACCATCCAACCCCTTCTTATACCTATCTAATGTATCAGCCTGTACCACTGATTCAGGGAGACAATTCCACATCTTCACAGCTCTAACTGTAAAAAAAAATCATTCTGATTATTTACCAGAAAACCTCCATTCCGAGGGTGACCTTATGTCAGCTGGAAAGACCTACTGGTAAATAAAACATTAGAGAGATTATTATATGATCCCCTTATATATTTATACATAGTTATCATATCTCCCCTTAAAGGGGAAGGAAACCTAGTCGGCGCAAACCCCCCACCCCCCCTCCCGTTTGTTGCCCACCCTCCCTCCTCCCCCCTGGCCTACCTGTCCCGCTGGGCAAATGCCCCTAACTTGTTACTTACCCTTCTGCGCAGGTCTAGTCCAGGGAGTTCACCGACGACATCTTCTTCCAAGCGATCTTCTTCCTGCTGTGAACGGCGCATGCGCAGTAGGATCATTTCACCGGTACGATCTACTGCGCATGTGCGTGACTTTTGGCGCATGCGCAGTAGATCCATACCGGCGAAATGCTCCTACTGCGCTTGCGCCAAAACGCTGTTCACAGCAGGAAGAAGATCGCGTGGAAGAAGATGTCGTCTGTGAACTCCCTGGACTGGACCTGCGCAGAAGGGTAAGTAACAAGTTAGGGGCATTTGCCCAGCAGGAAGGGTAGGCCAGGGGGGAGGAGGGAGGGTGGGCAACAAACGGGAGGCGGGGTGGGGGGTTTGCGCCAACTAGGTTTCCTTCCCCTTAAAGCGCCTCTTCTCCAGCGTGAACATCACCAACTTGACCTGGTCTTTCCTCATATCTGAGGTTTTCCATACCTTTTACCAGGTTAGTTGCCCTTTTCTGTACCCTCTCTAATTCAGCTAGGTCCTGTTTGAGCACTGGAGACCAGTACTATACGACGTATCATAGATGGGGCCCTTACCAGTGCTCTGATAAGTTTGGTCCTTAGGGCAAATGATTGGACCATGTATAATTTTATCGGATAGCCAAACCACACAGATTCACTCATTCTGCACGTGAGCTGTAGGGAAATGCTGGCTTCTATCATTTCCAAGACTGCTGATGACCTCCTACATGCTTAGATGGGAGACAATATTCATTTTTGTCCCCCATAACTGTCACACAGCACCCAGCGTTGATGGTCTGACCATCTAAAATCACATAATCACCAATTAAAACTAGCTGAACCCACATAAATGAAGTGTGGTGGAACCAGTAAATACATGTAGAAAACTACTAACTCTTTAGCCAATCAGAGAAGGCATCAAATGACTGTCACCTTCTAGTTGAGCTCTCCCTGACCCTGACAACCTTCTTCTTCACAGCTAAATTTCTAACTGCCCATGGAAGAATGAGATAATTGGCCTGTGTGTCCTACAGATGAACTTGAAGGTTCAGTTATGGCTAAATAATGAGGGAATGATGATCTTTCTAATTATAGGCTATGCATATACATAAATCTATATATAATAAAAGGAACTAAGTTTTCCCAGTAGAAATAACCCATAGCAACCAATAAGATGTTTGCTTTTAAACAGGTGACCAGTAACTTCTACCAGTTGATTGGCTGCTATGGGTTACTACCCCCTTTATTACCATTACTTACAAAATAAGCAAAGAAAGAAGACAAGTCTTACATTTATGTTGTCTCCCATTCTAGATACAGAAGAACTGGGCTCTGGAAGCTACGGTGAAGGTTATGTGACAGAACCTAAAAGTGATGATGACGTTTATACGACTGATGATGATGATTCTGATGATGATATATATATAGATGAAGTAAGTGAAAATACCCAATAACTAAAGCTAAGTAAGGATGATTTGTTTTCTGTGTCCATTGGTCTCTCAGTTTAACAATAAAATAAAAAGCATGGTTTCCTTACTTTCATCATTTTAATTTCCCTTAATTACACAAGATGGAATGTTGTTGGTATCTACTGTGACATGTAGCCTACATTGGCCTAGAATTATAAAGGGACTAATATAAACCCGATTGTTAAATATAAGCATATTAGATATTAGAAGTCACCAAGGTGATACACGACCATATAAAGATACAGATATAGGACCTGGACTCAGAATGCTTGCAACCTCAGTTTTTCTGCAATTTAGATCACGATGCGTTAGGTCTGCTAAAAAAACAAACATTAAATAAACACAACAGGACTATTTTGCCTCCAATATCATAGATACCATCAAGAACAAGATACTATTTTATTATTACATAGAGCAAGTGAATCATTTTTTAAAATTAAAATGATTCAATTAAAATGGAGTCCATGGGAGATGTCCATCCTGTAATTGTGAGCATGAGCATTCTAGATACTGGGCCCCCGGATAAGGATCCCCATACATGTACAAGGCTGTAGGTGAATTATACAGGTCATGGAAATCCGGAGTGGCTTCTTATATCCTCCTATTTTTATGTAACAAGTTCCAATGAGTGATGTGACTGTTGACCTGCCTTGCTTAATGGCAGCAAGCCTTCATATACATTCAAAAACAGCAACAGTCTCATAAGATGTCTCATTAACTTACTGCCCTATTGCACATTGAATTGGGTTACATGAAAAAGAAGAGGTTGTTGCAGGTATTCCATATGTCTCATCTGTATTTCCATCTTGCTACAGCTCAAACCACTTCCATCTGGGAAAGCAGGGAGCGCAAAGGTTCTGATTGATAAAAAGGAGACCCCAGGAACTTACACAAAGATCATCCCATTGACATCAAAATCTACTGTGGCCACAGTCACAACTAGCACTTTGACGAAGGCTCCATGGACCACTTCTGTGACCACAACCTCAATACCAGCCTCTACTACTACTTCTGCAGCAAGAGCCACCAACGTCATAACTGCCAAAGACCGTAGCTTAGTTTTCCCCCCAAGGCTCTTTGATCTTACTTGTGAGGAAACATTCTGCCCAGCAGATAGCTTCTGCCTCAATGACTACGACCGTGGAGGCTCTCAGTGTCACTGTAACCTGGGGAAAGGTGGAGGGACCTGTGAGAATGGTGAGACTCTTTGTCATACAGATGCATCATCGACCATAGCTTGAGCAGTTAAGTGTAGATTTGACTGTTCTGTTTTTGGGCTAATGTCAATGTGCAACATATGGTGCAGTAGGGGACTACACATGTGCCTTTAAAGTGGCCGTAGACATAACAATTACGATCTTTCTTGTGACCATTGGTTGTCAGATATACAAGTAGAAACACAAGAGTTCTTCCTTATCTTGCGATTAAGAAGTAAACCGTGGCCAATGTTCAGTGTCAATCGACTATATTATTTGTTTCATATAATAATATCTGCATGTCTATGGCCACCTTTAGGGTAGTGGCAGACGGGAAGATTAGTTGCCCAGCAACAAATCCTCTCTACTTCGGGTGACTAATCTATCCAAAATGCCTTCCCGCTGGCAAGAAAACGAATCATCCGAAGTTTCGTTGTGAGGCAAGTTCGGAAATGTATGCTATTCTGCCGGTGATTCGTATTCTTTCGAGAAGACATTTGGGGAGATTTGTCAATGGATGACCCGTCTTCCACCACCCTTAGTCTTTGGTAGGGATGTAGCGAACTGCCGATTTGATGTTCGCGAACGCCGGCAAAAAATGCGAACGTTCGCGGACAGTTTGCGAACTTCGAACACCCGCTAAAATCGTTCGATTCGTTCGATCGAAGGATTTTAATCATTCGATCGAAGGATTTTCGTTCGATCGAAGGATTTTCATTCGAATCGAACGATCGAAACCATTCGATCGAATGCTTTTCATTCGATCGAATGCTTACAATCGTTCGAACGAATGGAAATCGTTCGATTTTTAGCTGTCGAATGGTCGAACGAATCGAACGCGAACCCAAATTGGCGAACGTCGCGCGACGTTCGCGAACATTCGGCGGACGCGAACGGTCGAAGTTCGCGCGAACAAGTTCGCCGGTGAACAGTTCACTACATCCCTAGTCTTTGGAAAGGTTTTGTAGGTTATCTAGAAGGGAGTGATAAGTCTATGTACAAAATAGGGGTGTGGAAGCACTCTAAAGGCTAAGTAATAGTATATTTAAGTATAATGGAAGTGCTAGTTTTAATGCACATTCCCTGGTCCCCTGTCTCAAAAGTAAGTTTACAAAACAGGGGTTTTTTGGTTACAAAGTTATGATCATAAAGTTGAAAAGCCACCATACCACGTCAAGGTAAACCCCACATGGCGGTCCCTAACTTGTTTGCCTTTCGGCCATAGTATAAAAAGTCTTACTGCATAGTAGCATTCAGTGTAATCAGTGTCTGTTGAACCTTGGTTTCAGTGAAAAGGATCTATCCTCCCCCGCCAGTGTGCGGCTTTTAAGGGAGAGGAATTGTCCAACCAACGCCCATTTTCAAAAGTATAGGGCCCCATTAGTTGGTTTTTAATAGCACCCCATACCCTCCCTTAAACTAATGGGGCCCTATACTTTTAAAAATGGGCGTTGGTGGCTTTTCAACTTTATGATCATAACTTTGTAACTAAAAACCCCTGTTTTGTAAACTTACTTTTGAGACAGGGGACCAGGGAATGTGCATTAAAACCAGCACTTCCATTTTACTTAAATATACTATTACTTAGCCTTTAGAGTGCTTCCACGCCCCTATTTTGTACATTGTATTGTTGCCGGAAGCTGTGGCTGAGCTTCATGTGGTTTTTAATAGCACCCCATACCCCCCCTTAAACTAATGGGGCCCTATACTTTTAAAAATGGGCGTTGGTTGGACAATTCCTACACTGAATGCTACTATGCAGTAAGACTTTTTATACTATGGCCGAAAGGCAAATAAGTTAGGGACCGACATGTGGGGTTTACCTTGACGTGGTCTGATGGCTTTTCAACTTTATGATCATAACTTTGTAACCAAAAACCCCTGTTTTGTAAACTTACTTTTGAGACAGGGGACCAGGGAATGTGCATTAAAACTAGCACTTCCATTATACTTAAATATACTATTACTTAGCCTTTAGAGTGCTTCCACACCCCTATTTTGTACATTGGAGTGATAAGTCTGTTTAGGGCTGGTTTCCAAGATATCAATGCCTTTGTAGCATTGCATTATCCAGAGAGAACACCTGGGATTTACTCTACTTGCTCCACCTAGTGGCTCCACCTAATACAATAATACATATTACTGTTTGTAAGTCAGGTTAAAACATATAAATAAAACACAATACATAAACTATGCTGTACCTGACCTTTTCAGCTTGACAGTAGTTGCCGTCTATAGGGTTAATACGTATGACCCTATGATTTGTATAAAACATTCAGTGCAATAAGAGCTGCTGGGAAGGTCATAGAGAACCAGCAGGCTTTTACTGAATGGGAGCACCCCACTCCACAATTAAGTGGACTATTGATCTGATGTTGGTAATTTGCAGAATAACATTAGTAGGCTAACTAGATGAGTCAATGGCATACAGTATGGACACTGGGAAGTAGAGATAAGGACAAGGCAGCACTCTGTAGTGCAGGACAGTTTTACAGATCATGGAATAGTCAAATAGTACAATCATTGTGCCACAGGCTGCTAGATAAGCTATAACTTTATGCTCCATCTGTAGGGGTGCCGTTATTGTTTTTCAACTGTTCTTATGAATATAAGGATGTTCCATTTCACTTAAGATCATCTCAGGTCCATTACTCTCCGTATGGTTTGGATCTGTTCTATTTTTAAGGATTAATTTTATAATTGAAACTTTGAGATTTGGTTTTGGTTCTGGAGAGCAGCTCCTGCAAATGTGTTTCAGTTCTAACGAATGATCTTTTCTTTCAGATATTAATGTGCAGTTCCCCCGGTTTTATGGGCGCTCATACATGACATTGGAGCCCCTAAAAAACGCATTTCAGACATTTCAAATAACTGTGGAATTCAGGGTAAGTCACCAACAGTGAACAGCTCTGTATCCCTTTGGTTCAAGGGTAGGGCTGAGAGGGCAGTTGTGTTGGGCCAACCTATGGGGGAGATAAATAGATAAGACAACAAAGGGCATTGCTGTACTGTATACTCGCTACATAGACAGGAAAGACCAACCTATAGCCATTGACAACAGCTGATAGGCCACTTGCTTTTGCACTTGCGCCACCCCTGATTGGGCCTCAGTCGTCCCACATTGCCCCCTGTTTCTGTAAATCAACCCTGATTATTCTGCAAACTCACATATCCATGTTTTCCTTCAGAGTGAGAGTGATGACGGCTTACTGCTGTACTGTGGGGAAAATGAGTACGGACGTGGGGATTTCATGTCGGTGGCAATCATTCGCCGAAGTGTCCAGTTCCGGTAAGAGTGTGTCTCCAGCGTCCCTCCAGCTGCCACGAAAAAGACTCACTCACACTAACACTCATTTACTAAGCTTGAGTGAATGATTAGAATAAAAAAAACTGGATTTGGAAGGTTTTTTGGCTACTTCGACCATCGAATTGGCTACTTCGACCTTCGACTACGACTTCGAATTGAACGATTCGAACTAAAAATCGTTCGACTATTCGACCATTCGATATTCGAAGTACTGTCTCTTTAAAAAAAACTTTGACCACCTAAAACCTACCGAGGTACAATGTTAGTCTATGGGGAAGGTCCCCATAGGCTTTCTAGGCAATTTCTGATCGAAGGAAAATCGTTCGATCGATGGATTAAAATCGATTTTCATTTTTCCTACGATCGTTCTAACGAACAAATTGCTGTAAATCCTTCGACTTCGATATTCGAAGTCGAAGGATTTTACTTTGACGGCCGAATACCGAGAGTTAATTAACCCTCGATATTCGACCAATAGTAAATGTGCCCCTCAGACTCCGACAGTTCATTAACACACCAGACTGTCATGGGTTCATTGCTGCCATGTTGTGTCACTGCTTTATGGATTCACAATTCCTGGTGCCCTGGGTAATTAAACACATTCTGAGAATCATTTATTACATGGACACTTAAAGGAACAATTCAGTGTAAAAATAAAAACTTGGTAAATAGATAGACTTTGCAAATAAAAGTGTTTCTAATATAGTTAATTAGGCAAAAATGTAATGTATAAAGGCTGGAGTGACTGGATGTCTAACATAATAGCCAGAGCACTACTTCCTGCTTTGCAGCTCTCTTGCTTTCCACTGATTGGTTACCAGGCAGTTGCCAATCATGTGGCCCCTCCTTCAAGTTGCTGACTAACTCAGAGTTAGAGAGCTGAAAAGCAGGAAGTTGGGTTCTGTCTTTATACATTACATTTTTGGCTAACTAACTATATTAGATACATTTTTTATTTTGCACAGCCTATCTATTTACATAGTTTTTATTTTTACACTGAACTGTTCTTTTAAGGGGCTCATTTATAAATATACAGTATTTGCTAACATGTATTGGTCCAATCAAACACTTAGGGGCAGATTTTTCAAGGGTCAAATTTCAAAGATAAAAATACTTTGAAATTCGACCATCAAATTGAAATATCAAATTGAAATACTTTTACTTCGAATATCGAAGTCAAAGTTTTTCTCAGTGAATTTGCGTATCCTGTGGTCGAATTAAAGCGTTTCGAAGGATTTCAGCGATCGATCGAATGATTTTAATTCGACTTCCAAAAATGCTCTAGAAGGTCCCCATAGGCTAACATAGCACTTCGGCAGGTTTAATTTGGCGAAATATTGAAATCAAAGTTTTTTTTAAAGAGACAGTACTTAGATTATCGAATGGTCGAATATTCAAACTATTTTATTTGAATCGAATTTGAAGTTGAAGTCGTAGTATCCTATTCGATGGTCGAAGTATCCAAAAAATTACTTCAAATTTCGAATTTTTTTACTTCGAAAATTCCCTCGAATTCACTTCGACCCTTGATAAATCTGCCCCTTAGCTTTAATCAGTTGACAGCAAATTTGGAACTGAAAGAGAAAATCTGGCCACACTGGTGAAAATACAGTATCATTTGTGTTATTAAATCAGCTGCTATGACTTTACTCTTTTTACAAATTAAAAGGAAATTTAAGGGAAATGTAAACCTTCAAACAAATTAATATAAAACGGATCAGAGCCCTCTTATTATACATTTTGCATTATACTTTGCAAAAAGTCAATTTTTATAAGTAATTTTTTTTTCTGTTTTTCAAGATATTAGCTGTTAATATACTGCTAATATAATGAATTTGAATCAACAATGCCACGTTGTCAGTGAAATTTGATGTCTGGAACGGTCTAATTCCTAAGACGGACGAATGGCTAGTGTCAGAGGGTTGATAGTTGTCACCCCCGCCCTCTATGACGCCATAACGCTATATGGCCCAAGGCAGGATGGACTAAAAGGGCTAAATGGTCAACTGTGGACAATGGTCACTCATATAACTTATACTAGGCAAATACAAATATACAAATACATGATCTCCACTCTGTTACTTAAATTCCAGAGTGTCAGCATAGTGTCAGCATGTCTCGTTTGCCCTTTTGCATAAGTGTTGCTCAATAGCTGTCAGTACCACAATGGCTATGTTTAGCCAACAGATGTCTACAAGGCTGTGGACAGTTGGAACCAGAAATCTCTTATGTTGCAAAACTGCACATCTTACAGGAATGTATAAATATATATATGCCAGTAAGTATCCTCGCCAGACCATGTATGGTATTTCCGTGAACCCCTTGTCACAATTACTGTAAATGCCCTCTGAAAGCTATATAATGCCTGGACCAAGAGGTGGGTCTTTGGTAAGTCCTTGGCTGACATTCTGTGTGTTACTCCAACAGCTTACCCAGACAAAACTGTTATGTTGTATTATGTAAGAATAAATTGCCTGACTATTACTAAAGGTTTTCCTTTACTGAGTTTTGTCTTACACAAGGTCAAAATGGTACTACTAAAAATACCATCAACGTGCTGTTCAGTTTAGCTGTCAACACAAAGAGGGTTATTTATCAAAATCGACAAAGTTCTCACTATTTTATGAAAACCACTCCGGCAAAATCCGCACAGATTTCCCCCCCCCCCTATTTATCAATCAATTTTTCAGAAAATTACTTGTACAGGAAAAAAACTATAAAACAGTGAAAAAATCCAAATCATACAAAGTTTTTGGATTTGTCGCCGAAAACTGCAACTTTTTCTCACCACAGCACAAGACTCCTCTCTAAACTACATATAATTATTATAATAATAAAATAGAATATTGGAAATTGCAGAAGACCAATCTGAGCAACTTTACATTCAATTGTGGACATTTGAAAAAAGAATCGGCCAGATGGATATGTGCATGTGATTTGCATTGAAGATTCAAAATTTCAATGGGTATTAGTGCTTTTTGTTGCTGCTGAGCTGCACTGAGCTCTAACACCTGTAGGACATGATTGTGTTTGACCAATGAAAGCAATATTTTTGGAATTTAATTAATCAGACCCTGACAGTTAATAAGGCATAGGTAACAATGGCAATGGCTCTCTCATTCCTTTCCAGGTTTAGCTGTGGCTCGGGCTCGGCAGTTATTACGAGTGAGCGTAAAATCAAGCTGGGCAGCTGGCATGTTGTGCGCATGTATCGGGAAGGGACAAATGGATGGTTACAGCTTGATAACAGCTCCCCAATATCCGTAAAATCACAGGTCAGAGTCAAATAAATGTTTGATAATGATATTTTCCAGGAATACAGCCCCTGCAGTGCTTCAGATGGTGTTAAAGGACAAGGAAAGTCTAAAATAGAATAAGGCTAGAAATGCTGTATTTTGTATACTAAACATAAACATGAACTTACTGCACCACAAGCCTAATCAAACAAATAATTTATGCTTTCAAAGTTGGCCACAGGGGGTCACCATCTTGTAACTTTGTTATACATCTTTGCAAGACTAAGACTGTGCACATGCTCAGTGTGGTCTGGGCTGCTTAGGGATCATCATAAACAAAGCTGCTTGAGTTCTGCATGGCTGGGAAGTAAGGCGGGGGCTCCCCCTGCTGTTCATAAATATGATTGTTTCCCTGCTCAGTAGTTAGGGACCCTCTGACAATTCCTATCCACAGCAGTAAATGAAGGGAGAATTTCACTGCATACAGTCAGGTTTCTTATAAAAACAGTACACATTTTTTGATTCAAGTATATTGGAGATAGGTTTCTTTTTCATTAAAGAAAGTAAAAATGGGATTTTATTTTTTTGCCTTTCCTTGTCCTTTAATCGTATGCTTTTGAGTCTTATTGAAGCCCACCATATTTTCAGCTACAGCTCCTCTTCACTTTCTCCAGTTCAGTAAATTCCTTCAGACTATGGGGCAGGTTTACTAAAGGGCAAAGGGACTAACGCTGGCGACAATTCTGCTTTCAGGCACTTCGCCAATTTACTAACGGGCGCAGGCGTAACTTCGCTAGCGAAAGAGACAGACGCTAGCGCTCATTCACACTCTATCGACCAGGTGAATTTTCACTCTGGCGAATGGACGTTACTCCCCAAATTCATTAAGATGTGGATTTTACTGAACGTTACCACTTTGCCAGATTTGCCTTCACCAGCTCAGACCAGGCAAAGTGCATTGGAGTGCTTAGATCTTCCTCATTCTTCTGTTACTTACATCATATTTTTAGTGGAAAAAGTTTCTAAGTTCCAAAAAACCCTGGCGTCTTTTCCTTTTTTCAGAGCGATAACCTGCAAAATTCCTTACATTTTTTTTGGGGTAACCGGGTTCCCCAATACATTTTCTAACATATGGAACATTAACTATACAGTGGCCTCATATGTAGGGCAATATAATAACTCTATTTTCTTTATTAACGTTCCCTGGACTTGTGTAATGTAATGTATTTGCTGCAACATATACGTCCATTCAACCTTAAATTTCCTACCTGAACGAAGACGTCTAACGAAGTTGCTCTAGGCATAAATGAACGCTAGCGCATCTTCGCTTTGATTGCCGAAATAACGCTAGGGAAAATTTGCCAGCGTTCGGCGCACTGGACGCAACTTTGCATTTTAGTAAATTAGCGTTGTCTGAGCAAATTTTCGCCTGGCGAAGTGTTGCTATGGCTGCGAAGCCGTCGCTGCGAATTTTCGCTGCTTACTAAATTTACCCCTATATGCCCAAATGAACGGAAGAATAAAAAGGTGGCAGTCATATGGTTTCCATCTGTTGGGCCCATGGGCCAATCAGGCACACGCCATAGAGGTGTCCAGCCAGTTTTATCAGTGGGGGGCTCCCACTCCTAACAGGATGAGTAACTGCTGAGTAACTGCTGCCCATCTGATGTAGCTGAACTAAAACGTTTAAATACAAGAATTTAATATATAGTTAAATAAACAGTTTTTCCTTATCCATCAGTCATTGCTCAACTTTTTCCTCTTCTTCTCAGGGGCAGTACAGTAAAATCACGTTCCGAACCCCATTTTACATTGGCGGTGCCCCCAGTGTCTACTGGTTGGTTAAATCAACAGGGACTAACCGTGGCTTTAAGGGATGTGTACAGTCTCTGTCTGTAAACGGGAGGAATATTGACATGAGACAGTGGCCCGTGGGAAAGGCTTTGAGTGGAGCCGATGTGGGTGAGTAAGTAGAGTAGGATGAGAAGAAACATTGGCAGTTATTTATCAACACTGGGCACATTTGCCCGTGGGTAGTAACCCATGGCAGCCAATCAAATTGTTGCATTTATTGTTCTATCTGCAGCTGGCTGGAAAAAGCCAATCACTGATTGGTTGCTATGGGATACTGCCTACAGGCAAATTTGACTAGTGTTGATAAAAGAGCCCCACTATGTCCAGATCTGAAGGACTGATTTAATGGAAAGTTTTTGTTCCCAACACCTAGGTGACTGCAGCACTGGGGTCTGTGATGGAGCTCCATGTGTTAATGGGGGAACTTGTAAAGTTAGAACAGCTGATTCGTACCTGTGCCTCTGCCCTGTTGGATTCAGGGGTCGCCACTGTGAGGAAGGTAAATGCACAATTATGTCTCTAACTGGTGCTTCTGGGGTTCCTACTGCAAACACTAAACTCCTCATTGGGACCACAAGCTGGCCTTTCAAGCTATCCTATTACCAAATGTCTCCTTCTCCTAGTTAACCTTATCAGGAACAGCTTGTCCCCGTACTGTCTTTAGATGTTTTCTGGTCAAAGAGGAAGATCCTGATTTCTCCCCCCCCCTCCATATATAGGCTTTTCTGGGCCTGGGATCACCAAGAAAAAATCTTCTACAGTGTCAACCTTAAAGGGATCCTGTCATTGGAAAACATGTTTTTTTCAAAACGCATCAGTTAATAGTGCTACTCCAGCAGAATTCTGCAAAGAGCAAACAGATATTTTTATATTTAATTTTGAAATCTGACATGGGGCTAGACATTTTGTCCATTTCCCAGCTGCCCCTGGTCATGTGACTTGTGCCTGCACTTTAGGAGAGAAATGCTTTCTGGCAGGCTGCTGTTTTTCCATCTCAATGTAACTGAATGTGTCACAGTGGGACATGGGTTTTTACTATTAAGGGGCCGATTCACTAACTTCGAGTGAAGTATTCGAAGTTAAAAAACTTCGAATTTCGAAGTTTTTTTTGGGCTACTTCGACCATCGAATGGGCTACTTCGACCTTCGACTACGACTATCGAACGATTCAAACTAAAAATCGTTCGACTATTCGACCATTCGATATTTGAAGTACTGTCTATTTAAAAAAAAATTCGACCCCCTAGTTCGGCAGATAAAAGCTACCGAACTCAATGTTAGCCTATGGGGAAGGTCCCCATAGGCTTGCCTAAGTTTTTTTGATCGAAGGATATTCCTTCGATCGTTGGATTAAAATCCTTCGAATCGTTCGATTCGAAGGATTTAATCCAACGATCGAATGAATAATCCTTCGATCGTACGATCGAATTTTCTGCGCTAAATCCTTCGACTTCAATATTTAATTGACCCTCGATATTCGACCCTTGGTAAATCTGCCCCTAAGTGTTGTTCTTAGATCTACCAGGCAGCTGTTATCTAGTGTTAGGGAGCTGTTATCTGGTTACCTTCTCATTGTTCTGTTGTTTGGCTGCTGGGGGGGGAGGGGTGAAATCACTCCAACTTGCAGTACAGCAGTAAAGAGTGATTGAAGTTTATCAGAGCACAAATCACATGACTTGGGGCAGCTGGGAAATTGACAATATGTCTAATCTCAAACTAAGCATTAGCTTTGTCTGTGATGGTTCTCACTCATCCAGATCACAGTATATCTATAGTAATAAGTCAAATCAACTGGCCTTGCTGAATTTTCTTTTTCCTTTAAAAAAAAAAGAAAAGGAAATACAGCAAGTCCAGTTGATTTGACTTATTACCATAGACATAAGCATTAACTATTTATAGCCAATTTTACTTGTTTTTTACTTGTAAAAATGAGCAGTTCATTTTTTTTACGTATTTAAATAGGTTACAAACTCTTGTTAACGACTATTATAAATGATGAGGTAAACATTGCTGAGAATGGGTGGTTCCAGTTACAGCAATCATTTTCCTGATTCAGGTATTAGAAAACTGATTGATAGATAAAAGGAGGCCTGGTTTGTATGGTTTGTATGGTCGGAGAACAGTTTAGGATTTGTATTGCTGGAAAATATTATGATGATAATAGGGATAATTGTTGTTTATCATTATGGGATTTCCATTGCTGGATAATTGATTATTCCTGTAAAGGAAAACATTTCTTATATATGAGGGCTAAAGAACTCAGAAGTTGTAGCTCAAGTAGTTTGGGAATCAAGCTCGTATATAAGCTGAATGATTGCTTTTCACTTAGGGAGCAATCTACCTGTGGTATAATACACACGTGTTGTAATATATGAGGCAGATTTTTTAAACCCTCCTTTGTTCAGGGCCCTCTTTGCAAGGTTTCAAATATAGAAATGTATCAGTGTGTCAGTTTATTATCCATAGTTCCAAGAACATAGAGCCTCAAATCTCACTCTAACTGTCCTTCATGTTGGGCTTTCAGGTGTATCTAGGAGCAGTGATGGGCGAATTTTTTCGGCAGACATGGATTCGCCGCCCGCGAATGTTTTCGCTAAAGTGCTGTGAAAATTCGGAGTGGAAAAATTTGCTGTGACAAAAAAACATTTGTTGTGCATCAGAATTGTCTCGCACTTAAAAATTGTCGCGCGTCAAAATGATTCAGACATCCATTGACTTTAATGCATTTGGACAAAAGAGTGGCGCACATGAAAATTGTTGCTTGCGTCAGAATTGTTGCGCATCAAAATTAATTTGACACCCATTGACTTCAATGCGTTTAGCAAATTTTTTGTTGTTTCACTAATTTTCCGGCGAAGTGAAACGGGACAGATTCGCCCATAACTATCTAGGAGATCAAAGAGGCTTTTTCCCCAAACTCTCCAACTTTCCCCAAAATGACTGGCCTTCAGATTGAGCCTTAAGGTGGCCATACACGGGCCGATAAAAGCTGCCGACAGACTGAGTCGGCAGTTTATTGGCCCGTGTATGGGGCCCCCTGACGGGCTTCCCCGAAAATCGGCCAGATCACGATCGGATGGGACTAAAAAACCCTGTCGGATCTCGGCCGCATCTGTTCATTGATGTGGTCCCGCGATCCGACCGCCTGTAAAGCCACCGTAGGATCCGATTGTTGGGCCCTAGGGCCCACGATCGGATCAGTCCGATATTGCCCACCTCAAGGTGGGCATATCGGGGAGAGATCCGCTTGTCTGGCGACATCGCCAAACGAGCGGATCTCTCCGTGTATGGGGACCTTAAGTCATTGCTCCAAGCGCCATCTGAGGGGCCAGCCGAAAAGTTTAGAAACCAGTGATATGTGGATAGTAGAAGTTACAATGACCACATAATGCCACAAGCCTACAGGCCAAAAGCTTTTTATTTATATATTTTTTTATTTATATTTAAACTATGAGGTGATTTTTAATTGTATTACATTGCAATAATAACTGATGAGGACATACAGTAAAGTACCATTAATAAGGACATAATTTACAGTTATTTGATCAGCATTCCATTCCTGATGTTTCTTCTGTGTCTCAATTTTTTCTGAAGCATTTACCCTGGCGATTCCTCAGTTCAACGAATCAGCCCGATCTTTCGGAGCGGCAAAGTGGCCGTTAGAACCTCATCACTATCTTTCTTTCATGGAGTTTGACATGACGTTTCGCCCAGACACAGAGGATGGTACCATACTCTACAGCTTTGATACAGACAGCAAAGACTTTATATCTCTTACCTTGGTCAATGGATATGTAGTGTTCAGATTCGACTGTGGCTCAGGGACCGCGGTGATCAGGTATGTAACAAATGTAACGGAAGGCAATTCCAGCATGTTAAAGGAGAAGGGAAGGCTAAAATTAAGTAAGCTTTATCAGAAATGTCTATATAAATACACTAGTAAACCCTCAAAGTAATGCTGTTCTGAGTCCTCTGTCAAAAGAAACACCATATTTCTTTCCTTCTATTGTGTACTCATGGGCTTCTGTATCAGACTTCCTGTTTTCAGCTTAAACCTCCAGGACTAGGGCTTGGGCATGCTCAGTTTGCTCCTCTCTCCATCCCTCCTCCTATCCTGGCTGTAATCTGAGCCCAGATCTATAAGTGAGCAGGGAGAGACTCAGGCAGGAAGTGATGTCACACCAAGCTAATATGGCAGCTGCTATCCTAAACAAACAGAGACAGTAGCATTCTAGCTTGCACTATTGTGGCTAATCTGTTGGCAATAAACTTGGAGCTTTCCTTCTCCTTTAACTTGGAAATATGTGCATCAATGTGGGTAATAATATTTCAGCAAGAACAGAAGGGCCAGCCATGGTAATGCTGATATAAATGCTCCTGTCCCCAGCTTGTCTTACTACTTTCTTTCCCCGTCTTCCTAACAACTGCTTCTTTTATCGGCCCGTATATGGCCACCTTTACTCCGGTGATCTTCATAAACCCCTTATTACAGGTGACATAAAGAGAGGAGCAATGTCCGTTTCACCTTTTCATTGGAGAAGTCTACAGTGCTACGCAATATGTTGGCGCTATATAAATACATGTTAATAATAATAATAATAATAATAATAATTTGTACACGTGTAAACCCAGTAAGACTGAGATTTGAAGAGCTACAGTACACCTACAGTATTTCCTTAGAACAATGGGTAAATGATTATTAGGGTAATGGTTTATATATCTGTAACTTTGTTATGAGCTAAGGGTTATGGCATATGTAGCAGATCTATCACATATCAGAAACGCACTTGAGCCAAAAAAGTCAGAAAACCATTTGTACCAGAGGCAATGGCACGTTGTTCATTTTCTTCCAATAAGTGTTTTTTCTTTGAGTTTGTTAGTTTCCATGTGATTAACATTATCTTAATTTTATCTTCAAATATTAGGACTGAGAAACCAGTTACACTTGGGCAATGGCATGAGCTGCGGTTCTCACGCACGGCCAGGAATGGGATATTACAAGTGGACAACCAAAAGCAAGTGCATGGAATTTCGGAGGTTGGAACCCATTTTAACTTCTTTGACTCTCCTGCAGTATATCTAGTAAAATAAATTCATATAATAAATTATTTGGGGTGCAAATGTAATTTGATAGGTTAAAAAGCCATAGTGAACGATAACTATACAGTATATATTCCCTTTGTGCTAATGCCCAACCAAGGAAATATTTGCCATGACCAACCATAGTATGGAATTCCATTACCAGCCTGTGCTTACAGATTACAGACTTCTCCAATGAAAAGGTGAAACGGACATTGCTCCTCTCTTTATGTCACCTGTAATAAGGGGTTTATGAAGATCACCGGAGTAAAGGTGGCCATATACGGGCCAATAAAAGCTGCAAACAGACTGAGTCGGCAGCTTATTGGCCCGTGTATGGGGCCCCCCGACGGGCTTCCCCAATTGAGATCTGGCCGAAAGTCGGCCAGATCTCGATTGGATGGGACAAAAAATCCCATCGAATCGCGGCCCCATCTATTCGTTGATGTGGTCCCGCGATCTGACGCCCATTACTATTCTTTAAGATATGATTGTTGGGCCCTAGGGCCCACGATCGGATCAGCCCGATAATGCCCACCTCAAGGTGGGCTTATCCGGGAGAGATCCGCTCGTTTGGCGACATCTCCAAACGTGCGGATTTCTCCGTGTATGGCCACCTTAAGAAGAATCACTGAGATACAGATTGTTTAAAGGGCTGAAGTATTGATGTCCTCTCCTTGGAATCAATGATATCACAAGCACAGTACAGTATGACCCTAGTTGGGCAGCATGTCAAAAATAATGCAACCTGAAAAAATGAATGGTTGTGTCTGTATTTATATATTGTTGGACTTTCAAATGGTTCAGTACATAAATCACATGTAATATGGTAGGACAGCCAAAGTCACTAAAGTGTGGATTTTACTCAACGTTACCTCTTTCTCCAGAGTTGCCTTTGCCATCTCAGACCAGGCGAAGTGCTATAAAGCAGTTAGATCTTCCTCAATCTTCTGTCACTTACATCATATCATATCATACATCATCATGTGCTGAAAATACATTAAAGGTCAAAAAACGCTGGCGACTGTTTCTTTTTTTAAGCGGGATTGTCTGCAAAAGTCCTAACTTACTTTTTTGGGTAACCAGTTTTCTCCAGACATTTTATAACATATGGAACATTCATTTTACAGTGGGCTCATGTGTAGGGCATTATATTAACTCTCTTGTCTCTTTATTAAGGTTCCCTGGTTATGTGTAATATAAACCGGTAACAAACCATTTGCAGCAACATTTATAATAAAGACGGCGAAAAGTCGCTAGCGTTCGACACACTGGACAAAACTTCGCATTTTATTGAATTAGCGTATTCGTAGCGCATTTGCGCCTGGTGAAGTGGTGTGAAGCTGACGCTTGCGAAAATTCGCCCATTAGTGAATCTGCTCCTAAGGATGTGCTAGTGTTTGTTTCTTTGGTTCATATCTGTCCACTAGCCATTCCTGACATACCAAGAGAGAACTTGGAGTTTGTTTATAATGGCAAATGGAAATCATTTATTTGCTCTTAGATGTGAATAGGGGCCCTAAAAAAAGTTCTTCTACAAGCTTTTTTAGTCTACCACTTTATAGTCCCCAGAGGGAGGACAAAGCTTGTCTTGTGATCCAGAATGCTCAGGGTTTTCCAAACAAGGGATCTTTCTGTAAACTGTATCTACATACCTTACGTCTACTAAAAAATCATTTAAACATTAAATAAACCCAATAGGTTTATTTTGCATCCACTAAGGATTTAATATATTTTAATCAGGATAAATGACAACGTACTGTTTTATTACTACAGTGAAAAAGAAAATACTTTTAAAAAATCTAAATAATTTGATCAAAACGAAGTCTATGGAAGATGGCATTACCTTTATGCCGAGCTTTCTGGATAATGACCATTAGCTGAGATTTTAAATCCATCAGAGCATTTTTGGAAGAAGAAAAGGTCTCCTCATTTGTTCTATTAAATAATATTCTTTATGTTTTAGGGTGGCTTCACTCAGATTAAGTGCAACACTGATCTCTTCATTGGCGGGGTTCCTGATTATGATACCGTGAAAAAGAACTCGGGGGTCCTTAAGCCTTTCACTGGGAGCATTCAGAAGGTGAGTGGACATTATTGGACCAAATGTTGATCTGAGTCAGCTGGATCAGAGTTCCATCCTTCTGACTAGGAGCTAAGTATTGCACGTGTTGGTAGTGGGTGCAGGGAATAAAATATAAGATGATTTCCATTGTCGCATTGGTACTAAACCTGGAGCAAAGTATTTTAACAGAACTCCTGCCGTACACCCAGGAGCATCCCTGATAGCACATGATTAATGTATTAGAAATCTGATCCTGAATGGTCCTCACTCTGCCACCCCCTCCACTGAACATACTGTTTAAGGACAGGACTACATGGCTGATTCCGCAACGATCCGACACGCTGCGCAAAATCTCAGGTGTCACAACGGATGCGATGGAAATAAGGTAAGTAATTCAATTGTCGCATTGTGTCGTAGCATTAATGCGATGCTGCATCTGCATCTGACAGTCGTGTCACATCACCAATGCGACACTATCCGACACTGCCTTTACGTACATTGTTTCCGGCGTGACGCCTGCGATTTTGAACGGAATCGGCCATGTAGTCCTGCCCTTAAGCCCCGTAGGGTGACCCACCTTATAATAAGCAGAAAATCTTCCAGTGCTCCATTGCCCTAATGTTGTTTAATGGCCTGTACGAGCCACTGTATAAAGCTGGCCATTGAATAAATGCTCATCTTTCCACATTGATGTGGGAGATATCAGGCTGATCCGATTGTTGGGCCCTAAAACTGTCTGATCAATAGCTGGCCAATTTTCAGACAGATATTGGTTGGAATCAGTTTGTTTTTTATCGGCCCGTGTGGCCACCTTAATTCAGTACAGGTCAGAATATTCTAATCTAGAGAAATGTTTACATACAGAAGACATGGGGGGGATAACTACCGAATACATTTTTTACTTTTTTCTAAATCTCTTTGAAAAGAACGTTCAAAGTCTTGATTCTGTTTGTCTTCTGTGTGCAGCTCGTACTTAATGATCTGATCATTAGCCTAATACAGGGCTTGAGTTCTGGAGTCAATTTGGAAAATGCAAACCATCCATGCGCTAACATACCGTGTGCAAATGGGGGGAGCTGTAGGCCACAGCAGGATAGTTATGAATGTGATTGTCCTTTAGGCTTTGATGGAAAGAACTGTCACAAAGGTAAGTCATCAATGAAATTCTAAATCAATTTTTACTACAGCTACTGAGAAAATGTAAAATTCTAATATTTGTGTAGAATTGTTTTCTTATTCCAATTTATATTTTCTGCATTGAGTTTTCCTTTTCTGTAAGTTTACATATCTGAGTGACTGTATTGCTTGCCTAAAGCTGTTCATACACAGACCAATATTAACTGCAAACAGAGACAGTAGCTTATTGGATAAACTGTCCCAAAATAGGCCAGATATATATTGGGCAGGTTTTAAGGGCAGAGACACGCTCAGATTCAGGAAGATTTAGCCGCCCAGCGATAAATCGCCTCTTCCTCGGGGGGACTAATCTCCCCGAACTGCCTCCCGCCGGCTAGAATCTAAATCTCCGGTGGGATGGCACTTGGAGCACTTCGTTTTCTGAAAACAAAGATCACCAATTGCCATCGCACCGGCAATTTACATTCTAGCCAGCGGGAGGCAGTTCGGGGAGATTAGCCGCCCCCGAAGAAGAGGCGACTAATCTCCCCGAATCTAAGCGTGTCTCTGTCTTAAATCCCATCAAGAAAAACCCTCATTGATCTACTGATGTAGGCCTCTGCCAATATGTCTCCATAGGCCCTTATTATGATTTGATCATAGGCCTAGGGGCTGAATGATTAGATCAGCTAAATTTAGCTTAGTATGTGGGTGACCGAAATGTGTAAAAAGTAATTTATTGGATGACCACACCAAAGAGAAGATCTTCTGTTTTATGACCAGTTTAGGGCATTCTTTGTAGCTACAGAAGCCCTGGTGGGATTGATGGATTAGGACAGGCTCATTTTGTGTCAGAAATGGTTGTGTTCTATGACAGAGACTTGGTTAAATCTCAGTTGCTCAAAGACAAAATGTCATGTGCTGAATGCCAATGTTCTGTCTTTTTTGCTGGCATGTGGCAGAGTGTGGAAATTACTGCATTAATAGTAAGTATTGTGATATGTCACCCCGGCTACCAGGAAACTCTAGAAACCTTTAGTAGATTTGGGTAGTAGACCAGAGCTGCTTTTAAGGGGATGGAAAGGGGAGACTACCCTATGTTATAGGGAAGCCCTGCAGAGCAGCAGTTGAAGGAAGAGTGGGGATACAAAGTACAGGAGAGCAATGCCATATTTGTGTTCCCTAACCTGTGGCCTTTCAACCACTCCTGAAGTACTTAGGATCTGCAGCACCTAAAATGTAAAACCTCTATAGTAAAGGAGTTACTGTACTTACAGTAAGAAAAAAGGTTATTGGGTCCCAGAGTTAGAGCCCCTTCTGACATTGGGGAAGATCACCAGTTTTAGATACTGTACATACAGATACTGTGTCTTTAGTAAGGACCCTGTCCTATATCTTCTATAATCTATGGAACTACAAGCACCATCTATGGCTAATGACATGTGAAAAGAGGACGTGTAAGGAACCAATAGGAGTTGCTTATAAGATGGAGCAGGAACATATTAATGGAGTTCTCTTACGTTTCTCTTTTTCAGTTATCACAGAAGCAATTGAAATCCCTCAGTTTATCGGTCGCAGTTATCTCATATACGAGAACCGAGAAATTCTTAAAAGGTAGCAGTATATACATTTTAATGCACATTTCATGCCTATAGCAATAACGCTGCATCAAGTGACAAGTCATAAAGGTTGCCACTGAATTTTCTTTGTAGAAGAAAGTCATGGGATGGTTAACAGGCAGGTTAACTGACTCCTAACTAATTGCCCCTAGTGTGTGTTATGTAAATGTTCCAGGGAACCTTAGGCTGTGCAAAATAAAAAATGTTTCGAATATAGTTAGTTAGGCAAAAATGTAATATATAAAAGCTGGAGTGACTGGATGTCTAACAGAACAGAACACTACTTCCGGCTTTGCAGCTCTCTTGGTTTCTTCTCCAATCAGTGACTTGAAGGGGGCACATGGGTCATAACTGTTGCTTTTGAATCTGAGCTGAATGCTGAGGATCAATTGCAAACTCACTGAACAGTTATGTCCCATGTGACCCCCTTCAAGTCACTGACTAACTCAGAGTTAGAGAGCTGAAAAGCAGGAAGTAGTGTTCTGGCTATTATGTTAGACATCCAGTCACTCCAGCCTTTATACATTACATTTTTGGCTAACTAACTATATTAGAAACCTTTTTTATTTTGCACAGCCTATCTATTTATCCAGTTTTTATTTTTACACTGAACTGTTCCTTTAAGCTCCATTGGGGCAAGGACAAATGTTAATGATGAACAAATATAAAGTGCTGCATGTCAGCTTGGTTATATATAAATTAAGGCTAAAAGGACTGCCTCAATAGCCCCAACCCCAAAAATGTTGGTGCCATCCCATAATAATTAACCTATTCTCAACAAGATCTCTTGGTGGTACTATATCTGCAACATACTGTATTAATGACATTTTTCTCCAGAGTCTCCGGCTCCCGATCAAACATATTTATGAGATTTAAGACCACCGTTAAAAATGGTTTGTTGATGTGGAGGGGGGACAGCCTGAAAAAGACCAATACTGACTTCATTTCCCTGGGGGTCCAGGAGGGAAACATTGTTTTAAGGTAATGTTTGAGTGAGATTACTAACTTTTACTCCTAGTCTTACTTTCATTAATTCAACATATTGGGTTGCAAGTCACCATATGGCCCAATTCAGTTTCACTTGTCAATAATCTGGGTTGCAAGTCATCTCATGGCCAATTGCAGCTCCATTTCTCCACATATTGGGTCCCTAGTCTCATAGGCCATCGGCTTCCCTTATTAAAGGAGAAATCAACCCTTTAAGAAAAAAACACTCTTAAAGGCTTGAATTCTCCTTTAACATACTGGTTGTCAAGCCATCACATCGACCATTTGTCTAATTTGCCAACATATTGGATTTTTGGAGCATCCTACATCTAAAGGCTGTGCATTCATGTATGGGTCTGAAAGGATCTTGCTACAAAATTTGTGGTTCAAAAAAGATAGAGTTACCGTATATAGGACTTATACTATACTATATACTCGAATATAAGCCGAGTTTTTCAGCTCCCAAAATATGCTGAAAAACTCTACCTCGGCTTATACTCGGGTGAATATTCGCTGGCGCCCAAGAATAGTCGCCGGCGTCCAAGAATAGTCGCCAGCATCCAAGAATAGTCTCCAAGAATATTTGCCAGCCTCCAAGAATGGTCGCCGGCATCCAAAAACAAGACGCCGGCACCTCCAATGGGAGCAGAAACCCTCAATTTTTTGATTGAAACTTACAAAAGCTGCTGCATTTCTCACCCTAGGCTTATACTCGAGTCAATACGCTTTCCCAGTTTTTGGAGGTAAAATTAGGTACCTCGGCTTATACTCGGGACGGCTTATACTCGAGTATATACGGTAGGTTCACAGATAGTGGTCAAGATGTATTTTAACGAAGAGTAAGTAGGAGTATGAGAGTATCCTTGCTTTTTTACAAAATGTTGTCTTTTTCCTTTAAGTGGACATGTTAAGTTTCTGCTTCAGAACAGTCTGAATAAACTTTTGGACCAAACCATAAATTCATTGTTTTCCATTGCAAATACATTTACATACACAGAGAAGTTACGTTTCTTTTTTCCTGTTTCTTTTGCCGATGCAGCTATAACCTTGGCAGTGGCATGGCCTCTATTGTGGTCAATGGCTCTTTCAGTGATGGGCGATGGCACAGAGTAAAGGCTGTACGGTAAGTAAAAATGTTGCTACGATTATTTTCTCTTCACCATTCTAGGCTTAATTTAGACCCTAAGCTAAAAACAGATTCTTATTCAAATACAGTTAAAAGCCACCAAAATAATGACTACCAAAGGCTTGCAGCTGTCCTTTGAAGACGTTTACTATCCCCATATGCCCTCAATGAAAATGGTGACTATGAACGAGAGCTGACACTGATTTCAGCTCAGACACCTGTATATTGGTGTTTTTTAAGAGAGGCTTTGCATTGTCCTATGAGCTGATTCTAGATGTACAGTAGATCACACAATGCAATGGTCCTTTCCATAGATTTTATTCAAAGTCCTTTAACAATGTACTTTTTTAGGGATGGTCAGACTGGAAAGGTAACTGTGGATGACTATGGCGCTATAACTGGGAAATCTCCAGGCCTTATGCGTCAGCTCAATATAAATGGAGCCCTTTATGTTGGTAAGTACCAGTCACGTTCAAGAGAGATCTTGGAATCATTTTATTTGCTTTTCAGCTTGAGTGAAACTACCTCTTGAAATTGTTCAGTGACTCTGGGATATCAATATCCATTTATAAAAAGAGGTCAAGGAAACAATGGGTGGGTGGTGGAAGATCGACATGTAAGATGGAAAACAACAGAAAGCAGCAAAAAAGTGAACTACGCTTTGCAGAGATTAGAGATAACCCTAGACCAGGATCCCCAACCTTTAGAACCCGAGAGCAACATTCAGAAGTAAAAGGAGTTGGGGAGCAACACAAGCATGAAAAATGATCCTGGGGTGCCAAATAAGTGCTGTGATTGGCCATTTAGTAGCCCCTATGTGGATTGTCAACCTACATTGAGGCTCTGTTTGGCAATGCACCTGGTTTTTATACAACCAAAACTTGCCTCCAAGCCTGGAATTCAAAAATAAGCTCCTGTTTTGAGGCCACTGGGAGCAACATCCAAAGGGGCTGGAGAGCAACTTGTTGCTCATGAGCTACTGGTTGAGGATCACTGCCCTAGACCATAGGTGGCTATCACAGGAGATATTTTAGCTGTTGAGCAAAGAAGTAGCTACAGTAGATGGTTATGACAACTACACCCAACCAAATACACATACCCATGATTATACCACTGTGGTCTTCCATGGATATTTGGAGGGATATTTTTGGGAGGTGAATTCATATCATGAAATCTTTTTCTGTAATACTTACTTTCCTTAATTTTTGTCTCTTAGGTGGGATGAAGGAAATAGCTCTGCATACAAACCGGCAGTATTTGAGGGGCCTGATTGGTTGCATCTCCCACTTCACACTCTCTACAGATTTCCATATTTCACTGGTTGCAGATGCACATGATGGGAAAAACATTAACACCTGTGGAACAAAGTGAAAACAACCCTATCTGGGTGAATTTCCTGTTATTTCCACTCTTGGAACAGTGGAGAACTTTGCACTCTGAGGTTGCTTTGCAGCCTGAACGTCATTCCCAAGAACCAAGGAAAGGAACCAAAAACCAAGATGTTACCCATCATTCACTTTTTATAAACCAAGTGTAATATTTTCTAGGATTTTTTAAATGAAGATATTTTAGAAATACAGAACTTAAGTGAGAGAAACGTGTGCCTTTCTCCTGAGTCCTAAGTAAATGTTCCCTTGAGATGTTCCTCCTATCTAGGTGTGTTCTGCCTTCACCGAGACTCTTATACCACATGACATGTCATTATGGAGTTGGGCAATTGTTTACTGAGTGCATATGGACTGAAGGGAAAGTGACTAGAGATACTGTAGGTGGTTCATGCACAACACCCCTAAGAATCCAAAACTTTATCCAATCCATGTAGAATTGGATGCACAATCCAAATCTGTTAACTCAATTTTAACAATTTCACAAGAGGAAAACTCAACTTTTGTTTCTATTGCCTTTATGCATCCAATAGAAACCTGTCTTTTTAGAACCAAAGAAAATAAATGGGAAATTCACAGAATGTCTATGAAAATGCCAAGAACCGATGCTTGGGCCCCAGAATGTCCAGCAGAAACATAAAAACACTGAGCGCTATTTCACTGTGCTTTATTTGTAGCAGTAGTTGATTATTGTAATTGCAAGTTATGAAGTTATTTGCAAACAAGACCCTTTCTATAAGTTTATTTTCCCCCATTTTGCTAATTTATTTTATTTATGTTCAGTCTCAAGGGCTGAGATTGTTCGGGTCAGTGTTAATAATGCGCATTAAACTTTCTCGCTTTCCACTTTTTAAAGTTAATACTGATTTCCTTGCTTTATTCTAACCTGTTTTAACGATTACATTCTTCTGGCTTCTCCGATGCTTGAATGTTCTGTAGAGAAGGCAAAAGGTCCTGACTGGCCCAGCTTTCATTTTAATGGGAATATCTTCTGGATATGTTCTTTCAGGAACACAGAACACGTAAAGCATTTTAATGGGTTTGTACAGGAAAAAAAGAAGCGGCAACAGGACACTGGGATTTTTCTTAAATTGCTTCCCAGTTTAGATACTTGGAAATAATGGTGCTTATGGTAGACATCACCATAATTAAAATGGCTTCCAATCTGTGGATTAGACATGCGAAAGCAACCACAGGTCCCCTTCTCGGACAGCAGATGCATGGGATATGGCAGGAACTTGAATTTTTTTTTTAATAGTAACTTTTTATTAAGTTTTCATGAACAACAAGAAAGAAGGAAAGAAGAAGAAGGGTAGACATTGAGAGAATATGACGAAATTTCACAGTATACTTATTTGGTCGTTGATGCGGGTGAATCCAGCCAAGGAGACCATATACGCTGTGGACAGCCTCTGGCAATATACGTTAACTTATAAAGTTCCAGCTGGGAATTAATGAGATTTATCCATTTTTTAAGCGTGGGAGGTGTTGGCCCCATCCAGTGTTGGGCTACTGTTTTCTTGGCATAGAACAAAATGCTCTCATCAATAATCTTGAGTGGATTCTGGATATCAGAGCATCCGTTACTCCCAGTAGGCAGGTAGCTGGGTTCAATACTTGTGGTAGAGCAAATTTGTCAGCTAAGAACTTCATTACTTTTTTCCAAAATGCCTGTATTTCTGGACAGTACCATATAAGGTGCATAAAATCGGCATCTGGTGAGTTGCAGCGAGGACATCTGGAATGCTCTAGGCGGCCCATAAGTTGTAGTTTTCTGGGTGTTAAATATGTTTGATGTACAATTTTGAATTGAATAAGCCTGTCTCTAGTACTGATTAGAGGGAGATAGAGGTTGTCCTCTAACTCCTCCCAGTCATCGGGTTCTAAGTGAACTCCACTACTTTCCCACTTAAGTTTGACCCTGGGTCTGGTGTCATATTTTTGAGATGCAATGTACATGTATGTTTTGGATACTAGTTTCTGTTTCCCTGGTGAGCTTATTATAGTCTCAGCATTAGTCTGTTGTATTGTGGGTGGGGTGGAATGAAATTGAGTATGGTATAAATGTTGCAGTTGCAGGTAGCTATACACTGACAGATCCGACAGTTCCGGAGTTTGCTGGAATTGTTCTAGAGTTTTGAAAATGCCCGCTTGTGTTATGTGTTGAAGTTGCTTGACTCCCGCTCTTGCCCAGAAGCCCCCCCCATATAAATTTATCAAAGTTGCTTAGTGAAGCGTTATGCCACAGGGGCATACTGTATCTGGTGAGAGGGAATTGTCTTTATTGTTAAATTTGTACAATATGTCCCATGATTTCTTAGTGGCATCTAACAAAGAAATTAATGGTGGTAAGGAGTTTTTAGGCCTGTAAAGAGCATGATGTAGTGATTCAATGGAACCAAAGTATAGAGCTAGGAACTTGAATTTTACACTACCAGATTTCTATGTATGCAAATGTCTTTGAGGAACCACTGCTAAAGTATAGGAGAAGGAATTTCTCTTTATAACTGTTTAACTGTAAATATTGCTTCTTGATAGTTTTATAGAACGGACATAGATCCTTTTGTAAATGTATAAATACATATATTTTTAATAGATAAATATGGATTCAACCAAAAAAAAAAATTTAATTTAGATGTACTACTCGTTTACACAATCCCTAGAATTGTTTTTGTACTATGAATATGTTAGTGTGGTTTTATGTTTGGGAATAATCATTGTCAGAGTTTCTATGGCACCTTTAGTTTTGTGAACATGTGTCGTTGCATATTCATCTTGTTTCACAATAAATGATCTGGGTTATTGTAGTTCCTGGTTTTTCCATATTGTGGAATTCTGAAGGGAAACGAGGTCAGATATTCAAAGTGAATTCGGGGAAACCTATAAAAGTTTGGTGTGTCAAGAGCATCTTTTTCAAATTTTTATTTAGGTCATTCCTACTTTTTTTATCACTGCCCCTTGGTCACACCCACTTTAAGGGCATGTAAAAGAAAAAATAAAATCCCATTTTTACTTTCTTTAATGAAAAAGAAACCTCCAAATCTCCAATATACTTCAATTAAAAAATGTGTACCGTTTTTATAAGAAACCTAACTGTATGCAGTGAAATTCTCCCTTTATTTACTGCTGTGGATAGGAATTGTCAGACGGTCCCTAACTGCTCTGCAGGGAAACAATCATACTTATGAACAGCAGGGGGAGCCCCCGCCTTACTTCTCAGCCATGCAGAACTCAAGCAGCTTTGTTTATGACGATCCCTAAGCAGCCCAGACCACACTGAGCATGTGCACAGTCTTAGTCTTGCAAAGATGTTTAACAAAGTTACAAGATGGTGACCCCTGTAGCCAACTTTGAAAGCATAAATGATTTGTTTGATTAGGCTTGTGGCGCAGTAAGTTCATGTTTCTGTTTAGTATACAAAATACAGCATTTCTAGCCTTATTCTATTTTAGACTTTACATGCCCTTTAAGATGCACGAAGGAAGCCTGTACAGGGACACCTTTATCTGGGGACCAAGTTCCTGAAATGGGGACTGATGGGAACTCTAGGTCAGTGTCACATGCATACCTCCCAACATTTTGGAAGTAAAAAGAGGAACAAAATTTTTTTTTCCGCACATAGCGCAGCAATTCTTTTGACCACACCCTTTCTGTGGCCACACTCCCTAATTACCATGTTTGTTTTACAAAATTTGGCAGGTTATGAAAGTTTGAAAAAATTTCTCCTTATCTAAACTGTGTTTTTGTGTCTCAAAATTGTTACAAAGTATCTTATTTGCACCTATTAGCTGTTCTGGGCTCTCTGCTAAAAGCCAATTAAGTGAGAAACTTTGTTTCTTTTTCTGGCTGTTCGGGGCACAGAAAAGAGAGACTTTCCAGTACAAATGAGGGACTGCAGGTTGAGCTGTCAAAAGAGGGACTGTCCCTCTGAAAAAGGGACAGTTGGGAGGTATGGTCACATGGAACACATTTGCCCACAACTATAAAAGGGGGATTTCTAATTGGCCTTTAAATGCACAGTAAAATATAAAGATACAGTTTATTAGGAAGGAAGACAGTGAGGTTACAAGAGGCAGAACATCAACACATTTTTATTCTGGGAGAAGAGTGTTTGAATGCAGCAAATTTCATCAGATCGGAAGCAATTCTGTTTGCAAGTCCTTCACTTTATCTTCCACTGGTGAAGACTCAAATACCCTTTTAGGAGAAGCTGCAGCCTGATTGGCCAAGAACAGAACTTCTGCACATGCAGTTATTTATCTTGGTATAGGGAATGACTAAAACAAAAGAAACTTCCAGAAATCAGGGTCTCATATATGTATGTTAGTGGCTCATCCCCCGAGGAGGACATTAAGGGGTGGGTGTGTTACATTTGTAATCTGTATGATCCTCTTGTTGGGTTATAGGCCCACTTAATGCCCCAGTAAATAAGCATCCAACCTTAAAGAAGCAGTAACACCAAAAAATGAAAGTGTTTTAAAGTAATGACAATATAATGTAGTGTTGCACTTTGATAGAAAAAAAAGGTGTTAAATAAGCTCCTGTGTAGTCATGGGGGCAACCACTCATGCTGGAAAAAGGAGAAAAGGCACAGGATACACAGCAGATAACAGATAAGCTCTGTAGTATACAATGGGATTCCTTAGAACTTATCTGTTATCTACTGTGTATCCTGTGCTTCAATGGCTGCCCCCATGGCTACATAGCAGCTTGTTTATATAAACTATAGTAGTACTTATCTGTTATCTACTATGTATCCTGTGCTTGAATGGCTGCCCCCATGGCTACACAGCAGCTTGTTTATATAAACTATAGTAGTACTTATCTGTTATCTACTGTGTATCCTGTACTTGAATGGCTGCCCCCATGGCTACACAGCAGCTTGTTTATATAAACTATAGTAGTACTTATCTGTTATCTACTGTGTATCCTGTGCTTGAATGGTTTGTAGCTTGGAAAGGAAAGCCAGTCTCACGAGGAAGGGAATGTCTACAAATATCTTACATACTGAGTAATAATAACAATCTAAGTGGCAAAGAGAAAGATCCACTCCCCTCTGCAATGGGGGACTTTCTTGACTACATGCGGTCGATAACCTCAAGTGACCCACCAGTATCATTTTTTCTTACACATGAACAATGACAGGCACCACCCAGGAGTAACAAAAATATATTTATTATAACATGATTGCAAAATGTACACATGCGTGATTTAGACAAACATCAGTGTTTATAACGTTTAAACAGAGTCGTCATGACATTATGTATGTTCTTAGATGACCAGTAAAGGTGGCATTCTAGATCTTGGTATCCTGGACGTGAATGCTACATCATGCACTAATTGTCTACAATATATTAATTTTCAGGTTAATAGTTCATTTTAAATGCCCTCATGTATAATAAGTAGAACTAAAATTCACTGGCCAGTAGTGTCCCTTGTAACTGCAGCACCGGCACTCGTGCAAATAAGAGATTTGCAGCTAAGATGCACGTGCAACATACTGCTCTGCAAAGTAAAATAATGGTAATACTCCATTTCTGTGCACACGGTTCATTCTTTCTTATCGTTGCTAATGAAACAGAGCAGTAAGATTGACATGATGACGATATTTGCCCTGGTAAATTATCAACTATAGGTGTATCGCGAGTGCCAGGAGGGTGGCAATTTAGACAAACGGGTCGAGTTGACCCAGGCTCTTTAAAAGTACTAGAAGATGGACGGAGAGATTCTACATATACAGACCAAAGTCCAATCAAAACCTCAAGTCTTCAACATAGGCACTGGACATCAATTGGCAAGATATATCTAAAGCTGGCCATAGATGTTGAGATTTTTAAAAGATCAGATCCTGATCGTGAGACCACAATCTTCTCAGAACAATCGTACGATTGTACGAATTTACCATCAACTAAAAAGACCAATTTGCCAGGAAAACAAAGGGGAGCTGCCTGCTTGTCCCTGCAAACATAGATAGATTGCACTGGGACCGACAAAGATTTTTTGACCTGGCCGATCAATTTCCTGACAGATGTTGGCCGAAAAATCGTAAGATTTACGATCGTTCAAATCCCACTAACCGCATGATAATTTAGAAGGATTGGTCGGGCTTCCCTAAAATCGGTCGCGTCTATGGGGAGCTTTACCTTCTATACTGGTAAAACTATAACTGGGCATACCCTGTTCTTGCCTTATGAAATGAATTTGTCAGTGCTATTATCCTTGCAGTGTCCTTCTCAAATGCCTAATTAATCAAAATACCTGCCTTAGTATCAGCAAGAGACAATAGGTTAGTCGTTCCCAAACTGTAGAGCTGCGGTTTGGATCAGTGGCATGGGAAGCTTAGTGTGAAGGGCAGTTATGGTGATGTTGAGGGAGAATGGACATTTGCTGTTTCTAGATACACCAGAAAGCCCAGCTTGAAGGTCACTTAGGGTGACATTTGGGATTGGAACTATGGTTAACCAACATTTTCCTACATCTGAACATGTTTCATTAATTGAGAGGGGCCCAAACTAAAGGTTGGACCCTGAAGAGGAACCCTGGCCAAAACTTAGACCTTCAAGGAAGAGTGAACTAAAAAAAACACTGCCCTAGCAGACATATATTAAGAGGGTGGCAGCCTGCAAATCCACCACATTAATCCTTATTAGAATGCTAACTGCCACATACCCAATAAGTTTCTGCAACTCCAACCAACTCAAGAGCTTCTCAGACTGTGCTGCTGACCCCGTTAGAAGGACTCAAGCAATGGATAAGAGGGCGGAAAATGGCAGCTTTGGTTGCTGCTGAGGATCATCTAACAACAAACCTCAACAGTGTAGTAGATGATGCACAGTGAGTACATACTGGTATGCTGGGATATAATACAGGGTGTCAGAAATAGAAAAATGTATAATCAGGGCTGTTCCAACACAAAATGTAAAAAAATATTTCATTCCTGCAGGCATAATCATGGTTTTTGTAGGATTCTTGTTGGAATGAACCATGACATGAGTGTCACGGTCGGCACCCTAAACCAGAACTAGTGCCAAGCTCCCTGGTCTCGGCTTCACCAGTAGTGTGACCGCCTTTGGCTTCGGGAGGAGCCCTCAGCGTACTCAGATGCCATCTGGACTTTTCGAGAGGAGCAAGGCAAGGAGTTCAGGCAAGCAAAGGGGCACGACAGTTGTAAAAGTCAGTTAGGCCGAAGGTCGCGGTACAGCAGGATAAGGCAGAATTGTAGTCAGGCGGATAACTAGGATCGTCAGGAAGGCAAAGGGTCAAAACCGGGTAATCAATCAGATGGGTTGAGGCAGAATCGAAGTCAAATAACAGGCAGAGGTCAAACCAGAACGTCAAACAGGAGGGTTAAGCTGAATCAAGGTTGGTTTCAGGCAAGGGTCAGGTTCCAGAGATCAGAGTAGTCAAACAGCCAGGCAGGGGTCAAAACAGGTAATCAGAATCAGGTTCAAACAGAATAGCAACAGCTAACAGCACCAGGAAATCCTGGTCACGGGCAAGGTCCTGTGGTTTAAACTGGCCATTTATACTTTCAAATTTGGCGCCAGCGCCTTTAAAGAACACGGAGGCGCGCGCACCTTAAGAAAACAAGATGGCGCCAGACACGGATCGGCGCACGTCCCCGCCGCACCACTGGACCACCAGGGTGAGTTCTATTTATTACAATGAGCTAGAACATCTATACCCAGCATGTATCCACACTCCCAATATAATCAAGTTACACTAATAACTAATAGGATACAAGCCAGTGTGTTAGGGGCAGATTTATTAAGGTTCGAATGGTAAATTCGAATTCTCATATTTTTTTTGTGTCAACACTCACAAAGTCGAATTTAAAAACACCAACTCGAATGTATATTCGAATGTGAGATTTATCACACCTCGACCATGGAAACAGTTCTAATTTGAATATTGGCCGCCTAAAACCCGCCAAATACATTTACAAGTCAATAGCAGAGGTCCGTTGACCAATTTGAAGATGTTAATAGCCTTCCTGACATTCGAGTCTTTTTCGGAGGAAAATTCAATTCAAATTCGTTCGTGTTTGATTCAAATAAGAATCAAATTCTTGGGTCGTTCCCATTCGATCGTATTGTAGATGTTCAAATTCTTTCATAAATAACCTCCCAGTCGAGTTGGGAGTAGATTCGAATGTATTAAGAGTAATAATTCACATCAATTCAAAATGTGACCATTGATAAACTTGCCCCTTATTGTGCAAAGAAATCTTATTGGCTGTAACAATTTCCCTTCGGTCCTTTGGTGGCAAAAAGACGATCAAAAGCTTTCCACATCCAACAGCCATGAAAGGGATTAAACTATAAAAATATATACATACATTAAAGACACATAAAAACTTAAATTGGCTCAAAATTTAATAAAACATTAACAATTGGCTCAATATAATTTTTTTATACATTTAGGGAAATACTGCTTTAGCTTATGTGTACTTTTATATCACAAAATTCCATTTTTACATTCAAAACACAGTGGTTGGCTGTGCAATGCATTCGTTTGCATACATATATACAGGCTGTACAATTCTGTATGTACCCGAGATTCCCAATCTACTCCCAGTTGTGAATGGGCTACAGCTCCAACCCGTTCTACTGATCTGTTTGAGGATGCTGGGAGCTGTAGTCCATACTACACATTGGAAATCACTGACCTATACATACCAGTCAGAGACTTTGCACGCAGTATAATTTGCATTTCTAACACATTTCCTGTTCAATGATTGGCTGCCATTGAAATACATTCACTTTGTATCAAGGGATAGAAAGGGCACCAATGTTGATGCCAGCCATTACTAGCAACATTTGCCCAGATCTAGTATCCCATAACAACCAGATCAAATAGTCCCTGCATATGTATTTCCTGTATTTCTAGACGTATAGCAAAGCTTATGTGGCCATACGTTGGCTGAACCTTCAAGGTATACAACTGAGGAACCTGTAGAACGTAAAACTGGCCCTACACAGACGAGGTCTAGTATTAAAATTCTCTTAGTTTGGGTCTACAGCCCGAATGGACGGATCTAAATGTAAGCGAAGAAGAGCTTCTACCTCCATCATCTGCTGACGTACGCTTGACCACAAGATACAATTTTAAGTTTTAGAAAAGATCACAGGATGATAAGTTGAAAATGACCTCTAAGATGACATACATGTCCTAAAAGTCAGGCACTATAGCTGAAATAGGCCAAACTATCTTATTAAATCTGACAATATTCAGCCATGCTTTATGGACAACATTAGAGAAGGCATTATATGTTATAGCACGTATAAAGTAAGTTCTGTAGTGGGGTCTCCATGGAAGCCTGCATCAAAGAAAAGGTTTATGGACAACAGACGAACATTAGAGGAGGTAGTATATGGTATTGTAGATATAACATAAGTTCTGTAGTGGGGTCTCCATGGAAGCCTGCATCAAAGAAAAGGTTTATGGACAATAGAGGAACATTAGAGGAGGCAGTATATGGTATAGTAGCTATAAGGAAAGAACTATAGTGGGGCCTCTATGGAAGTCAAAGAAAAGGTTCTTCAAAGAAGATGGAGCAATATTTGTCTGTTTTTGCTCAGGCACTTTCGAACGGACAGCAAAAAACTTAGAAAGAGGATCGGATACAGACGGAAGGTCCAGCTAGAACTGGGTTCTGTGAGAAAGAAAAAATACTGATGCAGAAAAATAAAATTCTACACTAAAAGACCACTTATCAAAAATTGCAGTCAAATGTACTTGTGATTTTGATGCCAACTGTGGCAATATCATGCAATCATGACCATAGAAGGTGCAATGGGAATCGTCAGCATCGAAAGCAAGCTGAAACATCATAATTTCTTTTTACAATTTTGTGCCATTTCACTCTTTATCAGAATGTCGGGTTGTAGATAATTACGTTTTTATTTCACAATAAATTTGAATGCGAATTCTTGATAAACGTGTTCCCAACAATGAAATGTGCGGACAAATTCTGAATAAATGGCATTTATCTACAACTTTACATCTTTACTGATGAAGCAATAAAGAAATTAACTGTCGCCACAATTTGCTTTTCTTTTAACTGCAAAAATTAGAAAACGGGAAGTTAAAAAATTCCGCAACAAATAAAAATTAGTATTCAGCAGCAGTTACTATAAAAATACGGCTTTGCTTTATAGCGTAATTAGGAAGACTAAATAAATTGGGTCTCATTTATGAAATTTCTCACTATGATCCTTGCAACTAAGGCCAAGTCAAGAAGAGGAGATTCTTCGGATTCAACCCATGTGCATATCAGGATTTGATGAAGGAGGCTACAGTCTTACAAATGGCTGATTCCATAAGACAAAGTGAATAAAAAACCAAAAACTCCCGGGGATGTTATCAACAACGGCACAGTGTGTTTGCAGGGCACTTAGTGCACCAACACGCCTGTGGAAGGCTAACTCGGTCACTGAATCAGTATAGACATTAAAATCTGTCCCAGGCTGATAATTTCATTCAAAGGAGAAGAGAAACTTAAAGGAGAAGGAAAGGCCAAAAGTTAGGCACCCCCAAGTGATTGTATTAACTTACCTGAAACCCCCGGCTGGTGCTCCCATCAGCAGAAAACTGCACTGGTCCAAGGTTCTTCCGGCGAGTACCACAGAACGATCGATTCTGAAATTTAACAAAGTAGATTATTTTGTTCTACTGCACATCCATCTGCCTTGGGAAATTTGAAGAAAGAAGAAGAAAGAAGATGGAAGCCGATCGCTCTGTGGTGCTCCATGGAAGAATCCCGGGCCAGTGCTGTTTTCTCCTGATAGGAGCACCAGCCTGGGGTTTCAGGTAAGTAAATACAATCACTTGAGGATGCATAACCTTTGGCACCCCCAAGTAAACTCAGCATTTCCTTCTCCTTTAAAGAGGCAACACAATCCAGTGTTTAAGTTACCCTTTACTATGATGAATGTAAATGTGTTTCACCTACTGTAATAAGAGGAGAGCCAGAGTGGAGTAGGAGCTTAGACACTAACAACTTGACACCCCCCAGTGATTCTACTTTTCCTTCTCCTTTAAAAAAAATAGTCATAATCTAAACAAAGGCACGTGGCCCGCCATTGTACTACAATTCTGATCATCCCACCATTGCCCATCAATTGCCTTATTCATTGGGGTCACAGTAAGTCCAGCATAAGAGGCTATTTAACTAATGCTTTCAATTTTCATTGCTAGTTTACATTTTTTTTATAGTTTAAATTTTTTTATTTTTTTGGTTTGGAAGTCGATTTCAATTGCCCAGTGTATGAGTAACTACGAAGGATAATCCAATGTTAATACCACATTTTCCATGGCCTAATGTGGCTTTGCTTAGAACGATGGCTACGGATGCAACGCAAATAGAATTATTTAAAAAACATAAAAAGCTAATTGAGACGACAATTCCAGGTGCTGGTCACCTCTTAAACACTCTTGTTGTTGTAATAGTTCAACTCCCAGCCTCTTGACTTTAGCTTGGAGGCTACAATCTCTATTTGCGCCAGTCACCCTTTCCCTGTTCTATTTGGTGATATTTTCCATTGAATTGGCTCGCTCTAAAATTTGCTATAACCGCTTAATAAAACCAAAGTAGTGTTTCTTACAAAGAAAACAGAACCAAATACTTTCATGAATGCCCTGGTCACAAACCAGGAAGACCCATTACATTTTCACAGAAAAAAATCCAAAATAAGGAAACATGGACATGTCCAAACGTAACATAAAATATGAACCCACTAGGGCTAATGTCTCATTTTCATTGATGGACCAGTACTGAGCATGGGTGGCTCAGTTTTAAGGAACCGTCCACAGATCTGTGACTGCTACTGGCAAGTGTAAGACAAAGAACGCATCTCCTGTATGGATAAGATACAGGAAGAAATACATTCTGCTCCTTTAATATTCACAGATGCCCTTTAGGGATGGATTTGTGAGCTAACCCGTTTCTATAAAGTTAGAAGAAGACCGTTGCTCCTTGCGTATCATTAGAAGAGACACGTCCTTCAATATTGACCTGAACGAAATTCATGTCATTAGATTGCACATTCAGTCTTCTTACTTGTTCTGAAAGAGTGATGATAAGGACCAACCTACAGGGGTGGGTTTTAGGTCTTTCTCATCCACAGGAGGAATCAGGAAATGTCTGGAGGTAATGGAACAAGGGCTTCCAAAGGGAGCATTTTCACTATTACTTCCAAAAGATGTTGGGGAATCTGCGGAACCAACAACCGAAGTGCTTGGATTTTCCTGAGGTCTGTAACCTGCAGCAAAAGCTTCCTCTGTGGGAGGCTGCTGCTCCATATTCACAGTGTTAATTGTTAGCTGCATCTGTGGCTTGTAACCTGCACTGTCTATAAAGTTCCCGCCAAGTTCTTCTTCAGAATTTGCTCGTGGCTGGTTCATAGATTGGATATCAATGTACACAACTTGGGAGGAGGCTGCAGACTCATCTAAAGCTGGGTTCCCTGTGTCCTCATTGGCAGAGGGTGGACAATAAGACACGACAACATGATTTTCATCTTTTGTGTCCTCCTCTGGAGTCTCGTTATTTGGATCCTCAGTCACAGGAGAGTGCAGTTCTGTATCCAGTATCTTTGGGACTGTCGAGAAGAAGGTCTCCACCACTTCCACATTATTGGGGGTGCAAGGGTTCATTTCCAACGTTTTGATGCCTTTGTTGGCCTGAAAATAGACATATTACAATTACTTTACAATGACTCATGCAGAAGGCAATGCTAATCAACCATGCAAATTATACCACGCTGGATAGTGTAGGATTCACGTACAATGAGGGGTGTTGACGTGGCTCGTGAGCTTACATATATTGGCCAAAGTGTGGTACTAACATCTTTTTTTGTAATAATTATTTTTAATGACAATTTTGTTTTTGTGTACAATTAATGGCTTTTTATCAATTATAGCAGATGGTCAACTCCAGAATGTGGGTTAGCCCCACAAGGGTGCTTCTTGCAGCTGGTCAACGATACAGCACGGGTTAAAGGGCATGTAAAGTCTAAAATAGAATAAGGCTAGACATGCTGTATTTTGTATACTAAATATAAATATGAACTTACTGCACCACAAGCCTAATCAAACAAATAATTTATGCTTTCAAAGTTGGCTACAGGGGGTCACCATCTTGTAACTTTGTTAAACATCTTTGCAAGACTAAGACTGTGCACATGCTCAGTGTGGTCTGGGCTGCTTAGGGATCGTCATAAACAAAGCTGCTTGAGTTCTGCATGACTGGGAAGTAAGGCGGGGGCTCCCCCTGCTGTTCATAAGTATGATTGTTTCCCTGCTCAGCAGTTAGGGACCGTCTGGCAATTCCTATCCACAGCAGTAAATGAAGGGAGAATTTCACTGCATACAGTCAGGTTTCTTATAAAAAAGGTACACATTTTTTAATTAAAGTATATTGGAGATAGGTTTCTTTTTCATTAAAGAAAGTAAAAATGGGATTTTATTTCTTGCCTTTACATGCCCTTTAAACCGAGCACTGGCAATTTATTTCTGTGTTTTGTATGCAGAATATTCTGACATATATAAACTTGTGGATGTGAGGTGTGATGGCAGGGTGGAACACACATTAAAAAAATAGATTATGCATTCTCAACTACCAATAGGCAATAGCTTATATTTTAACTAGTGAACATAGAAAACGAAGTTTCACTTGGCAGTTAGGAAGCAGGTAGTTAGGCAGAAGATTGTTAGGCAGGTTACCAACTCAACACCAAACGGATACTTAATGATATTGGTCAGGACTCTCACTTGCAGTAGAGTCCTGCATGGAACCAATTTGTTCAACCCGAACCGGGACCCACACCCGGACCCGCATTCTAACCCGCTTGGACCGGACCCACAAGTACCTTATCCGCAACCCATCAAGAATTAGGAAGTGCTGTCATTGTAAACCGGAGGTGACATCATCGAATTAGGCGTGATCAGAAAAAAAGTAAAAGAGTAAGAGTAAAACTTGCTATTGAGAAGACCCGCGGCCCAACCCGCAGAACTGCCGACCCGCGTCTATACCCGCACCCGAAACTTCTACCTGCAACCCGCAGGTTACCTGCTTTTTTCCGGGTAACCCGCAGGTACCCGACCTGCGGCAGGACTCTAACACGGGAGATTGAGTTTCATTGAGTCACCAATCAGGCGAAGGTCCAAATTGCTACACATTGTTCATTCAGATCACACATTAGTGATGATTATTATACAATCAGACATCAGCAAAGCCATAATATGGATACTGGAATCTAGTGAGTCACAGTCCGACAGGGTTTTTTGGTTTGACCAATTAGTTGATGGTTAGTCATAGCTCAATATGCAAAACTGCTGGATTACACTTATAATACCTACACTAATTTATCCTGTATAACAGGAATTGGCAATGTTGACTGTATGAATAGCTTTAGTAAAGAAGCAACATATGAAGTAGGGGACCTACAGCTGTAACTAAGGACACATTACTGCATTCTCAAAGGCCATGAACCCATCAAAAGGGCCATCTCTGCTCTACACCAAGACAAACGGTATCCAGAAACGTTTCCTCCAATCCCCTGCTGCCACGTAGAATGTTAATAAGCAGCTTTGCTAGAAAGATTACCTCATTCTGGAACTGCAAGGCCTTGCTGTTCTCTGGATTGGGAATATCTGGATAAAACGTTTCCTTGATCCTATAGGCAAAAAATAAAATAAAGAATTATCAGAACAGCTGGGTTTTTCCAAGACAGTAATTTAAATGGGTTAAAAAGTAAATTATATAGGGTCCCTCTTAATTCTAAGAAATGCCCTCTTAATTCTAAAAAAATTAAAAGCCCATGATAATATGAAGGTGTAAGGCCACAAACTTACTACTCTTATACAGGCATGGTTCTGTGAATTTTTTACAACTAGGGTGCGTTATGTTTTAATAATACTTACATTTCAAAGAGTCATTCCACACAAATGAGATCACAAAGAAATGATTAAAGCAAATGGCATCACTAAACATCATTTTAAGGGTAGACTTGTGTACTGTACAGTGCTGTTAATATAAACCTTCCATGGCCTTATAGAGGACCAGGCCACAGGCCTCCAACTTCTAATGTATTTTACAATATATGGAAGTAGTGGGTTAATTTAGAAATATGTATCACGGTCTGAGTTTAAAGGAGAAGGAAAGCTACCGAAGCAATTTATTGCCAAAAGATTAGCCACAATAGTGCAAGCTAAAACACTATATTTATTCTGCAGAATGCTTTACCATACCTCAGTAAAAAGCTCTAGAAACTCTCTGTTTAGGATAGCAGCTGCCGTATTAGCTTGCTGTGACATCACTTCCTGCCTGAGTCTCTCCCTGCTCACTCATAGCTCTGGGCTCAGATTACAGCAGGGAGGGGGGAGTTAGAGAGAAGCAAACTGAGCATGCTCAAGCCCTAGCCCTGGAGGTTTATGCTGAAAACAGGAAGTCTGATACAGAAGCCCATGAGTACACAATAGAAGGAAAGAAATGCTGTGTTTCTTTTGACAGAAGACTCAGAGCAGCATTACTTTGAGGGTTTACTGGTGTATTTATATAGATCTTTCTGATAAAGCTTACTTAGTTTAAACCTTTCCTTCTCATTTAAGAAGTTACTTGTTATATCCTTCTCTTTTAGCAGAGAAAATAAATAACCAAAAAATGGTATCGCTCCCTAACACGGTACAGGTACGGGACCTGTTATCCAGAATGCTGTAAACGTTCTGTAAACAGTGTACTTCAGAAATAAAAACTACATCATAAAAATCATGACAGAATCCCTTTAAAAATAATTCCTTTTTCTGTGTAATAATAAAACAGTAGCTTGTACTTGATCCCAACTAAGATATAATTAATCCTTATTGGAAGCAAAACCAGCCTATTGGGTTTGTTTAATGTTCACGTGATTTTCTAGTAGACTTTAAGTAAGGAGATCCAAATTAGGGAAAGATCCATTATCCGGAATACCCCAAGACCCGCGCATTCTGGATAACAGGTCGCATACCTGTAGTGCGAATAATTACTGGTGTGATGAATTTTTGGGTTTCTGATAATACCAATTAGCACTAAAATCATGTCCCCTCCATACACTCACCATTCCCTCTTCTGGTAACATATGGTACTTGCCACTATGCCAAGAACAACGGCCACCACAATCGGGATGAGGATGGCAAGGATGAGACCAAGAGCTAAGGAGGGGAAAAAAAGGTTCATTAGAATTCTTAATGGCTCTTTCTAGGTAAACATAAACAGGTGCAGAAATACCAAATATGCACGTGAGTGTGTGTATATGAACTTACTAACCAGGGATGCACCGAATCCACTATTTTGGATTCTGCCGAACCCTTCGCAAAAGATTCGGCCGAATACCAAACCCTAATTTGCATATGCAAATTAGGGGTGGGAAGGGGAAAAGTTTTTTATTTCCTTGTTTCCCTTCCCGCCAGTAATTTGCATATGCAAATTAGGATTCAGATGCTGTTCTGCCAGGCACAAGGATTTGGCTGAATCCGAATCCTGCTGAAAAAAGCCGAAACCTGGCCGAATCCCCAACCGAATCCTGGATTCGGTGCATCCCTATTACACACGGCAAATAATTATTAAAAAATTAATAATTATTATAAAAGGGGGCATTATGTATACCCTTCAGTATGGGAGCAGTAAACATCTGCGTGTATGACTTTAATACCAATTCTCTGTTTAATTTAGAACAGGGGTGTCCAACCCGCGGCCCCAGGCGGCCCAGGATGGATATGAATTCGGCCCAACTTGAATTTAAACCAATCCAGGAAACGTTATGTTGCAATGTCACACACAGAGAGCGTATGAGAGTGTATGTATGCGGTTGCTAATTGTGTGCATGTGAGGTTTAAAAGTTACATGGGGTGTGCAGTGTGTGGCTTTCTAGAGCAGGAAAAGTGGTCAAGAAGTGAGCGTTCGGTTACTTGCAAAGGCAGGTAAGTATTCTTCAGCAGCATTGCCCGCTATGCTATATATGTAGCGCCTACATTTGTGAGCAACTTTTTTCAAGAATGAACACAATTAGGGGGTTATTTACTTAACTCCGAATTTTATATATTATAGGGGGGGGCTTCCGTTCCTAGCAGATGAATTAGAGCTCACTCAAATAACTGATTCCAATACAAACAAAATCTAACAAAATAACTGCACAAATTCTGCATGTAGAGAGACCTAATAATAGACATATGAGTTTAATAGAGTGAGCTCTAATACATCTTCTAGGCAAAGGGAGCCCCCCTATAAGATATATTGGATCTAACTGTCAATGAATATCTGACACCCAACATGAAGAGAGAATGAAGAGAAACAGATGCTGAGAGAGGGATAGTGAATATAAATTTGATTATTTCAGATACCGTACAGAATTTTTAATTAATTGTATTTAGAAAGTTTCTTATTTCAGTAAGCTGAAGCTTATATTACATTTTCTCTATAGTTCCCCTTTAAAACAAACAAAATGCCCCTGTCTGTCGCCACTCTGGGTGACGTCACTTTTTATAAAAGGAGAAAAAAAGAAACACTATCGGCCAGACATTTTTTACACATGGCCATCGGGGTGGCGCAGGTATGATGGCAGATTCTTGAAAAGGTGGTGGCAAAACAGGGACAGAATATCAAAAGAGTATTGCTCCAGAAAGAATGCTATTGGATATGGCATCCCAAGGGACTTAATGAGGAGTTTAACATGTGTTGTTTCCTGTCATTTATTCTATGGGTTAACCATATTGCCTTTATTTTTTGCAGATGACAGGGACAGGCAATGAAAGCCCTTTACCCTCTTCATTTAGGGTAAGAATGGTTATTATTTGAATTTCACAACTCATCATTTCTGATCTTGTATGTTTCATTTCTTTGTACCATTTTTTTGTCAAGTAAATGTATTTAAAATGTACACTTTTTGCGTTTCAATAACTTTTTCTTTGTTATTATGTTAAGAACTTGAGTTACTTGGACTTCCATTTATTTCTGGATTAATCACTTTGTGATTGATGGACTTGAATTAATTTTACTTTGGGGCTAATTTGGACTTTAGCTAATTAAAGGGGTGGTTCGCCATTGAGGTAACTTTTAGTATGGTATAGAATGTTCATAGATACTTTGCAATTGGTCTTCATTATTTATATGTTATACTTTTTGAGTTATTTGCCTTTTTCTTCTGATCCTTTCCTGCTTTGAAATAGGGGTAATTGACCCCATCTAAAAACAACTGCTCTGTAAGACTACAGATTTATGGTTATTGCTTCTTTCCATTACTCATCTTTCGGTTCAGGCCTCTCCTATTCGTATTCCAGTCTCTTTTTCAAACCAGTGCATGGTTGCTAGGGTAATTTGGACCCTAGCAACCAGATTTCTGAAATTGCAAACTGGGGAGCTGCTGGATAAAAAGCTAAATAACTTAAAAACCACACAATAAAAAAATGAAAACCAATTGCAAATTGTCTCAGAATATCACTCTCTACATTATACTAAAAGGTAATTTCAAGGTGAACAACCCCTTTGATGAATACTAATTGATAGGATTGTGTTGCCTTATATTTACCACTAATCTGTCTTTCCAATGCTGGACCTCTACCATTGAGCACCAGCAGTGGCGTAACTAGATGTTACTGGGCCCCAAGCAAAATAATTTTAGGGCTCCCAAAATATCCAGTGGTTGCCCTGTATTAACAATATATATTAAAATTCCTAATTAATTAGATCCTTATGGGGCCCCTTATGCCTCTTGGGCCCCCCTGCAGCTGCAGGGTCTGCTTCCTCTGTAGTTACGCCCCTGAGCACCAGACTTATCTAGTGAAAGAAGGCAAGGGTGTGTGAGAGCCTGTTGTGTTGCATCCTTACCATTGTCATTGGTCACAACACTGGACGATTTAATGGGTCCATTCCCAGCTCCGGTGTAGGCCAGCAGCCCCAAGCGATAACTTGTCCCACTCTGTAGGTCTTGTATCTTCAGCATACGGACTGCTGGGTTAGTAATGTTGAACTTTTTATTTTTGGTATCTGTGTGATCAGCTTTAAGGCAAAAGGGGAGAATAACGGTCAATAATATGTAACAAACTAGTATTAGTCCTACTGAACTACTGCTACTACCATACTAAGGCTGTACTACTACGTGAGTTTAACATTGTTTTTAAGTGAATATGATCAAGTGTGACTCTGTTCTACAACCAACATCAAAACACATTCAAGAATATGGTTTCTGAACACATTAACTAGGCCTGGTGGAGCAGAAACCATTCCATCACATTGTGTCTACGTGACTGATAAAAGCGCATGTGATATTCACCAAAATCTATGAAGCTGGAAGAAGGTGTGGAGTTTTCCTGCTTCACGATATACACAATGTGGCCGTGTAGGAACCCTCGCAGATCCTCCTCAGGCATCCCTTCCCATTTCACATAGATGGAGTCTGAAGTGGTTTCCACAACAGTAAAATTTGGTGCTACTCTCGGTGCTGTGATAAGGGAGAAAGGATTAAAATGGACTGGAAGAAAACACGCAAAGTCCCCAATCACTGGACGAGGTATATTTATATAAACATGAGATAAACCCAAGGACGAGGTCTCCGAACTCTTCAGCAAGGCGCAAAAAACATTGTCATTTATAGGAGAACTAAACCCCCTTTCTAATAAAAAAAAACCCTACCCTCCATAGTCCACCTCCCTGTCCCCCCCGCACAGAAGTTAACACAATAAATACCCCTAAGCCGGTAATTTACCCCTTGTTGCAGAGTCAGTGCAGCGGAGCTCACAGGGGCCATCTTTAGCGGCTTCGGTAATCTCAGTAAGGAAGCTCACTCATTTTGGAATTTATCATCAGAGCATGCGTAGTTGGAGAATTTTGTTGGTTCGCTACTAAAGCCGAAAGTGATGAAAATTACCGAAGCGCCGGAAAAAGACCTGAAGGTTACCGAAGCGGCTAATGATGGCCCCTGTGAGCTCCAGGGCTCAGGGGTATTTACTTGTATTAACTTCTGTGCGGGGGGAGCAGTGAGGTGGACTATGGAGGGAAGGAGTTTTTATTAGAAAGGGGATTTAGTTCTCCTTTAAAAGTGTTATCATTCATCCCTGTGCTGTGTATAAGACTCTGTGTTCACACACAAACCAAGAACATACGTACATGCCATTTTTTTTTTTTTTTTTTGCGAAAACGGGCAAGGGGATGGGCCAGTGATGTAGGGGGGCGGACTAAGATGTCGAGTGCGGGACAGTGACATCAGGGGCGGGGTGGGTGACGTCAGGGGCAGGATAATGACACGGCAATCAGCAATTGGCTGATCGACATGTCATTCACTTCAATGTCCGGATTTCCTCATTTGAAAATCCAGACAGGAACTTTTCACCTGGGCAGCCGGTGAAATCCGGACAGCCGCCTTTTCCTAACATTTTTACCAGCTGGTGGGGGGGCGGGAACAAAAAGGGGTGGATCGTGATGTAAAAAGGGGTGGAGCCATGGCGTAGGGGGCCAAGGGGTCTTGTTAAGGGTATTACAAAAATACATGGCAACCCTAGCTAGGTGTTACATCTGCCAATGCAAGGGCAGCGTTGTGCCTTTTGCTCCCACACTTCCTGTTACAGTGAGATCCTGCATTACTTCCTGTCAGGTGATCTCAGAGGTACACACAATATCTCAAAATGGTGCCAAGCCGATAAAGAAGCCAGTGTTTTTGTCTGGAGGAATCTGTACATTTTAATGAACTTACTTAGCTCTGCTGTGTAGCCAGTGACTCTCTTTAGTAGCCAGTGCTGATGATCATTGCAGGCAAATACTGTTATGTTATGCCTCACGCCAACAGGGAACTGATCTGGGAATAAAATCACAATAGGCCATCAATCACATTTTTTTTTAATTTAAAGGGGATAAAAAAGATAACTCCTTTGGTTTAAGGATTCAGTTAGAATTGATTACTTTATTTATTTTTTTTACCTAATCATGAGATATCCATTCCAGTAGCCATTGGACCTGGCCACCCCAACTCTGAAGCTGCCAAAATTAAACTGGTTCTCGGCTACACATCTACCCACCATAAGAAAAGTAGGCAGGGCACATAAATGTGATGTCACTAAGGCGATATTAGTATAAACTTTCCTAATTAGGCCATACTCTTCAGCTACATTCGCTTTCTTTCTTTCTGCGCAGGGCCAGAAAACCTAACTAGTCCCTTAAAAGAACAGTAACATCTAAAATGTAATTGTTTTAAAGTAATAAAAATATAATGCAGTGTTGCCCTGTACTGGTAAAACTGGCGTGTTTGCTTCAGAAACTCTACTATTGTTCATATATATAAGCTGCTGTGTAGCAATGGGGTTAGCCATTCAAAGGAGAAAAGACTCGGGTTACACAGCAGAGAAACTCTGTAGAACATAATTGTGTTATCTGTTATCCACTAGTTAACCTGTGCCATAGAGACTTTTTTCTATTTCCGCCATTGCTACACAGCAGCTTGTTTATATAAACTATAGTAGTGTTTATGAAGCGAACACATCCGTTTTACCAGTGCAGGGCAACAGAACATTATATTGTCATTACTCCCCCCCCATTGCTCTGTACCTGATCTAATGAAACAGCTGTTGGAATTAAAGCGTTTCCACATCGGCGCAGAGGTGTCCAAAGGAGACGATGGCTTCCACTGCACGACAAAGCCGCAAGAAGCATTCTCATCAAGCTGCCAAGTGATGTTAATTCCTTTTGCGTCTCCAACAGCGAGTTCAGCAACAGCATCTTCTACATGAGAAATGAAGTAACATTTAGTGCAATAAATGAAATTGTAGCTAGGGATGCATCAAATCCACTATTTCGGATTCGGCCGAACCCCTGAATCCTTCGCGAAAGATTCTGCTGAATACCGAACGGAATCCTATTTTGCACATGCAAATTAGGGGTGGGAAGGGGAAAACATTTTTTACTTCCTTGTTTTGTGAGAAAATGTCACGCGATTTCCCTTCCCTAATTTGCATATGCAAATTAGGATTTCAATTCGGTTCGGCAGAATGATTCGCCGAAACCAAATCCAGCTTAAAAAGGCCGAATCCTGAACCGAATCCTGGATTCGGTGCATCCCTAATTGTAAAAGACACTTATTACTCAGCTACTGCAGTCTACACAGGCCTGTCAAAAAAGTGCCAAAAATGCTGGAATATAGCCCCCAACTTCAAAGGGCACCCAAATCAATAGTCCAAAAATATATTCCCAGTCAATACTCTCAAAGTTAAAAAATCACTCTTTATTTAGCATAAATATTAAAAAGTAGGCATACAGACCAATTGATGCTCCGCCTTACACGTTTCGCACCCACAGGCGCTTATTCATAGGCATATGAATTCATATGCCTGTGGGTGCGAAACGCGTAAGGCGGAGCATCAATTAGTCTGCATCCCTAATTGTAGCCTTGTTCCCGGTTATCAAGGTCCCTTCCCCTTACAATTGGGCTATCATTCCTGATATATTACAACAAGAGATATGATACAGCTTGATCTCTGGGTGGCTGAAAGAGAACTGACATTATGCCAGGTACATGGTAAGCACATGCAAATGCAGGGCCAGTGCATGCCCATATCAAAATATCAAATATATTAAACAAGGGCCCTGGTTCTCAGGCATTCAGGACATGAACATGAACTGGCACCAAATTTGCAATCAAATTCTAAGAAATGTCTATGCTCACAAGGGATTAAGGATAAAGCCTAGCTGGTCATGTTTTTGTCACCTAATGTACTTTCTTCCCCACCCATAGAGAAGGTTGCATGATTCTCCTTTTAATTTATAAAAGGAATCTAGTGGCAGTGACAACACAGACCAAAATGGAGCTGGCGATTTTTCATAAAGGATAACAAAAGCCAATTATAAAACGTAGGCCCCCGCAGATGCTTCCCAACCCCTCTTTGATCAACATCTCACAGGACGGCCCAATACTGCTCCATCTTATCTGGTTGTCTTGTACACTTCTTAAGGAAGAACTAAAACTTAAAAAACAAATATGGCTAGAAATGCCTTATCTAGGCAGAGACACTCTGTCAGATTTGGGGAGATTAGTCGCCCGGCGACAAATCTCCTCTTCTTCGGGGCTATTAATCGCCCCGAACTTCTTCTCCTGCCTTCCCACCGGCTAGAATGTAAATCACCGGTGGGATGGCACTTGGAGCAATTCGTTTTCCGAAGTCGCCCACTTTACCTTCTAGCATGCAGGGGAAGCAGTTTGGGGAGATTAGTTGCCCCGAAGAAGAGGAGATTTGTCGCAGGGCGACTAATCTCCCCGAATTTGACTGTGGGTCTCTGCCCTGAAGGTCCCACATCTGTACAACAGTAATGATTCAGGCCTTCAAATTTGTGCCCAGGATCCCCTCCAACTTGTTTAGGAATGTCAGAGGTACTGCATACGTTCAGTGTGTTCTGGGCAGCTTTTGAGGAGCTAAGCCTAGGGGGCTTAGATAATTTATATATTTAAATATATATATATATATATATATATATATATATATATATATATATATATATATATATATATATTTATGGTCATTGCTTACATCTGCGTTCTGACAGGGTTAAATATATTGAAGATAAACCCTAGGACAGAGAGTGCTGGAAACTCACCACCCTCACAGCCGAGAGGCAGCAATTATAATCTCTGAGAGAGGGAGAGCCTGGCATTGTTCTAGCACAAACAAAATGTTGAACTATACCTGCCCACATAAAAAGATTATCTCTGAGCGCATGAACGCACCATTTGGCAGCTGCACAGTTGTTATCCTTGAAGGTGGAGATAATCCTGCAGAGTTAACGGCCACTACAGTAATTTCATAATCCCCGTTATCGCTGCTGTTGAGTTTAATCTGTGTCCAGTTGAGAGCCGCTTGCAATTCAATTTTTTGAGGTTCCATAGGACTGCCGAGCAAACGCCAAGACACGTTGTAGGAAAGTATCTTTCCATTGGCCTCAGTGATTGGTAAAGGCTTTAAATAAAATGTAAATATATCATTACAAAATATATGTGCTAAAATATGCTTATTTTTATTGTTAGGGCAGAGACACGCTCAGATTCGGGGAGATTAGTCGCCCCAATTGCCTCCCCCTGCCTTCCTGCTGGCTTGAATGTAAATCGCCGGCGGGACGTATCGCTTCGTTTTCCGAATTCGGCCCGAAGTTTCCTCTTGAGGCAACTTCAGAAATTGAAGCACTCCGAGTGCCATCCCACCAGCGATTTTAATTCTAGACGACGGGAAGGCAGGGCAGGCAGTTCGGGGAGATTAGTCGCCCCGAAGAAGAGGAGATTTGTCGCCAGGCAACTAATCTTCCCAGAATCTGAGCGTGTGTCTCTGCCCTAAAGATATTGCAAGGGCACTTCTGGGTGTTCTGCTGTTGCCTTATACCTATGGAACACATTATTAGGCATCAAAAAATGTGGTGGATCAGATGCCATAGAATTGTGCATCAAAACGGCCACAATTTCCCTCTGCCACTGTAATAATAAAACAGTATGTGATGGTAACTAAGCTGCATTAAATGTTTGAGATTGCCTTCAAGGGACAGCAGACACCTAAAAACACCTTTGCTAAAAATGAACACAATAAATAAGACGTGCTGAAATTCCATTCTGCCTATTGTTTTAATTTAATAATCCATATTTTTTACTATTATAAAGTACTGAACTTTCCCCCTGCTTCCTCTATAAAACAGGACAATGTGTTCATAGTTCCCTATTTTGCTCTGAGCAAACAAACAAACAAATACACAGGCTACTGAGGGCCCACAGTAGGGGCTTAAACCTGCCTGTGTATTTCAGCAGGCTTATGTTGGCCCTGTGTGGCCCTAGCCTTAAGCAGATCATTATCAGGGGCTTCCCAGTGGACTAGAAATTAGTTTTATCAGCTACTCTAAAGTTCACCGGGATCAGGAAATGATAGGAAGAACTAAAGTGAAACTGGCTTCATGTTCTTGTTTTGTGACAGAACAGCTATTCCTAAAACAACTAAAGCAGGTACATTTCCCTGCAACAGCAAGTTGCTATTCCGAATACACAAAAAGTCTACACCATTCTGGACTACCACGTGTGTGCTTCATCCAATGTGGTATACATGATTACATGTACTAGGTGTTCTACAGGAGGCATATACATTGGTGAAACAGGACAAAAATTGTGCACAAGGATGAACCATCACAGACATAAAATCAACAACAAATCATGGGATACACCAGTGGGGCAACACTTCTGCAGTCGAAAATCACAGTCTTTAGGACATGCAGGTAACTATCGGTAACTTCCTAATTTATTGCCCATGAATACCTTTCACTGATCTAATAGTATAAATTGCTGTGCCTTTCTAGTTTCATTTGTATTTTGCCTGACGGAGGGGCCTTGGTGCTCCAAAAGCTTGCAATGTATTGTTATTGTTAGCCAATATAGGTGTCACTTCTACAGTACTTTTTGTATTTGTTTGTTTTTTCATTTGTAATTTCTGCTACTGGCTAACATGGTACCACAGTTTTTGTTTTGTGACATAAATGACAGCATGAACAATTGTTTTAATTAAAATAATTAAAACTGGCAAAAAAACACGTTCAGGTATGGTAAAAGAAGCCAATTAAAATAATGTTACAACATACCTTCCAGTAAATTGTTATATTTCGACCATCAGGACGCTTTGCATTCATAAACCAGATATCCAGATGTCTTGCTGGGGCTTTGGATTAAGAACACAAGTGATACAGCTTGAGAGAAGAACATCGGAAGATAAGGGTATGGTTTATGTTGCTTGATAAAAGGGGATCCAAACCCCTAAAAATGAACGAAGCACTTAGATTTATGTTATTTTTCTAATTTTAATGGTTTCTAAGATCAGGTCACTGAAACAATGACTTTCAAGAGTTGAAAGTCTGGAGTTAGCAGTCTAAAACTGTGAATATCTCAGAAACCACTACAAATAGAAACATAATGTTAATTGTATAAATGCTCAGAGAAGACCTATGAATAAGATTACATGAACTAATTTTTTGCATCTAGATCACCTGTAAGAGTCGCTGACATACCAGCCTAGGCTTATAGGAGCCCAGGTCTACTGCCTCCTAGTGTCCCTTTTCCAGGGCCTGCACAAGATATTTTAAGAGACCTTTCCCCATATGTAATATAAAGATGGCCATACACAATTGGATCAGCCCAATATCGTCCACCTCAATGTGGGGATATCAGGGAGAGATCCATTTGTTTGGCGAAATCGCCAAACGAGCTTATCTCCCCCTGATATGCCCACATTAAGGTGGGAGATATCTGGCTGATCCGATCGTGGGCTCTAGGGCCCAATGATTGGATCATAATGAAAGAAATATGGACGGTCGTATCGCAGGACCGCATCAACAAACAGATGCGGGAATTTTTACCCTGCCCAATCGACATTGGCCGAACTTTCGGCCAGATATCTGTCTTGGAAGTCAGTCGGAGGGCCCCCACACACAGGCCAATAAGCTGCCGACTCTTTTATCGGCCCGTGTATGGCCACCTTAAGAAACTAAGTTTGCCCAGAAGCAGTAACTCATGGCAACCAATAAAATGCTTGCATGGGTTAATGCCCGTGGGCAAACTTCGTGTCATTTATTACATAACCCCAATATACATTATTGGGATGATACACAAAGCCACCATTCCTGTTAGTCAGCACTAGTCAGGAGGAGGCTACTCAATAGCTGGCTTTCCATTGGCTGTACATAAGGTGTGAATGAGTGTTACCTGCTTCAAGAGTGGTATGTCCCTTCACAGCCATCCAGTCGCTCCACTTCCAGAATGGATCCAATGTAGCACAGCGAATGCAAATATCATACTTATGGTAAGGTTGCAGATTGTCTATAATGTAGCTGTAATTTCCATCTTCTGACCCAATAACTGTAGCATTGTGCTGTTAAAGCAAATATCTAGGTCACAAATCTGCCTGAAATGCATTTACAAGATTATAAATCAGGCTGCAAGACCATGCGCCAGTTTTTACATCCGTTGCCAGTATTGGAAGTAAAGCTGACCAAACACTACATCAGGGATCCCCAAACTTTTGAACCCGTGAGCAACATTCAGAAGTAAAAGGAGTTTGGGAGCAACACATGCATGAAAAATTTTCTTGGCCTGCCAAACAAGTGCTGTGATTGGCCATTTAGTAGCCCCTATGTGGATTGTCAACCTACATTGAGACTCTGTTTGGCAGTACACCTGGTTTAAATGCAACCAAAACTTGCCTCCAAGACTGGAATTCAAAAATAAGCTCCTGCTTTGAGGCCACTGGGAGCAACATCCAAGGGGTTGGAGAGCAACAAGTTGCTCACAAACTCCTGGTTGGGGATCACTGCACTAGATGGTGAGCTCATATGGTGAGGTTGTCAGATGAGCATGTGCTCATTGGCTGCTTAGGAACACAAGACAAAGAACAAATGTACATCTGTTACAAAATGCTCTAGCCAGTTCTACTACATGTTGTTAATAGTAGCTCAGAAAAGTGGGGCGACTGATATCTCTGAGCAAATAAAAGAGAATTTAAAGGAGACCTGTCACCCAAAAAAATTATTCCAAATCCTATTTTATCATGTTGGGCACGCAAAATGAACTTTAATTACATCTAAATTATTTGAATCTTGTTTACATCAGTCTGGGAATTCATAATTATAACAAGCAGGCAGGAGCCATTTTGTGGACACTGTCATTAAGACAAGTCTTGTATCATCTCAGAATCTTGTTTGTGCACCAGAATGGGGGACCTAATGTCCATCCCCATGCCCTGGCTACACAATTAAATGATTAAGGGAACTGGGGAATGTGGGAAGAGCAGTGACATCTAGGAAGTGCTGAATGGAAAGTGAAAGTAATTGTTTGCCCCGCCTCTATGCCTAAGGCAGTGATCTCCAACCAGTAGTTTGTGAGCAACATGTTGCACTCAGGGTCATCAAAGTGGGTGCTTTTTTTTATATTTCTAAGCTTGAAAGCAAGTTTTAATTGCATAAAAACTAAGTATAGTGCCAAGTAGAGCTTGTAGGCTACTCGCCCATATAGAGGCTACCAAATAGCGAATCATAGTCCTTATTTGGCACCCCAAGGGACTTTTCCATGGTTGTGTTGCTCCCCAACTCTTTTTACATTTGAATGTGGCTCACGGGTTAAAAAGGTTGGGGATCCCTGGCCTAAGGCATAGAGGAGGGGCAGCCAATATTTGATTGGCAGCTGAGATTTTTAAACAGCTATGAATGCTTTAATAAATAAAAAAAAGAATTTGGCTTTCATGTTTAATTTGAAAAGGACTTTTATTATACAGCTTTTAATGTCTGGGTGACAGGTCCACTTTAAACTGACCACAGGCACAGATTTGTAACACTCTCCAACTGGTCACCCAAACTAAACGTATGTATGGGATCAAAGGTTGGTTTAGATCTGCTAGCAAGGAACCCGATTGATTGAGCCATTGTATGCACACATAACACACACACAAACCTCACCATTTCCACCTGATTGTTGCCTTTCACTTCAATTTCACACATGAGTTGTAGAGAGACAAATTTTTCATCCAAACGCCAAACGAGAGAGATTTCTTTATGGCTGATATCTTCTAATCGGACATTGCTTGGGGCCTTGGGATGAACTGCAAGTGTAAAATAATATTATTATTATTATATAATATTATATTGTGTACAAAGCGGGCTGCTACTCTAACAACATTCAAACTGAAAAATGTTTTCATTAAAGCTCAACGGTTACATAAATACTCAAGCTTTAGCCTTTAGCTGTTTGTCAAATTAAGTTCAATGAATACGTCTTGTACCAAAGATGCTTTCCCTATTGAGTGGAATTAAGAAATACAGATTTTTTTTTTCATTTATTTCTTGCACTTAACGGGACAAAATCTAAAATGAATCATAAAGTCACATTCTACAACCTGTTCACACAAGCCTCTCTAATGTAATCAGGAAATAGAAGGTAGTGCAAGAAACAACAAAATCCATATTAACCTCTTAATTTAAACATTTAAAACGTATTTTTAGCACAATCCCATCTCATTGAACATATGTTGAAAAAGGGGATACTCATTGTAATTTACAGTACAGGTATGGGATGCGTTATCCGGAAAACCGTTATCCAGAAAGCTCTGAGTTATGGAATGGTTGACTCCCATAGACTCTATTTTATCCAAATAATCCAATTTTTTAAAAATTATTTCCTTTCTCGACATAATCAAACAGTAGCTTGTACTTGATCCAAACTAAGATATAATTAATCCTTATTGGAAGCAAAACCAGCCTATTGGGTTTATTTAGTGTTTATATGATTTTCTAGTAGATTACAGGTCAGGGCACATCCTCAGAGTAGGGGAGATTAGTCATCCACAAATCTCCTCTTCTTCGGGGAGACAAATCTCCCCGAACTGCCTCCCCTGCCTACTAAAATGTAAATCGCAGCAGGATGGCACTTGGAGCGATTCGTTTTCCGAAGTCGCCTCACGAGGAACCTTCGGGCGACTTCTGAAAAAAAACAAATGGATCTGAGTGCCATCCCGTCCGTGATTTACATTCTACATTTACATTAGTTGCCCTGAAGAAGAGGAAATTTGTGGGCGGCTAATCTCCCCGAATCTGAGCGTGTGCCCTGACACTTAGGCGCAAATTCACTAAGCGGCGAACGCTAGCGTCAATTCGCTAGCGTTTGGCATTTTCGGTACTTCGCAAATTCACTAACGAACGCTGGCGTAAATTCGCTAGTGTTACTTCGCACCCTTACGCCAGGCGAATTTTCACTAGCGACGTAACTACGCAAATTCACTAACTTGCGCATTGTTCTTAACGCTACCTTTTACGCTAGACTTCCTTCACCACCTCAGACCAGGCGAAGCGCAATAGAGTAGATAGGGATTGCTTCCAAAAAATGCAAAATTTTTTCAAAGTCCCAAAAAACGCTGGCGTGTTTTCTATATTATGGGTGATAGGCTGAAAAAGATCGAAATTTTTTTTGGGGCTCCCCTCCTTCTCCCCAACATTTCCTGACTCATGGCAACTTACCTATACAGTGGGCACATGTGTAGGGCAAAATAAAAATTTTATTTGATGTTTTGAAGGTTTTCTAGGCATTTGTAGTGCTGATACGTATTTCCCCATTGAAATTTGAATTTGGCGCTGTATGCAAATTAACCATCGCTAGCGAAACTTCGATTCGCTTGGCGAATTAACGCTAGCGCGACTTCCCAAACTAATGCTACCCCTGTGCGCAACTTCGGATTTTTGTGAATTTGCGGAGCGCTGGCGAAATTACGCCTGGCGAAGTGCGGTGAAGTTGCGCCTGGCGCAACTTTGCATCTTAGTGAATTTGCCCCTTAATGTATGAAGATCCAAATTACGGAAAGATCCGTTATACAGAAAACACCAGGTCCGGAGCATTCTGGATAACAGTATCCATAACTGTATACCGGATAAAGATAAACGTAAAGCAACTTTTGTTCAGGAAAAATATAAATTACATTACTACGAACAATTTGTTGTGCTAGGAAGAGATAAAAACACACGGCCCAGGCAGAGCAAATACAACCTCAGAGTGATTTAAATCTATAAATATATGATAAAAAAAAGAACAAACAGAAACACGTTTGTCGAGGAAAATAAAATCCTGCACAGAGCGGTCGGGTGCTCACCTCGATGTGTGACATTGAAGGAAAGGGACGCTTGAGACTTTCCTAAAGGGTTCTCGGCTTCTAGAGAAAATGAATAGAATATCTGGCTGACTTCATGCGTCCAGCTGTAATGTTCGTCCGTGTTATGGACATAGGTTATCCCGGATTGGCTGATGGAAGAAAAAGAAAGTTCCTATTGGTGGAAGAGCACGAGCGTCTGTTCAATGTTAGACTTATCTGCAGATGCCGCTGTTTAATGCCCTCATGTAGAGCACTGTGGAATATTAAGGCAGTCTATACAATATCATGTTAGAATGTCGTTTTGACTTTTGTCAAGTAAAAAATGAATGCAAAGACCTGATTGGCTGCTGCTGTGCAAGTTACCCCCCTGTGTTAGTTAATGAGCCCTGTAGTAATAAGCCATTAATCTGCAGAGGCCAAAAGCAAACTTAAAGGGGACTTTCATCAAATGAACTTGTATCATGGTGTAGAGAGTGATATTCTACTACAATTTGCAGTTGGTTTTCATTTTATAATATTTGTGCTTTTTGAGTTACAGTAGAACCCCCGTTTTTCAGGGGACCAGGAAAAAATTATGTAAAATCTGGGAAAATGTAAATCAGGGAAATGTATTAAAGTGGACCTGTCACCCAGACACAAAAATCTGTATAATAAAAGTGCTTTTCAAATTAAACATGAAAACAATTTCTATTTTTTATTAAAGCGTTCGTAGCTCTCTCCACTGTCAATCAAATATTGTCTGACCCTCCTCTATGACCTGGGCATAGAGGCGGGGCAGACAATTACTTTCACTTTCCATTCAGCACTTGATGTCACTGCTCTCCCCACATTCCCCAGTTCTCTTCACCGTTTATTTGTGTAACCAGGTCATAGGGATGGACATCAGGTCCCCCATTCTGGTGCAGAACAAGATTCTGAGATGATACAAGACTTGTCTTAATAACAGTGTCCACAAAATGGCCGCTGCCTGCTTGTTATAATTATGAATTCCCAGACTGAAGGAAACAAGATTCAAATAATTTCTATAGTGTAATTAAAGTTTATTTTGCTTGACTGATGTGATAAAATAGGATTATGAATAATTTGTTTGGGTGACAAGTCCCCTTTAAAGTAACTTTTTCTTCAAGTACTGAGAGGATATAAGCACAGGAGTCTGTTTTACATTGAGATACAATATTTAGTGGAAGATTTATCAAAGATCAAGGTGAGTTTATCGAATTTTATCGAAAATTTGAATTTAGAGCTATTTTTTTGTGTACTTCGACTAGGGAGTAGTCCAAATTCGATTTGAATTTGAAAAAAATCTTTAAAAATTAGACTTCGATCATTCGCCATCTAAAACCTGCCGAATTGCTGTTTTAGCCAATGGGGGACCTCCTAGAACCCATTTGAAGTCAATTGGTGGACTTTGAAAAATTGAAGTTCTTTTTTGGGAATCAATTTCTTTAAATCAATTTCGATCGAATGCGCTATGACTTCGATTTGTACGATTCGAATTCGATTGAAAGCGGATCTGTTCGGCCGAAAAAAAACCAAACTTTGACTTAATTTCGGTTGGTCGATTTGAATTTGAATTCCGATGTTTTTCAAATTCGAAATTCCACCCTTGATAAATATGCCCCTTGGTGTGTTAATAACAATGGCTAAACATTGCAGTGTTAATGTTACACTATGGGGGGCATGTGCAAGTTCTCTCTGTCAATCACACAACCTAAAGCAATAAGTGATTGGTGCAGGACTGTATAAGGGCAGACTCATTGGAATTGACCATTTACAGGCAGAATCAACAGGCAAATATCTGGTTAGTATTTTAAACCTCTTTATTTCACAAATAATAACATTAATAGAGGGAAAAAAGCAGTTTCTGGGACACAATTTTGATGTAAAAATCCAGAAAAACATTACTTAAAATCAGAGGTTTCATTGTATTTAGATTTTTATTCAGCAGCTCTCCAGTTTGAAATTTCAGCAATCTAGTTGCTAGAGTCCAAATTCCCCTAGCAACCATGCACTGATTTGAATAAAAGACTGATATATGAATAGGCAGGGCCTGAATAGAAAGATGAGTAATAAAAAGTAGCAATAACAATACAGAGGTTAACAGACCCTGCAGCTGCAGGGGTGCCAGGAGGTATAGGGGCCCCAAGAGGCCCTAAATAATGAGCAATTTCAACATATTGGTACAAAAGGACAACCTCTGGTTATGTTGGGGGCCCTAAAATTAATTTGCTGTGGGGCCCACTAAAATCTAGTTACACCACTGAATACATTTGTAGCCTTACAAAGCATTTGTTTTTTATATGGGGTCAGTGACCCGCATTTGAAAGCTGGAAAGAGCCAGAAGAAGAAGGCAAATAATAAAAAAAAGGAAAAAAGAAGGCCAATTGAAGTTGTTTAGAATTAGCCATTCTATAACGTACTAAAACTTGACTTAAGTTTAAGGGGCCAGGTGCTGCTAATACTATGACTTCAAAACTCCCATCTTCAAGGCTGGCTACACCCCCAGTCATATTGTGACACACCATTTGCCCTAGGCAATTCCCCTTAAAACTTAGGGGGCTATTTATCATAGTCTGAATTTATCTCAATATTTTCTGCTACAAAATCAAATCCGCTTAGGTTTTTTTATGCTTATTTATTATTACATTACTTAAAAATAGCTTTGTGGGAAAAGAAATCAGATTTTCACAATTTTTTCACCTGATTTTCACGATTTTTTTTGGATTTTTCACCTGAAAACTTCGGGGTATTGCACAAACCCAGCGCACATCAAAAAATCATTGGGACTTCTTCCATTGACTTATATGCAACCTCGACAGGTCTGAGATGATGATTTTCTGATTTGGACTTTTCCATCCTCGGGGTTTAATAAATTCCAAAAAAATTCATGATTTTTTAAAAGTCTGATTTTCTTAAAAAAAAATTCTCATGATTTTTGCATTCAGCGTTTAGTAAATAACCCACTTAGGATTTGTTACAGTCCTTCATAAAGGAAAATAGTGATGCCCTTTTAGGGTAATGGCACACCTGGCGATTCGGGGAGATTTAGTCAGCGCTTCGTATTCTGAAGTCATCTGAAGTTTCCTCGTGAGGCAACTTGGGAAAACAAAGCGCCGCATGTGCCATGCCGCAGTAGATTTTTTTATTATAACCGGCGCAAGATAGGGGGAAGCCGTTCGAGGAGATTAGTTGCCCCAAAGAAGAGGCGATCAGTCGCCAGGCGAATACATCTCCCCGAATCGCCAGGTGTGCCATTTGCCTAAAGCTGTTAATACATTGATTAGGCTATTGCAGACACTTAAAAATAATTAAAAACAGTATATTGTGTATCTCTTTTCAGATAATTGCCATGTTAGTCAACTGGGGGCTGTTTTGGGCACTTTAACCTCTACTGCGGTTTTGTCTACTTAAATACACAGTGCTTAACCAAAACAGCCTCCTGTGCCGTTACCCTTAAATGCAGATCAGGGCTTCAACATTCAGCCTGGATCATCGATTCATGGGAACCACCTGTATTGCCCCAGGGCCACACCACTAGGGGGCAGGCTTGTCGAGGGAAATTATTTTATTCTGCATCCAATACTTCCAAAATTGGAGGCCGCACAGAGGAAAAAACTTAATTTTGCTTGCTTCTCTTTACCTTTCATGGAGTGTATATATTGTTTCTCGATCACCATACAATCCTGTTGCTCTTCCAGGATTCCACCAACACTCGATCTGCCGGAGATCATTTGTTTCACAAGTGAAGTTCTGGGGTATATCAGGCGGGTCTGTACACAAACAAGAAACAAACCGTAATCCCATTTGTATTTGTCTAGTAGTGCAATTAAAGTAAAATAAAATCCTTGCTGCAAGCTTTTCACTTTCATCCACAAATATATATTTATTGTCTCTCTCTTTCCTCTCATAATTCCCCTCTCCTTCCAGTCAATACCTGGCCACACCCAATAATATACTGATGCATGAATAAGATCATTCCAAGATTATACTGATTTATCAATATCTAATACTTTCCAAAGTTTTTCCTGCAGAATGCAAAATCATAGATTGGTCAGTGTTTTTTTTTTGCAAATGACAGGAGTTGTTTTCTAGTTTTCAAGGTATTGACTGCTAATATACAGTAATGATTTTGAAACAAAAGTGCCATCTGCTGTTCCAATTCCACCAACTGGCCACAGTCAGCTGAAAATGAAGTTAGTGAGCAGAAGAAAGTTACTTAATGATGCTCTGCTTAAAGGAGAACTAAACCTTAAAATGAATAGGGCTAAAAATGGCATGTTTTATATACTGAAATTATTGCACCAGCCTAAAGTTTCAGCATCTCAATAGCAGCAATGATCCAGGACTTCACACTTGTCACAGGGGGTCACCATCTTGGAAAGTGTCTGTGACACTCACATGCTCAGTGGGCTCTGATTGGCTGTTGAGAAGCTAAGCTTAGGGCTCGTCACTAATTATCCAGCAGAAAATGAGGTTGGTCTGTAATATAAACTGATGCTACAAGGCTGATAATTTAATTCTGATGCTAATTGCACTCGTTTCTGTGCTGCCATGTTGTAATTATCTGTATTAATTACTAACCAGCCTTATATTGTGACATTTCTATTCTATGTGTACTGTATATTGTGAGTGGGTCCCTAAGCTCAGTAAGTGACAGCAGCACAGAGCATGTGCAGTGAATCAGCAGAAAAGAAGATGGGGAGCTACTGGGGCATCTTTGGAGACACAGATCTTTACTGCTTATGGGCAGTGGTTGCCTTGGGCTGGTACAGAAGCACAAAACATAATATACAACATTTCTAGCTACTTCTTTAGTTTAACTTTCCTTGTCCTTTAAAACAGACCAGAGAAAGGGATAGATGATAGCTCATTTCAACCTTCATTTTCTGAGCAGAACAACATCACTAGACTTTGCTCATGAGATTATTTTGGGAACTTTATTTCAAGCATGAAGGAACATTGGGGACTCCAGATTTGTGACTTGTACTTAAAAAAACAATTGCATGGCCATAGGCTCACCAACTTTAGCATGAAGTGGTATTACTACTATCTTGTGCTACAAAACATGAGAAACATGTGTTGGGCGCCATGCTTTCTCAATTAGGGGCTAATAAAGTCAGCAGATAAATATTCTCAATTTTATAAATCAGTGGGTAGGGCCCCATCATACATGCTACCCCAATACACATTCGTCTCCTAGAAAGAAACCAAGGTGGAAAATACTTACATCCTACAAACACCACAGTTCCAAAATAAAATTGATCGGTGTCGCAGACCAAGTTTATCCCACTCTCTTCTGACATTGGCAAGTTCTGCACACGGATGCCACTGCTGTTGCTGCTCAGCGGGATTAGTGGATATTGATCATTCCCCAATGCTGCAGACATGTTGGTCCCGCTGGTCCCTGTGCAGCAAAATGTCATGTTTGTGCCAACAGAGACCACTTTATCAATGGGATACGCTTGTTGTTCAATGCTGCCTGATAAGAGTAAGACAATTATTTGTTAGGAGAAGATGGCAAAGCATGTTTGTTTGTGTTTTAGGGACATAAAATATATAACAAGGTTACTTCCATGCCAGAGAAATGCTTAGAAGAACAAGAGTATTTCTATGACTGATGAAGCTTATTTATAACAAGAGCACCTCCATGCTTTAGTAAAGCTTGATACAACAAGAGTACCCCCATGCCTGAGGAATGCTTAGTTAGAACAAGAGTACCTCCATGCCTTAGTAAAGCTTAGATACAACAAGAGTGCCTCCATGCCTGAAGAATGCTTAGTTAGAACAGGAGTATCTCCATGCCTTAGTAAAGCTTAGTTAGAACAAGAGTACCTCCACACCTTAGTAAAGCTCAAATACAACAAGAGTACCCCCATGCCTGAGGAAAGCTTAGCTAGAACAAGAGTACTTCCATGCCTTAGTAAAGCTCGATACAACAAGAGTACCCCCCATGCCTGCGGAATGCTTAGTTAGAACAAGAGCACATCCATGCCTTAGTAAAGCTCAGATACAACAAGAGTACCTCCATGCCTGAGGAATGCTTATCTAGAACAAGAGTACCTCATGCCTTAGTAAAGCTTAGTTAGAACAAAAGTACCTCCATGTGTTAGCAAAGTTTAGATACAAGAGTGCCTCCATGCCCGAGGAAAGCTTAGTTAGAACAAGAGTACATCCATGCATTAGTAAAGCTCAGATACAACAAGAGTACCTCCATGCCTGAGGAAAGCTTAGTTAGAACAAGAGCACCTCCATGCCTTAGTAAAGCTCAGATACAACAAGAGTACCTCCATGCCTGAGGAATGCTTAGCTAGAACAAGAGTACAAGAGTACAAGAGTTTAGATACAAGAGTGCCTCCATGCCCAAGGAAAGCTTAGTTAGAACAAGAGTACTTCATGCCTTAGTAAAGCTTAGTTAGAACAAGAGCAGATAGAACAGTACCACCATGCCCAAGGAATGCTTAGTTAGAACAAAAGTACCTCTATGCTTTAGTAAAGCTCAGATCCAACAAGACTACCTCAATGCACGAGGAAAGCTCATTTAGAACAAGAGTACCTACATGCCTGAGGTTACTTAGTTAAAGGGGACATGTCTTGGAACGCCTGAGGATTACTTATAAAGTAAGGGCTCATTAAAGCCCAGCAAACACTCTACGATGGACAATAATGATTAACTTGAGTTTTGATAAAATACATACACTGAATAAAATATGTTCACCCTACAGCAATGTGTTTTACCTACCCTAAATACAGGTGGAACAGGCAAACTGTAATTAAACAAGAAAGGCACTGGGTAGAAGTAAAGCAATAAGTAGTGTCCCAGAAAGGAGGATGGAATGAAGTATTGATACATATGAAAAGAGTATAAGCTCTGAGGAGTGTATTTTGCGAGGGAAAGGTTGGAGGGAAATAAGAACAAAGAACATAAGAACAAAGAGGGGAAAGTGTTGACTCCACTGCACAAGTCATGATATATACATATTAAATCAATGTAACGCATTTGTTTTGTCTTACCATATACAGTATGTAGTCGACTCCAGTTGCTCCAGTCTTTCTTCCCATAGTAATACTGATCATCAATAAGGCATCTTATTTTCACAGAATGTGATGTACAAAGCAAGGGGAACTCAGACGTCCAGTTCCAGTAGAATAGAGCGTCATTTGGAGTCCAACGTCTCTTCCATAATGCCTAGAACGTAAACGCAGAAATGAATCCAGCCCATAATGCCAGTCTGAGAGTCATTTATAGATACATTCATTGGTACAGTTAATATCTACACTTTGTTTCACAACATTGTTTTATCAAAACAGACAGGCCGACCAGGCTTATTGGCCTCGTTAGTTTGCTGAACATTTACAGGTATAGGATCCGTTATTCGAGAAACCAATTATCCAGAAAGTTCCAAATAGCAGAAAGGCGGTCTCCCATAGTGATCCTATGATTTCCTTTTTTTCTGTAATAATAAAACAGTACCTTGTACAGGTATGGTATCCATTATCCAGAAACCCGTTATCCAGAAAGTTTCAAATTACAGAATGGCTGTCTCCCATAGAATCCATTATAATAAAATAATCCAAATTTTTAAAAATGATTTCCTTTTTCTCTGTTATAATAAAACAGTAGCTTGTACTTGATCCAAACTAAGATATAATGAATCCCTATTGGTGGCAAAACCAGCCTATTGGGTTTATTTAATGTTTACATGATTTTCGAGTAGACTTAAGGCGTGAAGATCCAAATTATGGAAAGATCCGTTATATAGAAAACCCCAGGTTAAAAGCATTCTGGATAACAGGCCCCATACCCTTACTTGATCCCAACTAAGATATAATGAATCCTTATTGGAAGCAAAACCAGCCTATTGGGTTTATTTAAAGGAATTGTTCAGTGTAAAAATAAAAACTGGATAAATAGATAGGCTGGGCAAAATAAAAAATGTTTCTAATATAGTTAGTTATCCAAAAATGTAATGTATAAAGGCTGGAGTGAATGGATGTCTAATATAATAGTCAGAACAATACTTCCTGTTTTTCAGCTCACATTGTTTACACTGGTTACCAGGCATTAGCCAATCAGTGACTTGAGGGGGAGCCACATGGGTCATATCTGTTGCATTTGAATCTGAGCTGAATGCTGAGGATCAATTGCAAACTCACTGAAGTTATGTCCCATGTGACCCCCCTTCAAGTCTCTAACTAACTCAGAGTTAGAGAGCTGCAAAGCAGGAAGTAGTGTTCTGGCTATTATGCACCATTTACACACATTACACATCCAGTCACTCCAGCCTTTATACATTAGATTTTTGGCTAAATAACTATATTAGAAACATTTTTTATTTTGCACAGCCTATCTATTTACCCAGTTTTTATTTTTATACTGAACTGTTCCTTTAATATTTACATGATTTTCTAGTGAACTTAAGGTATGAAGATCCAAATTAGGGAAAGATCCGTTATATGGAAAACATTAGGTCCCGATCATTTTGGATAACAGGTCCCATACCTGTACTCCCAGTACAAGTTTGTACTGAAACAAATGATCAAGTCATTTCACACCAATTATGTATAGTAGGGATGCACCGAATCCACTATTTTCCTTCATGAGAGATTCGGCTGAATACCGAACCGAAGCCTAATTTGTATATGCAAATTAGGGGTGGGAAGGGGAAAACATTTTTATTTACTGGTTTTGTGACAAAAAGTCAAGCAATTTCCCTCCCGTCCCTACTTGCATATGCAAATTAGGATTCAGGTTCGGCCGGGCAGAAGGATTCGGCCGAATTCGAATCCTGCTGAAAAAGGCAGAATCCTGGATTCAGTGCATCCTTAATATATAGACTAGCAGTTCAGCCAAGACACTTTATCAAGTCAACAAAGGAAACACCTCAACCCAATGGTCAGTGAAATAACATACGTTTCCCACAATATCCATGTTCTCGCTGCGCAGAATCAAGATCTCACATCTGACTTCTACTTCGTTTAGCAAGGTGGTGTTGTCCACACTCCATTGTACATGTAGTGATTCAGTCTGATGATCAGCCACAAATGAGAGAATCTCCGGTGCAGGGGGAATAAAAGCTTTAAGACAAAAAAGGGCACAATTAGAGGAATATTATATAGGTATAGGATCTGTTATCCAGAGAGTTCCGAATTACGTTAAGGTCGTCTCCATTTGATCCAAATAATTCAAATTTTGAAAAGTTATTTCCTTTTTCTCTGTAATAAAACAGTAGCTTGTACTTGATCCCGACTAAGATATAATTAATTCGTATTTGAAGCAAAACCAGCCTATTGGGCTTATTTAATGTTTACATGATTTTCTAGTAGACTTAAGGTATGAAGATCCAAATTAAGGAAAGATGTGTTATCTGGAAAACCACAGGTCCCAGGCATTATGAATAACCGGTCCATACCTGTATTATAATATAAACCATAAATAGGGATGCACCGAATCCAGGATTCAGTTCAGGATTCTGCCTTTTTCAGCAGCATTCGGCTGAATCCTTGTGTTTGGCCAAACCAAATCCTACCTTGCATATGTAAATTAGGGGCGGGGAGGGACTTTTAATCACAAAACATGGAAGTGAAAAAAATGTTCACACTTTTTCCTTTCCCGCTCCTAATTTGCATATGTAAATTAGGATTTGGTTCGGTATTCATCGGAATCTTTCGCAAAGGATTTGGAGATTCAGCCGAATCCCAAATAGTGGATTCGGTGCATCCCTAACCATAACAGCAGTGGTGTAACAAGATGTTAATAGGCCCCACAGCAAACTCATTTTAGCCTCTCCCCCCAAATATCCAGGTTATCCTTTTGGGATAAACAGTGCCCACCCTGCATCACCTTAAAGGAGAAGGAAAGGTACCGAAGCAGTTTATTGCCAATAGATTAGCCACAATAGTGCAAGCTAAAACACTAGTTATTCTGCAGAATTCTTTACCAAACCTGAGTAAACGGCTCTAGACACTCTCTCTGTTTGTTTAGAATAGCAGTTGCCATATTCACTTGGTGTGACATCACTTCCTGCCTGAGTTTCCCTGCTCAGTCATAGCTCTGGGCTCAGATTACAGCAGAAAGGGGAGATGGGAGGGGAGCAACCTGAGCATGCTCAAGCCCAAGCCCTGGAGGTTTAAGATGAAAGTCTGATACAGAAGCCCATGTGTACACAATAGAAGGAAAGAAATGCTGTGTTTCTTTTGACAGAGGACTCAGAGCAGCATTACTTTGAGGGATTACTGGTATATCTGATAAAGCTTACTTAGTTTTAGCCTTTCCTTCTCCTTTAAAGGGCATGTAAAGTCTAAAATAGAATAAGTCTACTGTCATTCTTTTCAGTTTACTTTCACTCTTCTCAGTCTACTGTCATTCTTCTCAGTCTACTGTCATTCACTGCTCATACAGTAATTTTTGGGAAGGGAAAGTGGAGTGATAAATGTATGGTGAACTTGTGACAAAAAATATTATACTGCTCTCTAGCGGTTACCGAGGCTTTGTCTAATCAATGACCTCTCTAAAGGTCATTTACACCAAATAGTTAATCGAAGGGAAGTCCGGACAGATCAACCAAGCCTAACCTTCCTAGTCTTTGAACAAACTCTACACTCACTAACTAACTAACTTGAAAGGACCCATTGCCCCAAATGTAGAGAATATAAAGCCAACTTTTTATATATATGATAAGGTCATGTTCAAAAATAATTACATTTTAGAATAAGGCGATGGAATTTATTCTTTCCTACAATCCTCAATCTCCAAATCTGTATTATCTGTATAATTTATTAAAGTCTGAACGCCAAAAACTATAAATTTTTACTATGAAATCCAAATTTTTACTATTCACTATTTTTTTTTAGAGATTTATTAAACCCAGAGGATGGAAAAAAGTCAGAATCCAAAAATCCGGCATCTCAGACCTACCTAGGTTGTATACAAGTCAATGGAAGAGGTCCCTATCCTATTTGGAAGTTTCTGCACTGGAATTAGACCAACAATTCGACTATTTCTGACTTTTTGGGAAGAAATAAAAAAATTTGGGCTTTCTGGGAAATAGCCTGAAGTAAAAAAAAAAAAAAAAAATTACGATTCGGATGTTCACTCAATTTTTTCGTGTTTGTCCCTGATCCGATTAAATTGTGATTGATTTTTTTTTTTTAATACTAAATAAGGTTCAATTGTGAATTCTAGTTTGGTCACACTTTTTTGATAAAAATAATCAGATAAATTCGGACTCTGATAAATAAGACCCTTAGCGTTAGTGCTGATGAGCTGAGTTGGGCCAACTTGTTATTTTCTGTATTCTAACTCCCAGGGAGTACAGATTATACCGATTTATTTTTATTAAAAAAAAAAAACTTACATTAAACTGGTTCAATGTTTTAAAAGTATCACTTCCCCCTACTTCCCTGTTGTTACTTCCATGCAAATCAATAATATAAAACGTTTAAAAAAATCACTATAATTATTATTATTCCCATGAAGACCCTGTAAGTAATGTAACCAATGAAAAGCAATTTAAGAAATACTTACGGGTATTTTCCATAGTTTTTTGAAATGTTATTTCAGGGCTGCCCTGAACATTGTTAGCGTTTATAGTTATCCTCAATGGTGCAATCATTTCAAACTCCACTTCCAGAGCATTGTTGCTGGTATTGAAACATGCGGAAGGATTAGAAGCACTAAGAAGTAGAAGAAAATAAAAAGTATATTTAGAGAAAAAGCTTTGTGATCCAGAAAATGTTTTATTAATTCATTCGTGTCTTGTTGAACTATGGTGGCAATATGCTGGCTGTAGTCAGCAGAAAATTACATTAGTGAGCAGAGGAAAGTCTTGTGATGTTTGCTTTGCTTAGAACATCACATAACCCTTCACTGCTCACTAACTTAATTTTCTGAGCAAAGCAAAATCACAGCAGGTGATGCCATTGTTTCAAATTCATTATTTTAGTAATGTATAAAAATATATATATCTTGCAAGTTAGATAAAAAGTGCACTTTGTTTTGAGGGTTACATTTCCTTTAGAATAGATCAGGTTGGCCTGAGAGTGAACATAACCTAACACTAAATATGCACCCCATTAGGCTACTTTTATTATAGACTACCCATAATTATGTCTCTGTTACAGTCTTGCAACCTGCAATCATATTTTTACCCAGTGGGGTGATCCATTTAACAACTGCTTTATTCACAACCCAACCGACTACTTGGTGGTCACCATAAATTGTGAGGACATTAAAAACCAAAAGTGAAGTCATCGTAAACTCAAATGTGATGTCATCAGAGGGTGGAGGAAGGAGGCAAGTGACACAGAAAAGCTTTGAGACCCCTGAACTGCACCCATGCGGATATCTGCAACACTAGCCCCAAATTGGGTATTTACAGGCTTTAAGTCTAAAGCGTGGGGTTGTTAACCTGCCAAACACTTTTTCACCATAAATTGTTTTCAATATTTTATACTTTAACGTTTTCCCAAAATTTACATTTTCAAAGTTTAGGGGGTTATTTACTAAACTACAAATGCAAAAATCCAGAATATCTATCTATCTATCTATCTATCTATCTATCTATATATATATATATATATTTATATATATACACATACACACACTCCAAGAAGACCAATAACACCAGGATGTTTGTGTATCAAATCAAAGTGTATGGTCCACACAGGGACCTTCCTCATGGCCATGAGGATGAGCACTTAGTTGCCTAAAAAAGCATTTAAATGAAATATATGTGTTTATTCATGTCCAGAACGCGTTTAAAAAAAAATGCAGAAAAAAAATTATTTGTATAAGAACTATGGATCTTGTATTTGTCTATATGTATTTTGTGGTCACACCCTCATTGCACCCCCGCCTAATGATTTTAAAAACTAGTGGTGAGCACAACTTTCCCTTGTTTATTATAGTTCTACAGGAGCAGTGACCAGCTCCATGTTGTAGCTCCCACCCTCTCCAACTATAGTCAGGTGATCCCACTGGTGTCTAATAAAAGGGCAGCCAAGGTTGGGTGTTTTACTTTGGAAAGCAGCAAGTAAGTTGCAGGTAAAACGTATTCGTCCCTTTTATAAAATGTATAATTAAAACATAGAATTCTTAATGAATCAGATGAAAATTGATCATAGGACTGGCCAGATATGGGATGACTTTGACGTAGTTGGCCAGCTTAAATATATTGCAATATATGGACAAACAATCCCTGTTTTGTTTAAAGGGTAAGGCATTTTTCAGTAGCAGTATGCACAAAATGTCTCTGTCTTAAATATATTGATAATGGGTTGAGTGCAGAGGAATCTTGTATTTGTATATATATATATATATATATATATATATATATATATATATATATATATATATTTATATATATACACATACACACACTCCAAGAAGACCAATAACACCAGGATGTTTGTGTATCAAATCAAAGTGTATGGTCCACACAGGGACCTTCCTCATGGCCATGAGGATGAGCACTTAGTTGCCTAAAAAAGCATTTAAATGAAATATATGTGTTTATTCATGTCCAGAACGCGTTTAAAAAAAAATGCAGAAAAAAAATTATTTGTATAAGAACTATGGATGCACCGAATCCACTATTTTGGATTCGGGCGAACTGCCGAATCCTTCGTGAAAGATTTGGCCGAATACCGAACCAAATCCTAATTTGCATATGCAAATTAGGGATGGGGAAAACATTTTTTACTTCCTTGTTTTGTGACAAATTTGTGACAATTTCTCTCTACCCCTAATTTGCATATGCAAATTAGGATTCGGATTCGGTTCGGCCTGGCAGAAGGATTCGGCCGAATCCCAAACCAGAACCCTTAGTTTGCCGTTTCAGCAATCGGGTTGCTAGGATCTGAATTCCCCTAGCAACCATGCATTGATTTGAATAAGAGACTGGAATCTGAAGAGGAGGACCTGAATAGAAAGATGAGTGATAAAAAGTAGCAATGGCAAAATAGTTGTAGCTTGACAGAGCATTTGTTTCTTGGATGGGGTCAGTGACCTACATTTAAAGGTTAAAGAATCAAAAGAATAAGGCAAATCATTAAAAAAAAATATTGAAGACCAATTGAAAAGTTGTTTAGAATTGGCCATTCTATAGCATATTCTATAGCATATTAAAAGTCAACTTATAGTGAACCACCCTTTAAGGATATTTATATTCAGGTTTATTAAGGGAGTGTATTTCTACTCTGCTCTCTCTCTCTGGCTGCTGCTATGGTAACAGCTCCATATTGCTACCAATCAAGGTTTTCCATAGACCAGGGTTACCCAGACTTTGTTACACTGAGATCTACTCTTGACACCTGGCCCCCATCAGGAGATTTACCTTGATAAAAATAATGGGCCGGTGGGACGTCCCCCAAAAGACGCCTATTTTACAAAAACCACACCCCTTTCCCTTGGTTGGTTGGTTGGAATGGCAGAATCAGACACTTGGCAGTTTACTTCCCTTAGTTTTCTGCAATCCTTTTAAAATACAAGAGCTTTTTCTTTGCCACAGGGTAAAAAAGGGCAGGTGGGACTCCCATTGTGATGTCCAATCTGCAGCAATGCTGGCTGTTGCTAAACTACAACTCCCCGATATGCACTCTCTCCCCAACACTGACACTACCTGGGGGTACAAGTACCAAAGACATATTGTGTCACGCGACAGCTGTTTGATATCCGACCAACCTACAGCCTTGCAGCTGTTACCGGAAGGTTGTCAGAAGGATGCCGGGAGTTGTAGGTTACCAAAAGCTGCTTCAACATTAATGTAACATTGTAACTAATTCCATCTCTCTGATGAGGGTCCGAGTATTAATGCATTGTCAGGGGAGCCCATTTTTCTAACACAGGCCCTGTTGGTACTGCAGTGCAAAGCAAAAGCACTGTCCTATAATAAACGCACCCTAGGAGCCTAAGCACCCAATGATACCTCCAGTGCCACCACTCTAGTATCCCTTCACTCACCCTCATCACTGCTATCGTCTACAAATCCCTCCGGATTGCTAAATGACAACCCCTCCTCCTCCATGTATCTCACTCCGGTCACTCAGTCTGCAACATTCCACAACGCTTCCCTGTTTGTCTCTGTTCTATCTAACGTGGTTTCTGACTTGCCCTGTGGCTGCAGTTCTTCATTCCCCGTAAATAAAGAAAAGCCAAGGCATTGCGCTACAAACAGTGTGCCGTACCGGGCGATGTGCGCTGTACCAGGCACCGGCGGAAAAGGAGCGAACCAAAGCAGGAGACAGGGGTTGCTAGTTCACTCAATCCACATCCGCATGGTGTCACACCCAACGCGCGAGATATTAACCACAGAGGAATGAATTCTGTATTTTGTGTTCCTTTTGTTAAAAAAAATAGGTGACACAAAGGAATTAAGCAACAGTGAGAGATAGAGATGTTCCCTTTCAATGAGAAATGCTTTGGTTTAGTCCAATATGGAGAAAGTGACAGGTATGCTGTCGCGCTATTAGTGATCCACGCCCCCTTCTCTCTTGTCGGTCGCGGTCTACCAGGAACATTACGGGGATCTACTGGTAGACCGTGATCGACGTCCTGGGCACCACCTGCCATAGACACTGCCTGACTATCTGCCCATGTTAGTGCCAGTAGTAGTATTTGAAGATTTTGTGTAACTATATTCATTATTCAGTCTTATAGGTACAGGTTGGTTGTGGGTTTTGTCTACAATCATTCTCTCAGTTCATTTGTCACAAAGCACATTAATCCCTATAGTTCCTTGTCCTGCTGCTCCATTGTATCCCCCGCCTATCCATGTCCTCACTCGTTTCACTCTCCTCATTTACCCTTTCCCTTCTCATTCTGCTCAGTTACCCCCACACTCACCTCTCTGTCTCTAATAACCCTCTGCCTCACTCTATAGATCTGTATACATAGAAATATCTATAATATTATATATTTTTGCACCTCATCCCCCTCTCATGCTCCTGTCCTGTCCCCCCCCCCATTATGTGTTTTTGGATGACTCTTTTAACCCTTCTGCCACTCTGGGAACAAAGCAGCTTTCCCCTAGACCAGGAGTCAGCAACCTTCAGGTCCGGACTGAGAATTAAAATAGTCCCTGGCATTTCAGGTACACAGAGGCCCAATCAGCCCACATAGAGGCCCAAACAGCCCCCACCAGCCCACTAAATACTGACTTTCTATGGCACATTATAGCAGCCCCTCTGGCATTTGCCAGAACCCACAGATTGCCAGTCCAGGCCTGGCAACCTTTACTATCAAAAGAGCCATTTAACCACCTCTTCCACTAAAGAAAATTATTCTGGAACCACAAAACATAACATAGCTTATAAACGTTTAAAAGTTTTAACCTTTTTTTAATTTTAACCGTTACAACAACAGAATACAACAAACACAAGTATATGTGTAGGCCTACTATGAAATAAATTAAAGGGATACTGTCATGGGAAAACATGTTTTTTTTTCAAAAAGCATCAGTTAATAGTGCTGCCCCAGCAGAATTCTGCACTGAAATCCATTTTTCCATAGAGCAAACAGATTTTGTTATATTCAATTTTGAAATCGGACATGTTGTCAATTTCCCAGCTGCCTCCAGTCATGTGACTTGTGCTCTGATAAACTTCAATCACTCTTTACTGCAAGTTGGAGTGATATCACCCCCCCAGCAGCCTAACAACAGAACAATGGGAAGGTAATGAGATAGCAGCTCCCTAACACAAGATAACAGCTCCCTGGAAGATCTAAAAACAGCACTTAAGGGCTAGTCCACACGAGGTTTTGTCGCCTGGCGATGAGTTTTCAATAGTTGCCCAAAGTTGCCTCACTTAAGTGCTGTATAGAAAACACATCGCCGCGTGTGCATTAGCGCAGGCAACTTTGCATTGTAGCCTATGGGGAAAAACTCTGAGGCAGTTCGGGGAGATAGTCGCTCAAAAGACGAGGCGATTAGTCGCCAGGCGACAAAATCTCCCCGAATCTCCTCGTGTGGCCTTACCCTTATAGTAAATCCAAGTCCCACTGAGACTGATTCCGTTACATTAAGTAGGAGAAATAACAGCCTGCCAGAAAGTAATTCCATCCTACACTGCAGGCACAAGTCACATGACTGGGGCAGCTGGGAAACTGACAAAATGTCTAGCCCCATGTCAGATTTCAAAATTGAATATAAAAAAAAAAACTCTGTTTGCTCTTTTGAGAAATGGATTTCAGTGCAGAATTCTACTGGAGTAGCACTATTAACTGATGGGTTTTAGAAAAAACATGTTTTCCCATGACAGGATCCCTTTAAACACTGAATAGCCCTATTAAATGCTTGTGTTCTCATCTGTTTAATGTGACTTCTGTTTCTGAAGCTCCATGCTGATCTTCCCTCTCTTGTCTTGAGTGTGTGACCGCGGTAAGGTCCATGAGGAATCATCTTGCTGCGGCTCAGTCTTGCCCGTCACTCCTGAGACGTATTTACAGCCCTCGCTCCTGCTGGCGGCTTCCTGAGTGTGCGACCGCGGTAAGCTAACCGCTATCTTACTGCAGTCGCGCACTCAAGAAGCCGCCAGCAGGTGTGGGCTGTATAGACGACGTGATAGATAAAAGACTCCGGAGCCGCAGGTTGCCTACCCCTGCCCTAGACTGGAATAGAATGTATAAACATAGATTCTATACTAGTGACATTTTGTTGTGCACAACCTCTTTCTGCGGTTACTCTGCGCTGCAAAATATGCTGGCGCTATATAAATAAATGTTAATAATAATGTACAGTAGAACCCCCATTTAGCATTTTTCAGGGGACCAGAAAAAATGGTGTAAAGTCAGGGAAATGTATTATGCATTAGGGATGCACCGAATCCAGGATTCGGTTCGGGATTCGGCCTTTTTCAGCAGGATTCGGATTCGGTCGAATCCTTCCGCCCGGCCAAACCGAATCCGAATCATAATTTGCATATGCAAATTAGGGGCAGGGAGGGAAATTGCGTGACTTTTTGTCAGAAAACAAGGAAGTAAAAAATGTTTCCCCTTCCCACCCCTAATTTGCATATGCAAATTAGGGTTCGGATTCGGTTCGGTATTCGGCCGAATCCTTTGTGAAGGATTCGGGGGTTCGGCCGAATCCAAAAAAGTGGATTCGGTGCATCTCTATTATGCATTATATATTGGTGGAACAACAAAAAATGGTATATAATATGGAAAACCTAAAATTAGGGTAAATAAAATGGATGCTTTACTGTATGTATCCAGCTGTAACTATAACTGTAGAGGGAATAACATTCTACAAACCGCTGGCTAGCAAACTGGCAAAGAAGGAGTTTGTGTCACTAAAAGAATGGAATGCTATACACGTGCAACACTTACTACTTTATATATTTATATTTTGGTTTCCACACAATCCTAACAACAGCTTCTCTATAAATATATATGTAGCTCCCACCCTTCCCAGCTATAGTCAGGTGATCCCACTGGTGTCTAATAAAAGGGCAGCCAAGTTTGGGAGTTTTACTTCGAAAGCAGCAAGTAAGTTGCAGTTAAAACCTAGTCCCTTTGTAAAATGTATAATGAAGCAATAGAATTCTTAATGAATCAGATGAAAATTAAGCGTAGGACTGGCCAGATATGGGATGACTTTGACGTAGTTGTTCAGCTTAAATATATTGCAATATATGGACAAACAATCCCTGTTTTGTTTAAAGGGTAAGGCATTTTTCAGTAGCAGTATGCACAAAATGTCTCTGTCTTAAATATATTGAGAATGGGTTGAGTGCAGAGGACTCTTGTATTTGGGATCAGCGCTGGCCCATTCTCCACAACAGGAATCGCTACACAATATCTTTGAAAAGCGGCTTTTATTCAGGCTCCATAAGTGATAACAGGCAGTGGGTAAGTGGTACGAACTAACACGTTTCGTTCCCTTCCTATTGGCACTTCAGCAGAACTCTGATGAAGTGCCAATAGGAAGGGCCCATGCACATTATCCAGAATCGTTGAAACCAGCACCGCAATGTTTATTAAATAAACATCTCTGCATTCATGGATAATTCCCTGTAATACAAGACAACGCCCGGTATTTGACTAACCCAAAATAAATCAATGTTGTTGGCAAAACTCCTACATCGGATTGTTTAACCCTTTACATGCCAGCAAGTGTAGAATCTACAGATCCTATATGCAGACAGTTTACTACCCACTGTTTACAGCGCCATAAAAGAATGCATTTGTGGCATACAAAGTTTGTGCCAGCATCCTATCCAACTATGTGCCATCCTGTGGATAAATGACTCTGCCTGATCCTCTGTAAACTATCTTCCACCCTCTGCAAATCCCTCCGTTGTGCCAATATTTGCTTACAAATTGATTGATTTCCCCAGCACGTAGGCACAGCCAGTCTGATAACATTATCTGAAACCTTCTGAACAACAGGCTTTCTATCAAGAAACACCACAGATAAAAGCCAACCTCTATCTTGTTTAACAATATCACCTTCCTTTACATTACTCTAAGTCTGCCACTAGAGTTCCCTGTCATTTAAGTTGATGGGACAGTGTTTTTAAGGGTAGGGGTTTGCAGAATCTTAAAGGACCAGTAACATCAAAAAAATGTTATGTAATAAGTAATGTAATGTAAGTAATAAAAATATAATCCAGTGTTGGCCTGCACTGGTAAAACTGATGTGTTTGCTTCAGAAACACTACTATTGTGTATATAAATTAGGGATGCACCGAATCCAGGATTCGGCCTTTTTCAGCAGGATTCGGATTCGGCCGAATCCTTCTGCCTGGCCGAACCGAATCTGAATCCTAATTTGCATATGTAAATTAGGGGCGGGGAGGAAAATCACGTGACTTTTTGTCACAAAACAAGGAAGTAAAAAATGTTTTCCCCTTCCCACCCCTAATTTGCATATGCAAATTAGGGTTTGGTTCGGTATTCGGCCAAATCTTTTCCAAAATCTTTTTCCAAAAAAGTGGATTCGGTGCATCCCTAATATAAATAAGCTGCTGTGTAGCAATAGTGGAAATTGAGAAAAGGCTATATGGCAGAGGTTAAATAGTGGATAACAGATAACACCATTACGTTCTACAGAGTTTATCTGCTATCTACAGTGTAACCTGAGCCTTTTCTCCTTTGAATGGCTGCCCCATTGCTACACAGCAGCTTATATATATATATATATATATATATATATATATATATATATATATATATATATATATATATATATATATATATAAACAATAGTAGTGTTCCTGGACCAAACACACCAGTTTTACCAGTGCAGGGCAACACTGCATTATATATTTATTACTTTAAAACACTTATTTTTTTATGTTACTGTTCCTTTAAGGACCAGATCAGATTTTTGTTTGGCAAAGTTCTAAACCCGATATGCCCACCAAAGGAAGGGCGATATTGGGTTAATCTGATGGTTCTGCCCTAGGGCCAAATGATCGTATTATAACAAAGGAAATGGGCGCCAATGGGTCATAGGACTGAATCAACTAGCCAACGCAGTCCTCGACTGAAGGAAAAATTAAACCTGCCCGATGGATATCAGATGAGTAGCCGTCTGTACAGGTTTTATCCCCCATAAAAAAAAAAAACGTAAATGTTAAAGCCTTATACTGTATTATAAACCTAATACATTTAGAATCACTTGAAATACCAGCAGCTCAGGCTTTGAAAGGACAAGCTAGGGGTAACATGATAACTTGTTAGTGATATGTAAGGCTAGCGTGGGTGTTAGACAAGAGCAACGGCTTTAGCTTCATGCCATGTCTGCATAAAGGTGAAACCGCAAGCGTTGCACATTCACATGGTACTTACGTTACCAACAGGCTGCATGCAGCATGAACATACACCTGTGCTCTGTATCACTACTCTGTAGGGTTTACTATTGGTATTATACTCCTGTAACTAGCAGGTGCATACAATATGAACACACACCTGTACTCTGTATCAATACTCTGTAGGACTACTATTGGTATTATTTATGCTCCTGTAACTAGCAGGTACAGCATAAACATACATCTGTGCCCAGTATCACTACTCTGTAGGACTACTATTGGTATTATACTCCTGTAACTAGCAGGTGCATACAGTATGAACATACACCTGTGCTCTGTATCACTACTCTGTAGGACTACTATTAGAATTATACTCATGTAACTAGCAGGTGCATACAGCATGAACATACACCTCTGCTTTGTTATTATTATTCCAGATGTTTTGACCATGTCTATAATTAGCGGTAGATTTATTAAGGTTCGAGTGGTATATTTGAATTTGAAAATTTGTCAAAATTTGAATTTAAAAGCACCAACTCGAATGTAAATTTAAATGTAAAATTTATTACACCTCGACCATGGAAACAGTTCTAATTCGAATATTCGCCACCTAAAACCTGCCAAGTACATGTTCAAGTCCGTTGAACCATTTGAATAAGATAATTGCCTTCCTGACATTCAAGGTTTTTTTCGGAGGAAAACACAATTTGATTAAAATTTTCGGGTCGGGACTATTAGATCGAATATTAGACTTTCGAGTTTTTGCATAGATAACCTCCCATTCGAGTTGTGAGTACATTCGAGTTTATAAGAGTAAAAAAAATTAAGATAAATTCAAAATTCGACCTTTGATAAATAACCACCTTAGTTTACACTTACTAATGAAGCAGAGTAGTAGGTAACACATTCATACTAACTCACCTATAGCAAATCTGATAGAGATTGTCCGAATTTGTAGTGTTTGGTGTATCCCAGGAGCAGATGATGGTCTCTAGATTGCGGGTGAAGCATTGCAGGTTTAGAAAGAATCCTGATGAATCTGAAATGGCAGATGAGTAGAATCGTCAGCAACAGAACAACAAGAAACAGTCAGATCAGATCAAGGGACTCTATTTTCGTATTTTAAAAGCCAGAGGGATCCAAACCACATTACAAATCTCACATTTGACAACGTTCAAACCTGATGGCCCCTGCTCGGCCTTGTATAGCGTATGGAATACCTTGATCCCCTTAGGAGTATCCCCAGTGCAAGCCCTCCTTGTGGCTCCCATACGGCTGAATAGGGCAAAAGTTAATCCTGTCTTAGGGAATGTCAAATGGGTATTTGCCAAGATTAACCAAACTATGAAATTTGCGCAACTTGACCCATCCACCCCACTGTGGCACAACACTAAATTGGGAGGGGTGGCTGAGCTAACACCCCCTAAATGCTGGATAGATAGGGGGATATGTACCTTAGCAGATGTTTGGGGTCACAACAACCCTCTCACCTTCCCGGAACTGAGAACCAGGTGGAACATACCAACTTCCCAATGGCTATTTTACATGAGGCTCAGGAACAAAAAAAAAAATAAAAAATTTAGGAACGTTCCCATTTGATCTTGGAACACGGGTCTATTTATGAACTAGCAGAAGCAGAGAACTGATTCACATTGATTTATGGCTTTTCTAATGGAATGTGTGTGACTAGATGTTTATACTGCAATGAGGATGTTGAAAGTGAATGCAATTGATTATTAAACTGGAATGCAAGAAAACAACACATTACATGTCCGAGCTCTTGTGAGCAATTTACTTGTCATTTAGGGCACTGGGATTCCCTCAGTACAGGTTGGATACAGACAGGACAGAATAAGATAAGCAAAGTCCTAGTAAATGTACTCATCCCACACAGAGATTTGTCAGCTAGAGGCAAATATGTCTTTATGGGTCAAGGAAGATTTTACAGCCCTACACTGAGCTCAAAGAACAGCTTTAAAGGAGAACTAAAGCTTAACTAAAGAAGTAGCTAGAAATGTTTTACATTATATTCTGTGCTCCTGTACCAGCCCAAGAAAACCACAGCCCTTTAGCAGTAAAGATCTGTGTCTCCAAAGATGCCCCAGTAGATCCCCATCTTCTTTTCTGCTGATTCACTGCACATGCTCTGTGCTGCTGTCACTTACTGAGCTTAGGGACCCACTCACAATATACAGTACACATAGAATAGAAATGTCACAATATAAGTAGTAATTAATAGAGATAATTACTACATGGCAGCACAGAAACCAGTGCAATTAGCATCAGAATTTAATAATCAGCAAACCTGTAGCATCAGCTTATATTACAGGGGAAGCTCATTTTCTGCTGGATAATTAGTGACGAGCCCTAAGCTTAGCTTCTCAACAGCCAATCAGAGCCCACTGAGCATGTGAGTGTCACAGACACTTTCCAAGATGGTGACCCCCTGTGACAAGTTTGAAGTCCTGGATCATTGCTGCTACTGACGAGCTGAAACTTTAGGCTGGTGCAATAAGTTCAGTTTATAAAATATGGTATTTTTAACCATATTCATTTTTAGGGTTTAGGTGTCCTTTAAGTAGGAGTAGTAGTATATTAGGGAGAGATGGTGCCTATAATAGCAGTAGGATAATAGGAGATTGTTAGAGGAATGATATTGCATTGCACTGGGTTATTCTGGAATGGTGGCCAGTGGGGATGGCCCAATTTGACCCTTTTCACCAAAAATTCTCCGCCACCGAAAATTCGCCTAAATAAATTAAAGTCTACGGGGGTCACATTTTTTTTTGATGCATGGCAAATTTTTTTTGACGCGCGTCATTTTTGTTTGGCACACAATGCCATTTAAGTCTATGGGTGTCATTTCCGCGGCGAAACACAGCAAAAACATTCGCTCATCCCTAGTGGTCAGTTGGTTGCCAATCAGAATCTCCACACATGCTTTTCTGTCCCTCTCTAGCATACCTCCCAACTGTCCCTTTTTCGGAGGGACAGTCCCTCTTTTGACAGCTCAACCCGCAGTCCCTCATTTGTACTGGACAGTCCCTCTTTTCTCTGCACTGAACAGCGAGAAAAAGAAACAAAGTTTCTCACTTAATTGGCTTTTAGCACAGAGCCCAGAACAGGTAACAGGTGCAAATAAGATACTAACAATTTTGAGACACAAAAACACAGTTTAGGTAAGGAGAAATATTTTCAAACTTTCATAACCTGCCAAATTTTGTAAAACAAACATGGTAATTAGGGGGTGTGGCCACAGAAGGGGTGTGGTCAAAAAATTGCTGCGCTACGTGCGGAAAAAAATTTTTTGTCCCTCTTTTTACTTCCAAAATGTTGGGAGGTATGCTCTAGCTCCACATACCAGTTTAGTAGATCAGTAACTAGTAGAGAATTGGGGAAGCATAAATAGAGTCAAGTAGAAGCATGTTACTAATACTAAGCCATAAATCACTGGGGCTTACTTTGCCTGGGTTTATATTCTTTTCATTGACTCACACTTGAAAACGACTGCAGATTGTATTAAAAAAGATACCGTTTTTTGCAGCATGGCACAGGTTATCTGTACAACACCATTATTGCCTTCCACTGTTAAACTACAACTCCCATAATGCTGAGTGGTTGTTCAGAACATTTGTCCCTCCCTGCCTGCCAATAAAACAGGGGTTTATTTAACCACATTGGATTTATGATGACGGCAACCACTTTCCTGTGCTCGATACTTTCCCATTTACCTAAGTGCAGATTTACCGGCACTGATTTTAATTTTTTACTTTAATGGTTGTTTTTCATTCTAATTTCATGTGTTGCCTCTCAGTAACAAGTCCCTACAGCCGAACAGATTTTCTTCCTTTGCGGTCACACTAAGCAGAGACTTCTGAGCAGAAACAGATGGCTTCCAAATAGACAAATCTACTATTAACCAGCTGCAAATTATTTCAACTTGCTTTACGAGGATGCATTCAGTGCAAACCATCTCTCCCTACTATACCTGCTATCCAACAGCCACAGTCCCTTCCAAGAGACTATTATCCCACTGTTACTATAGACACCATCTCTCCCTACTATACCTGCTATCCCACAGTCACACTCCCTTCCCAGAGACTATTATCCACTGTTACTATAGGCACCATCTCTCCCTACTATACCTGCTATCCCACAGTCACACTCCCTTCCCAGAGACTATTATCCCACTGCTACTATAGGTACTATGTCGCATACTATACCTGCTATCCCACAGTCACACTCCCTTCCCAGAGACTATTTTCCCCACTGCTACTATAGGCACCATCTCTCCCTACTATACCTGCTATCCCACAGTCACACTCCCTTCCCAGAGAATATTATCCCACTGTTACTATAGGCACCATCTCTCCCTGCTATACCTGCTATCCCACAGCCACACCCCCTTCCTAGAGACTATTATCCACTGTTACTATAGGCACCATCTCTCCCTACTATACCTGCTATCCCACAGTCACACTCCCTTCCCAGAGACTATTATCCACTGTTACTATAGACACCATCTCTCCCTACTATACCTGCTATCCCACAGTCACACTCCCTTCCCAGAGACTATTATCCCACTGTTACTATAGGCACCATCTCTCCCTACTATACCTGCTATCCCACAGTCACACTCCCTTCCCAGAGACTATTATCCCACTGTTACTATAGGCACCATCTCTCCCTACTATACCTGCTATCCTACAGTCACAGCCCCTTCCCAGAGACTATTATCCCACGGCTACTATAGGCACCATCTCTCCCTACTATACCTGCTATCCCACAGTCCCTTCCCAGAGACTATTATCCACTGTTACTATAGGCACCATCTCTCCCTACTATACCTGCTATCCCACAGTCACACTCCCTTCCCAGAGACTATTATCCACTGTTACTATAGCCACCATCTCTCCCTACTATACCTGCTATCCCACAGTCACACTCCCTTCCCAGAGACTATTATCCATTGTTACTATAGGCACTCTCTCTCCCTACTATACCTGCTATCCCACAGTCACACTCCCTTCCCAGAGACTATTATTCCACTGCTACTATAGGAACCACATTTCCCTACTATAACTGCTACCACCCCAGTGAAAGCTATATTTTTTCCCTAGAGCCAATGCTCCTTTATAATAAAAAAAAGCACCATCCCCGATGGTGGACTGGGGGGTGCATCCCCATTGAATTAGGGATCACTTCTCCTTTAAAATCCAGCTTTGAAGAGGGGAGGGGGACCACACACACAGTCCCACTATAGCAGTCAGAAGAATACCATTCAGAACAATAGAGGTACAAGTTAGAGGATTGTCCACCTGTCCAAACTGAAACCCAAACATTTTGATGTTTTTCATCCTCAAAACGAACATTTTGCAGTTTGGAAAGAAGCAAAAGAGCAACCCAAGTAGGATGAGTAGGGTGTATTTACCTTGTTCTTGACTTCTGGAGGGACTTGGCACCCAGCAGAAAACCACAGCAAGGAGAAGACAACAATGCAGCTTATTCTTCATTCTCCTATCAAGTCGGTCTCCCTGCAGCTGCCAGAGCTTATGTCAGACAGAAAGCCGACCTCATCTCCCACCCAATAGAAAATGCCTACAAGTGGAAAAAAATATGCTTCACATTAATATTGCTTATGAGAAAAACAAAATTATAATATTAACCATCTCTGGCACCTTCTATCGTCTCCAGATGTTACTAAACTACAAATCCCAGCATCCCCAAGGGAAAAGACGTTTCTGACATTTTTTCCCCAATACATCATTTGCTTTCAGCAGATCAGTGAGCACCAAAACTCAAGCCACATGCTGCCAAAGTTCATTCACAGATCAGCTTCCTCCCATCACACAGCTGCTGGGAGTTATGATATTTATAGGTTCAGTTTGACTTTCACTTTCTGATTAGCAATAGTTAGATCTTTAACAAATGAAAAAACATATGACAGGTGTAGAATTTATTATGCAGAATGCTTGGGACCTGGGGTTTTCTGAATAAGGGATCTTTCTGTAATTTAGATTACCATACACTACCACTCTGCTAAAAATCATAGAAATATTAAAGCGGTGGTTCACCTTCAGGTAGTATGTTATAGAATGACCTGTTTCTAGCAACTTTGCAATTGATTATTTATTTCTTATAGCTTATTTTTTAATTGTTTGCCTTCCTCTTCTGAATCTTTCCATATTTCAAATGGGGTCACTGACCCTGGCAGCCAAAAACGATTGCTCTGTGAGGATACGATTTTATTGTTACTTTTTACAATATATCTTTCTTTGTCATTCTATTCATATTCCTCATTCCAACTTTTGCTTGGTTGCTAGGGTAAATAAGACCCTAGAAACCAGATAACTGCTAAATACAAAACTTGAAAGCTACTGAACAAAGTTCATCACACATACTTGTGCTCAGGGGCATAACTATAGAGGAAGCAGACCCTTCGGCTGCAGGGGGGCCCCATGAGGCCCTATTCATATACAGGTTTCAATTAATAAAAGTAAAACAAGTCAACCTCTAAACATTTTGGGGGCTGAAAGATAATTTGCTGTGGGGCCCCCATAATGTCTAGTTACGCCACTGCTTGTGCTCATGCATTTCAATGAGAGCAGCCGTACAAGCTCCTTCAATAAATAATCCGGACTGTAAACGAATGAAACAGCGCATTCCAGTGAACAAATTACAGGTATGGGATGCATTATCCGGAAACCCATTATCCAGAAAGTTCCGAATTGTGGAAAGGTCGTCTCCCATAGACTCCATTTTATCCAAACAATCCAAATTTTTAAAAAGGATTTCCTTTTTCTCTGTAGTAATAAAACAGAATCTTGTAATTGATCCCAACTAAGATATGATTAATCCTTATTGGAGGCAAAATCAGTCTATTGGGTTTATTTAAAGTGGACCCTGTCGCAGAGACACAAAAATCTGTATAATAAAAGTCCTTATCAAATTAAACATGAAATCAATTCTATTTCTTATTAAAGCATTCATAGCTGTTGTAAGCTCATTAAAAAATCTCAGCTGTCAATCAAATACTGTCTGCCCCTCCTCTATGCCTTAGGCCTAGAGGCGGGACAAGCAATTACTTTCACTTTCCATTCAGCACTTCCTAGATGTCTCTGCACTTCCCACATTCCCCCAGTTCTCTTTACCATTTAATTGTGTAACCAGGGCATGGGGATGGACATCAGGTCCCCCATTCTGGTGCACAAACAAGATTCTGAGATGATACAAGTCTTGCCTTAATAACAGTGTCCACAAAATGGCTCCTGCCTGCTTGCTATAATTATGAATTCCCAGACTGATGGAAACAAGATTCAAATAAACTATATAGTGTAATTAAAGTTATTTTGCGTGACTGATGTGATAAAACAGGATTTTGAATATTTTTTTTGGGTAAGGGGTGCCATTTAATGTTTATATGATTTTCTATTAGATTTAAGGCATTAAATTACAGAAAGATCCGTTATGCGGAAAGCCCCAGGTCCCGAGCATTCTGGATAACAGGTCCCATACCTGTATCAGCAAATGGAAGGACATTTGGATTCCCAAGTAAACCTTTTTTGTTCTCTCTCAAAAAAAAGGAGCCTTATTTTACTTTGAGACAGAGAGTCAGAGAAAACTAGGGATGCACCGAATCCAGGATTCGGTTCGGGATTCGGCCTTTTCCAGCAGGATTCAGCCGAATCCTTCTGCCCGGCCGAACCGAATCCAAATCCTAATTTGCATATGCAAATTAGGGTTCGGATTCGGTTCGGTATTCGGCCGAATCTTTCACAAAGGAAGGTTCTGTAAAAGAAGCCAGTTGATTAAGAGAGCTCGGAAGTCGAATGCGGGGCTGACTTTTGCTACATTGTTTCAAGAGACGGGTCCAGCAGTGCAGAAACGGGTAAACAAAAACAAATACTGCTTTTAATAACATTTAAAAAATCACTTCAAAAAGCAGTGCATCTTTGAAATGTAAATATACTCTGAAGTCTGATTCATATCTTTCATTATGGGAAAACTGAAATCATTGGGTTTACATGGCTACCGTTGTTAGTACTGCTGGGGGAATATACACAATCATTAAATGCACGAGGCGGGGGTTGTTTATGCAGAATCGGCAATGAGTTGTGCAATCTCCATCGTACAAATAGATATTTCTGTTTGTCTTGTAACAATTACTAGAAGCCATGAACTCTGCCGACGCACGGGCAGATCTACAGATAAACATCTCGTAGCCACAGTATCTGCATTTGTCTGGTTATTGAGCAACAAATCATTATTAAAGCTTGGCACATGCAAGTATAAAACACTGCGGGTACAATGCTGCCTACTCCTTAGGGCAGAGACATGGAGTAAAGCAAAAAATGTGTCTAAAGGTGGCCATACATGTAGAGATCGCCAAACGTGTGGTTTTCTCCCTGATGTGCCCACATTGAGGTGGGCGATATTGAGCTGTTCCGATCGTGGGCCCCAGGGCCTAACAATCGGATAATAATGCAGCCAACACGGGCAGCCGGATCGCGGGACCGCATCAACGGGATTTTTAGCCCTGCCTGATCGACATCTGGGCGACTTTAGGCTAAATGTCAATTGGGGAAGCCCGTCGGAGGGCCCCACACATGGACCAATAAGCTGCCAACTAGGTCTGTCCGCAATTTATTTCGGCCCCTGTATGAGGGCCTCTAGTGTACATAAGGCTGGCCATATATGGGCCAATGTAAGCAATGTAAGCTGCAGATGTTGCCACATCTTAGCAGCTTGTTGGCCTGTGCACGGGCAATTGGGGATATCTACTAGTCAGGTTTGAGAATCCGGCGGGGCAAGAACCAGGTTGGCACATTAATGCAGTCCTTGGCCAATAAACAGGGGTGTAACTACCAGAAGTGCGATCGCTGCTCTGCCTGCACCCAGGCCCCTGTTGATAATAGTTACGTTAGTTCCAATAAGTCTCTGCCATATGAACCTATCGACCCGGTATGGCCCAGCGAGTGGGTGAACACTGTATAGTTAATGTAAAAATAAAAATACTTTTAGTATGTCCACCTTGTATTTTACAGAATAGATTAAAAATAAGTGACCCGTGCAACCGGATAACATTAGAAGTTTCCCTGTGTGGGGAACAAATTATCCCCAAACCCACAATAAACACAACCAGCTGCAGCGATGCTAAGATTCCCCTTGGCTGCATCACGACCAAAGCTGATTTAAGAGCAAACTTTTCGACTGATATAAACACACAAGTAATGAAGACTAACTAGACTAGGTAATAAACAGTTAACAAGCACGGGCTACAGTGACAATTAATCATGTAATAGCCTTGTAAATATCCTGGAGAGACTCTTTACTAAACTAATCATGTGAATGTGCCGGAACGTTTATTTACATCCACATCAATAATGCCCCCAGACACACACAAACCAATGCTGGATTGAAAAACAAGGCATTGTCCACCCAAAACTACCTCCACTGTTCACTTTGCCTGCAAGAGGGCAATCAGACCTGTCCCTCAATCAACTTTGTTTTGAGAGCTAACATACCTTCCTAAAAAAGCAATACGTTTTCCGAACGAAAGAGGTGTGATTACCAAAATAATGTGTTATAGAAATGAAAAGAAGTAAAACCCCTCTCTATTCAATTGACCACCAATTAAAGAAAATTCAAGTATTAGTGCAGCAGTGTCAGAGTTTATTAACCGTTTCGTTTAGGGCTCTTACTCACGAGCGTTTCTTCATGCGCTCCCCTGCGCTCCGTTTGGCTGCGTTCAGCCGCAGGGGAGCGCAGGTCTAGACGCTGCTAATATCTTTCTATGTGCCTGTACTCACACAGGCGCATGTAAGCGCTGAACCATTGAAAAACGCAGAAAAATGCAGCATGCTGCATTTTTCCTGCGTTCAGCGTTTACATGCGCCTGTGTCAGTACAGGCACATAGAAAGATATTAGCAGCGTCTAGACCTGCGCTCCCCTGCGGCTGAACGCAGCCAAACGGAGCGCAGGGGAGCGCATGAAGAAACGCTCGTGAGTAAGAGCCCTAAAGGTTACTAACCCAGTGTTGCTTCAATTATTGGGCAGCCATTACTGGGTTACCCAATAAAGTGCTATGTGCTAGGTGCTAATAATTCATCAGCAATTAAAAATCATGTAACAGGATTAATTAATATTGTGCTATAAAGTGCTAGTGCTTCAAATGAAATTAAGAAGTTAACTTAAATAACCAGGATTAAATTGACCCAGGTGAGATTAAAGTTAATTCATTATTATATATCACACATTAAAATCCATTCATTATAGAAGATTGTAAATAACTGATTAACTGTTAAAAAGTAAACTTTACTAAATTCATTAAAATTGCTGCAAATCAATTAAGGTAATCTTTGAGGACTGCATAAAAATTGGTGAGTAATAATTATCTATGCAAATGTTTTTTAACACCCTATAACTTTAACGGGGGTGTATGGATTAATTATTACTCACCAATTTTTATGCAGTCCTCAAAGATTACCTTAATTGATTTGCAGCAATTTTAATGAATTTAGTAAAGTTTACTTTTTAACAGTTAATCAGTTATTTACAATCTTCTATAATGAATGGATTTTAATGTGTGATATATAATAATGAATTAACTTTAATCTCACCTGGGTCAATTTAATCCTGGTTATTTAAGTTAACTTCTTAATTTCATTTGAAGCACTAGCACTTTATAGCACAATATTAATCCTGTTACATGATTTTTAATTGCTGATGAATTATTAGCACCTAGCACATAGCACTTTATTGGGTAACCCAGTAATGGCTGCCCAATAATTGAAGCAACACTGGGTTAGTAACCTTTAACGAAACGGTTAATAAACTCTGACACTGCTACACTAATACTTGAATTTTCTTTAATTGGTGGTCAATTGAATAGAGAGGGGTTTTACTTCTTTTCATTTCTACAACAGCTAACATACCTCCCAACAATTAAAAGGAGAGGAAAGCTAGTTTATTGCCAATAGATTAGCCACAATAGTACAAGCTATAACACTATTTATTCTGTAGAATGCGTTACCATACCCGAGTAAACAGCTCTAGAGACACTCTGTTTGTTTAGGATAGCAGCTGCCATATTAGCTTGCTGTGACATCACTTCCTGCCTGAGTCTCTCCCTGCTCAAACATAGCTCTGGGCTCAGATTACAGCAGGGAGGGAAGGAGGGAGGGGGAGAGTAGCAAACTGAGCATGCTCAAGCCCTAGCCTGGAGGTTTAAGCTGAAAACAGGAAGTCTGATACAGAAGCCCATGAGTACACAATAGAAGGAAAGAAATGCTGTGTTTCTTTTGAAAGAGGACTCAGAGCAACATTACTTTGAGGTTTTACTATTGTATTTATATAGACCGCTCTGATAAAACTTACTTAATTTTAGCCTTTCCTTCACCTTTAAGAAAGTTTGAACACATTTCTGGGAATTTTAGGGCCATGCTTTATTTGTTATAACAGTTTTGCTAATGAAGCAGAAATTGCCTTTTAATGGGGTGGTTCACCTTTAAGTAAACTTTAATATGTAATAGAATGGCCAATTGGTTTTCATTATTTATTTTTTATAGTTTTATAATTATTTGCCTTTTCCCTCTGACTCTTTCCACCTTTCACATGGGCGTCGCTGACCCCATCTAAAAAACAAATGCTCTGTAAGGCTACAAATGTACTGTTATTGCTAATTTTTATTTCTCATCTTTCTAGTAAAGTCCTCTCCTATTCATTTTCCAGTCCCTTATTCAAATCAATGCATGGTTACTAGGGTAATTTGAACCCTAGCAACCAGATTTTTCATAATGCAAATTGAAGAGCTGCTGAATAAAAAAGCTATATAAAAACTCAAAAACCTTAAATAATAAAAAATTAAAACCAATTGAAAATTCGAATTAAAAAAGACCAATTGAAATTTATCAAAAAATCTAAGAAATGGGTCATTTTTCGATCGAATAGGTCCATTTTCGATTGAATTCAAACAGTACGAATTGAAGTAAGAGTGCATTTGATCGAATGCGATTCGAAGTTATTTTTTTAATGTCCACCAATCGACTCGACTGGATATTATAAGTTACCGAGGAGTTTCATGACCATATAAAAACATGAGGCTGAAGGTCGAGTGTTTTTATACAGGTCATGGAACTCTGAGGTAACTTCTAATATCCTCATATTTTGCAACTGGGGGTAATTTATTTATTATAATACACAAATTTCAGTGAGTCATGTGACAGAAATGACATCAGAACTCACCGTTTATAACTGATGACATCAGAACTCACCGTTTATAAGGATATCATTTATAGTATATTCATGGCTTTTGTGTATTATAAACGTATAATAAATGTGGAATTGATCTGGCCAAATTAGCTACAAGCTTATAAGGAGACAGGGTTGATCAATGTACATTCTCTACTTCCCTTTTTCACTATTCAGCATCTGTGCAAGTGAGCATAATTTGGGAAAAATAGGATTTTTAGCTACAAAGTTATGATCAAAAAAATTGACAAGCCACCATACTACACCAAGGTAAACCCCCATCTATTTACTTCCAGAATAAAAGCATAAAAAGAGGTTGCCCTTTTTTATGCCTTTTTCCCCCCTTTATGGGTCAAACGCGTAGGGCTTTTTCTATTATGCAGTTTGTATTTTTGAAGTAATAAAATCTTTTGTATGTGGTCGCTAATTTATGGGTCAACAACTCATCTGCTGATGTATTGGGTCATCAGACGAGCCTCCGCAGCCAATATCTGGCACAAAATCACCTAGATATCAATTGGGTGGGCTTAAAAATCCCTTTGAGTGCAGACCACATTAAGGTTAAAGGAAAACTTTACCCCCAAAATGAATATTTAAGCAACAGATTTTAGATCAACTGAAGTGGCATATTAAAGAATCTTACCAAACTGAAATATATATTTGAGTAAATGTTGCCCTTTTACATCTCTTGCATTGAGCCACCATTTTGTGATGGTCTGTGTGCTGCCTCAGAGATCACCTGACCAGAAATACTGCAGCACGCATGATTTTCTAGTAGACTTAAGGTATGAAGATCCAAATTATGGAATGAGACATTATCAGGAGCATTCTGGTTAACAGGTCTCATACCTGTACCATTTCTTTTAAGTTTATTTACGTCCCTCTTTTTTAATCGCTGATCTAATAGTCCACAGATCTTTTGGCCAGAAACCTTCTGCCCATCAAGCCACAAAGCCATTGGAAAAAGGAAAGTGTTAATAGGCATCTCATTGAAACAGAGCCAAAAACATGGCGTGTGACTGCCCGCAATATATGTAACTGATAATAAATGGGACTGATTATAAAACAAAAAACAGCTTCTAAACACAATGGCAGCAGGAAATTCTCTAAGGGTAGGACTACATGGATGTTTTCGGCGCGATCCGATGCGCTGCGACAAAACGCATGTGACTTACAAAAATAAGGTAAGTGAATGCATTGTCGCATGGTACCATAGTGTTGATCCAACAGTCGTGTTGCGTCGGATCAACGATGTGACACCATGCGACAATGCATTCACTTACCTTATTTTTGTCGCAATTGTTTTGTCACAGCGCGTTGGATCGTGCCGAAAATATCCATGTAATCCTACTCCAAGGGTAAGGCCACACGGGCAGATAAGGGGAGATTAGTCACCCCGGCGACAAATCTCCTCTTCTTCGGGCGACAATCTCCCCGAACTGCCTTCGCCTGAGGTTGCCTCACTTCGGGCGACTTCAGAGTGCCATCCCGCTGACGATTTTTCATTATACCCGGGGGAAGGGTAGGGAAAGGCAGTTCGGGGAGTTTGTCGCCCTGAAGAAGAGGTGATTTGTCGCCGGGATGACTAATCTCCCCGAATCTGCCCGTGTGCCCTTACCCTAAAGTGCATGAATTAGTATCCCTGCGTTTCCCACATTCTGCATTATTACGTTGCTTATTTAGACAAGCAGACATCCATAATGACTCGCACAGCAGCAACATCCTGGGGATTCATTTGTTTGACTTGTTGTTTAACACAATGTACCAAAGCACTCAGCAAGGAAGCCTCACAATCTGAGAGAGAGCAACAGATGGGCTCCAAGCTTGGCTCCAATTCTACATCTGCGGCTGCTAAATAAACCAAGGACAAAGGTCAACAAACCTAATAAATAATAAACCTAATAAATTTTGTTTATTCAACAGGAAACGTCATATTAGTACATGCCCAAGTGCATTATAAAAGCTGCCTGGCAGAATTAAAAGGATAACTCAACCCAAAAACTGTTTTTCTTGCCAAATGAAGGAAAATGTAGTTCTACGCAATATACATTAAATGGGTTTTTCACCCTAGAGTTAACTTTATTATGATTCAGAGAGAGAGATTCTGGGACAATTTGCAATTGGTTTTCATTTTTTTTTTTTATTATTTGTGGTTTTTGAGTTATTTGGTTTATTTTTCAGCAGCTCTCCAGCTCTCTTGGCAATTTCAGCAGTCTGTGGTTTGTATGTGTGGTCTGGTCCAAGTTACCCTAGCAACCATGCACTGATTTGAATGGGAGACTGGAATATGAATAGGAGAGGTCTGAGCAGAAAGATGATTAATGAAAAGTAGCAAAAACAATAAATATGGCCATTCACGGCCGAAAAAAGCTGCTGACAGACCGAGTCGGCAGCTTATCGGCCCGTGCGTGGGGCCCTCAGACGGGTTTCCCTGATCGATATCTGCCCGAAAGTCGGCCAGTTGTCGATTGGGCGGGGTTAAAAATCCCGTTGGATCGCAGCCGCACCTGTTTGTTAATGTGGTCCGGTGATCTGACCACCCCTATTGACTGAATTATGATCCAATCGTTGGGTCGTATGGCCCACGATTGGATCAACCCGATATTGCCCAACTCAATGTGGGCATATTGTGGAGAGATCCTCGATTTCGCCAAACGAGCGGATCTCTATGTGTATGGCCACCATTACACAGCATTTGTTTTTAGATGGGGTCAGTGACCCCCATTTCAAAGCTGGAAAGAGTCAGAAGAAGAAAGCAAATATTTCAAAATTTCATATTATTTATAAATAATGAAGACCAATTGGAAAGTTAACCACCCCTGCGGAGCAGGTTCGGCTAAACTTTAGCCTCCATTCTGCCCCACTTCCTCCTCTGCATATATATAAAACATATTTTGGAGCACTGAGCCGGGGTAGGAAGTAGCTGGGGGTACCTGACAGCGAAGGAAGGGTTATTGGGCCTTATTTGAGTTAATAATTTACAGCAACAGCCATTGTACATTTATCCTCCATTGCCTCCCGCCATGTGTAGGAGAGGAAATTCTGGCTTTCTGCATGTAAATATAGTTATCCTCTGAATTCCTATTCACGGGACTAATTACTGGTCTAATTCTGCCCAGGAATGTGTTTTTTAGAGGAAATGTACAAAGCCTGTTTAGTGGAAACATTGAATTCCCAAGTCCCCAAAGCTTCCTCACTTGTAACACTTCCAAGAAACAAGACATTGCTGTAAGGCAGCCGGGACATCTGGTAGACACGTTAAATTACCGTTTCTCAGGGCACAGCGAAGGGACGACTGCAAATATGGAGTTTAGGGGAGGAGCTATCAATCTGTGCCTTGTAACACTGGAGTCTCAGGTTTGATTCCAGCCGCAACACTATCCACTATATCAGGGGTCCCCAACCTTTTTAACCCGTGAGCCACATTCAAATGTAAAAAGAGTTGGGGAGCAACACAAGCATGAAAAAGTCCATTGGGGTGCCAAATAAGGGCCGTGATTGGCTATTTGGTAGCCCCTGTGTGGACTGGCAGTCTACAAGAGTCTCTCTCTGACACTATACTTGGGTTTTGTGCAATTAGAATTAGATTTCAGGCTTGACATTCAAAAATAAGCACCTGCTTTGAGGCCACTGGGAGCAACATCCAAGGGGTTGGAGAGCAACATGTTACTCATGAGCTACTGGTTGGGGATCACTGCACTATATAAACTCTATTATGGGGTATATTTATTGGAGAAGGTCACCACAGTCCAGTGAAATTCTGCCACTCTCCATTCGTTTCTATGGGATTTTTTAAAGAGTATTTATCAATGGGTGAAAGTGAAAGTTCATCCTTTGATAAATACGCCTTTCAAAATTTCACTCTAGAGGACTGTGGCGATCTCGAACTTCACTCTTTGATAAATATACCGCGATGTCTGTGTGCGTTTCCTATATGTACCCCGGGTTCTTCCCACACCCCAGACCCACAAGACACAGGGAGAACACACAACTCCTGCTTCCCTGACTGTCGTTAAACGGGGTGGTTCACCTTTACGTTAACTCTTAGAAAGTTATAGAATGGCTAATTCTAAGGAACTTTTCATTTGGCTTTCATTCTTTTTTTATAGTTTTTAAATTATTTTTGCCGTCTTCTTTTTGATCCTTTCCAGCTTTCAAATGGGGGTCACTGACCCCCGTCTTAAAAACAAATGCTCTGCAAGGCTACAAATTTATAGTCTTTTTATTAGTCATCATCTTTCTATTCAGGCTCTCTACTATTTATATTCCAGTGTCTTATACGAATCAATGCATGGTTGCTAAGGCAATTTAGACACACCTCCCAACTGTCCCGTTTTCAGAGGGACAGTCCCTCTTTTGACAGCTCAACCCGCAGACCCTCGTTTGTACTGGAAAGACCCTATTTCTCTGCACTGAACAGCCAGAAAAAGAAAAGTTTATAACTTAATTGGCTTTTGGCAGAGAGCCCAGAACAGCCACAGCTGCGGATAAGATACTTTTGTAACAATTTTGAGATAAGCAAAGAAGTAATTGTAACAATATAAGATAACAGGTCCCTTGGGAGAAGTTAGACTCACAGCTTAAAGGGCAATTCACCTTTATTAGCAAAACTGTAATATCTGCAAAAAAAAAAAAAAACAAAACACAGAAATATGTTCAAACTTTCATAACCTGCCAAATCTTGTAAAATAAACAAGGTAATAAGGGGGTGTGGCCTGCAAAAATGCAAAAAATGTTTGCCACGCTTCGTGCCACAACTTTTTTGTCCCTCCTTTTATTTCCAAAACGTTGGGAGGTGTGATTTACATCCTAGCAACTAGAAATAACCCAAAATCTGCAAATAATAAAAACCAATTGAATATTATCTCGGAATATCACTCTCTACATCATACTAACAGTTAATTTAAAGGTAAACAACGCCATTAAACCCAGAGCTCCAAGGAACCAATGCTGACCTCTGTACTGCCGTAATATGCAAAACCACGTAAATACAAGTACAACAATGCCTCCTCGCAGTGCAACCTGTATAAAGACTCCTGGATCTGCCTATCAGCCTCTCTCTACAGCTAAATTCACTTGTGAAGGAAAATATTGTCTGATCATCCGCCTCCATTGTAATAAATGTCAAGCGATGTGATTAATTGCTGTAGCTTCGCTAATAACGTTAGGCCTTCGGGAGCTGCCAGCTGAGATCTGCTGCCACCTGTAACCCGGGCTTTGCCTCTGGCGCCGGCACACAAAGGATCCATTCATGTAAAACGCTCGCTGTACAGTCTGTTTATCTTATTCAGGATTCAACACGTATACAGAGTGTATCTGGAAAAGTCTTTGCCGTTGTTCAAGCAACATGAGAATTGTTTTACTTACCCACAGTGGCATAATTACATGGTATCACCCTGCCCAGGTTATGGTTTGTCCCCACAGCAGAGCGTTCCAATTCTGTGCCCTCAAGTGACATCACATCCTGCTAGCATCTTGTGAGAGAAATGGCCGTTGTTTTGTAGTTCTACCGTCAGAAACGCGTTTACCTGTCTCCAGCCGCATCAAATTAATTATTATTAGATGCTATTTATATAGTGCTAAAACTTTCTGCGTTCTATCATTTTAAAGGAGAATTCAACCCTTAACTAAAAAACCCCTACCCTACATAGACCCCCCCTCCTCCCTCCCCCAGCCTAGCTGCTACCCCTAACTTTTTAATTACCCTTCAGTGCAGATTCAGGAATCAGAGTTCACGGCAGCCATCTTCCAGTCTTCGGTAATCTGACAACGAGACCAGCGAATCGGCGCAAGTGCAGTTGGAGCAATTTTCGCGAAAACTGAGCATGCGCTGAAATTGATGGAAATTGCCGAAGCGCCGGAAGAAGACACAAAACCTGGAAGATGGCTGCCGTGAACTCTGATCCCTGAATCTGCACCGAGAGGTAAATAAAAAGTTAGGGGCATTTCCCCGGGGGGGTGTCTGTGTAGGGTACAGGATTTTTTTTTTTAGGGAATGCACCGAAATCGCAAGAATTTTTTGTCAAAAAACAAGGAAATAAGTAAAAAATGTTTCCCACCCCTAATTTGCATTTTCAAATTAGGATTTGGTTCGGTATTTTTCTCAAAGGATTAGGAGGTTTGGCCGAATCCAAAATAGTGGATTCGGTGCATCCCTAGTTATTTTGTATTGCTACAGTCAGAAACGCATTTTCCTGTCTCCAGCCACATCAAATGAATTATTATTATTATTAGATGCTGTTTATATAGCGCCAAAACGTTCTATCTTTATTAAACGCTGCTTGTGCAAGTCAGAATAAATGCAAAATTTTGTGTTTTCACTGTTTTATTACCAGTGATGCACCGAATCCACTATTTTGGATTCGGACGAACCCCCAAATCATTTGCAAAAGATTCTGCTGAATACCGAATCTGAATTTGCATATGCAGAAATCCTGGATTCGGTGCATCCCTATTTATTACATACTTTTTTTATTAAAATGGGAGTTTATGGTAGAAACCTTCATGTAATTCGGAGCTTTCTGGATAATGGGTTAATGGGATAATGGGATAACGGTTTCCATAATTGTACAATTGGGAGTATGAAACTGCACCATGTGACTTATCCCTTAATAAAAAGGCTGCGAATGGGGCCCCAATGAGTAATAATGAGGTCCTATACTATTGTGTTAGCGGTGCCTGCCCCCAAAGGGCCCCAATTATTAGTCCTCTGAAGACTTTCCGAAGGCCATTTCAACGAGTAAATGGGGATCCAATAAAAAAATGCCACGTCACGTCCATTTTTCACTGTTACCAATTATTATGATAGCAATTTACTCCTATATAAGTACCACCCCGTCTGCCACCTGTTGTTAACATTTTCCCATCATAACAAAATCTTTGCAATATATTTTATTTAGAAATTCAGTGGTGTTTTTATAAAAGAAGCATTCTTCTGTCAGCATTCGTGTTCTCTGCCTCTCAAAGTTGCACACTACAAAAACCGTGGCACCGTGTTAGCCAGTAGCAAAAATAACAAATGAAAAAACAAACAAATACAAAAAGTATGCGCGGGTCCATTTTTTGGAACCTGTACCCGCAACCTGCAATCCGCCACCCGGACCCACATTCTTACCTGCTTGGACCCGCAAGTAGCTTATTTGCAACCCGGACCTGCAAACCGCTGACCATCAAGAATTAGGAAGTGCTGTCGTTGCAAACCGGAAGTGACATCATCGAAAGTAGGCGTGGTCAGAAAAAAGGAGTACAACAGGAAGTGCTGTCATTGTAAACCAGAAGTGACATCATCGGAAGTAGACGTGATCAGAAAAAAAAAAAAAGAGTAAAAAAATCGCTATTGAGAAGACCCACGGCCCGACTCGCAAGCCCGCAGAACCTTCGTCCCGCGTCTGTACCTGCACCCGGAACGTCTACCTGCAACCCGCAGGGTACCACAGGTTTTTACGGGTAACCCACAGGTACCCGACCCGCTGCAGGACTCTAACCTATATTGGCTTACCATAAAAATACATTGCAAGCTTTCGGAGCACCAAGACCCCCTTCATCAGGAAGGCAGTGGGGAGGGGATTCTCGCTGAAGTTAGCCTCAAAGATAAATGAACATATAGATAACAGCCCTGCTCTGCTTCCCTACCCTTCGGAATGCAGAGTATTTGATCGTTTCGCACTGTGCCATCCGCGTCCAGCCGTGAAGCTTTCAATGGATTTCAGTGTGCATCTATGTGAGGCCGAGGATACGAACGCTGACAGAAGAATGCTTATTTTATGAAAACGAAACTGAATTTCTAAATTAAGTATATTGCAAAGATACTTCTTTTAAGGTGGAGAAGAGGCATCCACTTTAATTTGGGGGAAAGCTATAAAAGGGCTTTCCAGATTTTGGGTGAAGGCAGTTCTCCAGGTACACAGCAATAGTGAACCCGGTGGCACCTAGTTAATTAAGAATACACTGCCATCGCCTGCTGGGAAATCTGTTCATTCAATAGCAAAGGTGGGATAGGTGCCTCGTTAGACAGCAGCACAGTGTATCCGATCTGTGTGTGAGCTCACTATTCAGTCTAAACATACAAAGCCACCTACATATTCAGCACTCATTTCCCCCCAAGAAATTCCCATCCTGGAAATAAACAAGCAGGTTCCCTCATGTTTCTTGCAATCTGTCACTCAGTGTTTATTCTGCTGCTTTCGAAGTCTGGTGCCGCGCAACCTGCATTCCTGAGCAGCATGCTTTATGGCAGGGCGTCTGCAGCTTCTCAATGGGGCCTAGACAGCTGCTCAGTCTATATAAATATAGATCACAGTAACAGCACTGCTAGCCAATGTAAATCCACTGGATCTATGTAGGAATACAGTAGCACTAGATTATTCCTTTGTAGCCAATGGCAACATAAAGACATAAATGTCACATTATTAAACTCTAGCTCATCAGGACGGTGTTTACGGCATCATCTGCAGTTTCCTGTAATCCTCTTAAAGCAAGACCCGCGGTTTATGTCTGCTTGATAACAATGTGAAATATTGGCTTTTTTGGACTCAAACATTATACTTTACTTCTTTAGAAGTTATCGGAAATCTTTGCGCATGCATGAGGAAAAAGCAAATAAGAAAGTAATATCCTGAGACAATTTGCAATTGGTCTTCGTTGTTTTTTTTAAAGGGGATGTTCACTTTTGAGTTAACTTTTAGTATGATGTAGGGAATGATATTCTGAAGAATCAATAATAATATGGTTTATGTTGGTGCCAAAAAAATCTATATAGGTACTACTACAAAACTAATCAGTATTTCAAAATCAAAAATAAATAAAGTTAATCATGGGGAATATACTCACAATTCAGCCCAGTCCTAGGGTGTAAGTCCAAGTCAACATTTCAAAAGAGAAAAATGTGAGTGTCCCCCAAAATAATGTATAAATTAATTAAAAAATGAAAAATGTATTAGGACATCAGAGCAAGAGCTCTGATGTCCTAATAAATTTTTCATTTTTGAAATTAATTGATTTATTATTTTGGGGGACACTCACATTTTTCTCTTTTGAAATGATATTCTGAGACAATTTGCAATTGGTTTTCATTTTTTATTATTTGTGCTTTTTGAGTTATTTAGATTTTTATTCAACAGTTCTCCAGTTTGTAATTTCAGCAATTGGGTTGCTAGAGTGCAAGCTTCTTCAAAAACCAGGCAATTATTAGAATAAGAGACTGGAATATAATTAGGGGAGGGTCTGAATAGTAATATAGGTAATAAAAAGTCACAATAACAATGAACATGTCTCCTTACAGGGCATTTGTTTTTCTAGATGGGGTCAGTGACCCCCATTTGAAAGCTGGAAAGAGTCAGAATAAGACCGCAAATAATTCAGAATCTATAAAAATAAATAATGAAGACCAATTAGAAAGTAACTAAGAATTGGCTGTAACATACTAAAAGTTAACCTGAAGGTGAAGGTAGACAGAAATCACTGTAAACTGGTAAGCAAATGAATGTGGCACAGCCTGGGCAGATAAATACAGTCAGCTGTAAGTTTGGATCCATTTACTGCATGACACTGCTATATGCGACTGCACATACAGCAGCCCTGAGTAATCAATGAACACAGTCTCCCAGGGCCCTTCTTGCTTCCAAAGCTTTCCCTGCGTTGCACATAGAGGTTGGGCGTGCCAACAATAACATGTATAAGGCTCTGCATGACAGTTTCCCAATGCCTACGTTGATAAATTATTTTAAACCCTTGGCAGGCAGGTAAAAGCCAAGAAATGGAGCCAAAGTGCTTTCAGAAGCAATTTTCAATCAGATGCGAGCAGCAGTTACGTATCAAATAATCTTTAACCTGACAAATGTCTAAATTATAGGCACATAAATAGAAGCACAATAAATAGCTACGGGAAAGCACTTTAAGTCAGGTGGACAAGAGATGCTATTGAGTACTGCCATTCATTATCCTGCTGCTTCTCGTCAACCCACCCGTTTCCAGGTATTAAAGGGGAAATAATCCTAAGAATGTTTTTTATCTTCCATTATATTTACTTTAGTTCTATATAATGTGAAATTATCCACAGAGCATTCCTTCATACTGTACATAGATGAGACCGGCTACAACACTTGCCTCGACTAATGCATTCAATATTGCTGTCTTTTAAAGCTCTGTTTGTTTAGGATAGCAGCTGCCATATTAGCTTATTGTGACATCACTTCCTGCCTGCACCTCTCCCTGCTCGCTTATAGCTCTGGGCTCAGATTACAGCAGGGAAGGGGAGAGAGGAGCAAACTGAGCATGCTCAAGCCCTAGCCCTGGAGGTTTATGCTGAAAACAGGAAGTCTGATACAGAAGCCCATGAGTACACAACAGAAGGAAAGAAATGTGGTGTTTCGTTTCACAGAGGACTCAGAGCAGCATTACTTTGAGGTATATAGACCTTTCTGATAAAGCTTACTTAGTTTTAGCCTTTCTTTCTCCTTCAACACAAAAACATGTGTTATGCCTCCAAGATAGAAATTTACTTTCATTATACCTGCACATTGTATATAATTAGTGATTGGAGAAGTGCAGCAACCTTGCCTGGGTTAACAAATGAGCCACACATGAAAAGTCACCTTCGAACTTATTTGCATACATCAAGGGCTGTTTTGGATATTGGCACCAGAGGGCTAGTGCCTAGGGTGGCAGATCGGTATGGGGCATATGTTGGTTATCTATACTGTATAGTATGGGGAAAAAAATTCATTTTCCAATTTTCCCTCAGCCCTGCTGTCAAATCCAGCAGTGGAGTTGGGGTGGCAAGATTTAATTATAGACTTCTTATGCCCCTTGCATAGGTGAGGTGTTAGGTGGGCATGCATGGTCCTGTCTAGGGCAACAAGTTTTGTGAGCTTTTTCAAAAATAACAACCAAAAAGTGGTTAAAAATTTTAAATACATTTATTAGTACAATACAAGTGAAGGCCTAACGCGTTCGGGGCACTTACTCATAGGCTATGGGTAAGTGCCCCAAAAGGCACCAAACTCGCACCCATAGACTTGGGTGAACTGTGAGTATTTTTCTGCTCATTATTATATTATTTTCTTTTTTGTATTTACTACAATTGGTAGAGCTAAAAAATTGAATTCCTGCACCTTCTCATCATCTACTACCTCTTATTAAACACACGTATTTATAAAGCACCAACGTATTCTGCAGAACGTATTCTACAAAAGAAAGGGGTGTATAAAGCCAACGTAAAGATTACCCACAATACTGTGAGATACAGAAGAGGACCCTGCTGGCCATGCCACACTTTATCTCTCCCTCCATGCCATATATATTTCTCTGTGGACATTGCCTATTTTTAAGTACTGTTTTTTTTGTTTTGCACAGTGTCATATAAAAAGCCATTACCATGATCTGCTGTTTCTGATTTTCATTTTCCTTTTCCAGGACTGATTTCCCAAAAACAAGAAATCACAGCCAAGCAACAAGGGGACTGAGCAGTGGTGCCATCCCTATCACAAGCTTCCTCCCTCGGTACAGCCATGCTTATATAGGGCACCTGGCCAGCTTGGTCCGGCTACAGAGATTAGAAGCTTAAATGGGGGAAAATAAAGTGCCCACAAATTAATAGCTTAATTGTCTCAACAGGAGGCATAGAGCATGATACCTAAAATAAAACCTGCCCCCCTTAAGGAGAATGTATATGTTTCAAGCCTCCAATCATCCCTGGATTCCATAAAGAACTTCGGTCTGAGAAAAACTGTCCTCCCAAGAATGTTGCCAAAAGACAAGCGCAATTGCATCTGGAATGTCTGAACAAACATTCACATTGTCCCTTTTGCCCTGTCCCCCCATTCCCAGATATTAGTATACAAATGAATGTCCAGTTTAAAGCTGGTCATTGATGCAAAGGTCCGATTGTTCAAATCCTCGAACGAACGGACTTCCACATCTCCCGACCTGCCACTAACCATTCCGATCAAATAAAGTAGTAAGAAAAAAGAATTCCAATGAATTCGAAATTCTACCTTTGATAAATGGGCCTCATAGTATTGAAAACGAGCGACCATATGTAATTGTAACGTCTATTGCCACCTTAAGATGTTGTTGATTCTTCATTTACTGACAAACACCTTGTGCTTACGGCTCTTACGCACAAGCGTTTCTTGCTCAGTTTCCCAGCTATCAGTTTTAATGTGTTCAACCGCAGAGGAGCACAGCAAGAAACACACTCTTTTCATTTAAATAAGGTCGTACTAACAGGGGCTTGTAAGCCGCAAATGCAAGTGGAACACACTTATGAGCACCTTAAATGAATGGAATGTGTTTTTTGCTGCGTTTCTCTGCATTCAACTGCATTAAAAAAAGGACCACGGGGGAACAGAGCAAGACACTTGTGTCTGTAAGAGCCTAATACAGTTTGTTTATATTATAGGCATTACTGGCCTGTGATTATATGATTTCAGTTTGGGGTCATATTCACCATCAGTGTGTCATTGTACCTTTGTGAAAACAAATGAATAAAAAAAGTGAGTTGGAAAGTTATTCCTACAAGCCAATACCTTCAGGCCTTGTGTAAAACTGTATTTGCTGCCAACTTACCTGCCCAGGACAAACACAGGATTCAGACTTCCTTTCTTTGTGCCACGCACATGGGACACTGTGTACAGATCACTTCCACCATTGACCTTGGAAATCTGTCTTTAAAGTGATTGTTCACCTTCCAGCCCTTTTTTTCAGCTCAGTTGTTTTAACCATAAATAAAGAATTTATTTCAATCGCTTTCTATTTGTCGCTGCTTATTTTAATATTGAAGTGCAAAGTTCTATTTTTCACCTTCTTATGTCTTTCTGTAGCAGCTCTGACTCATCCTCCCCTGTGGATAACACAGCAACCTCCAGCACATGATTAAACACCTTAGAGGCCCCCTAACAATTTTGAAATGCTAACAAACCCCCAGAACAAATACCAGGCTTATGTTCCACAAGCAGAGTATGGCACACACAGGCAGAGCATGGCACACTAAGGAAGCATAGGGCAGGCAGAGTTTGGCACACACTGGGAGCATTGGACAGGCAGAGTATGGCAAACACAGGGAGCATAGGACAGGCATAGTATGGCACACACAGGGAACATAGGGCAGGTAGAGTATGGCACACACAGGGAACATAGGACAGGTAGAGTATGGCACACACAGGGAACATAGGACAGGTAGAGTATGGCACACACAGGGAACATAGGGCAGGCAGAGTATGGCTCACACAGGGAGCATGGGACAGGTAGAGTATGGCACACACAGGGAGTATAGGACAGGCAAAATATGATCCGATTGTTTGGCCCTATTGAGACCCATCAGGAAAGGATTGTATTGATGCAGTGATGCTGTCCTCATTCAACTGGATTTTTATACCACACCAATCCATACACATTTTTTTGTAGTTATACAATAACAGTTATTGGTGGAGATCCCCTTTATTTTCAGTCCAGTTGGTTTCAGATTGTTCACCAGAAATAAAGACTTTTTCCAACTACTTTCTATTTTCTATTTGTGACTGTTTTTCTGATATTGAAGTGTAAAGTTTCATTTTTCACCTTCTAAAGCAACTCTGAGAGGGGGGGGGGTCGCCTACACTTTAAAGGGGAACTCCAAACAAACATAACTTAAGCTTTTTGAAAAGTAAACATAATTCCAAGCAACTTTGCAAAGAGAAGAACAGTTAAACAGCTGGATTTCAGCATAGAAATGGCATTTATTCATACTTTTTTGAGGAAACAGGTAACTGTGATGGATTTATTAGGGGTTTCTATGTTATGTGGGCCTCTTTTTAAAATTTTGGTTTGGAAGCCGGAGTTCCCCTTTAACTGTTCTAAATGGATACATTTAGTTGATCCATTTCTTATCTTTGTCCCTGCTGAGCAGAATCCCTCAGTTTCATTAAAGGCAGCTGTTAGAATTGATACAATAGTTGCTAATATCCCACAGATGCTGCTGAGAAATGTATCAACTAAATGCAGAACATTATAACAGTTCAGATGCTCCTGGATTACTGATCTGCCAGACTCAAACCCCAGAGACAGGAACATTAAACTTTAAATTTTGGGAAAACGGTAAAAACAAAATATGCAAAGCATTCAAAAAAGTGTTGTTTTCTTTTTTGATGAACAATCTGACAACAACTGAACTGGAAAAAAAGTGTTTGGAAGGTGAACAACCTCTTTAAAATAACCAAATATACATTCTGCAATCCATTAGACTATGAGAGCACTGAGACCTTGGGGCAGTCGCTTCTGCACAGAAAAATCTCCTTGTTTGGCCAAGTTGCCAACTTAGTGGCTCTTTGAACACGCACACACTGGCCACACAAGTGCCCAAAGGAGGAAGGTCGGGTTGTTCCAGCAGTGCAAAGCCATTGGCCGCAAACCACAGTGAGAGGAAGCCAATGGGATTTTGTTCAAATTCTAGCAGCAAAAACAAATTAAATGCAGAGTATGGCGCACACACAGGGAGCATAGGAAAGGCACAGTATGGCACATGACTGGGGACAGCTGGGAAACTGACAATATGTCTAGCCCCATGTCAAATTTCAAAATTGAATATAACAAAATCTGTTTGCTCTTTTGAAAAATGGATTTCAGTGCAGAATGCTGCTGGAACAGCACTATTAACTTATCCTTTTTGGGGAAAAAAAACATGTTTTCCCATGACAGTATCCCTTTAAGGTCTTACTATTACAGGAAAAAAAAAAAATAAGAAATGTTCTATTATATAGGAGAAATTGAGATTCTTCTGGAGAACAGCTTGTAACTGCTAAACATGTCCCCCCCCCCCAGCTGTTATGGGAGGCTCAGAGAGACTGAGCATTGTACAGTTCAGTAACAGCTGGACCCAGAAACAACTGGGGACAGAACCGTGTAATGAAAACAAAATACTTCATTTGTGCCTCTAATCCCAGCTTCATTCAGACTTCCATTTTTTTTTACCAAAGCCATGACTTCCCAGAAATCCCAGGACTTGTTTATACTCTGAGGCTGCCAGCATCACAGTTATGTCTGTAGTCATGACTCTGCTTGGAAATCAACAGTGAGGACAAAACATTTATGTGCCTGAGACATTTGGGCATTCTCTTACTTCCAGAACTTCACACCAACAGACCTAAGGTCCCAGCCACACACCCAGAGAAAACATGTGAAGTGTTATGGAAATATCACTAAATACTATGGGGTAAATTTATCAAAGAGTCAAGTTCCGCCACTAGAGTGAAATTCCGCAACTCTCAATTCATTTCTATGGGATTTTGAAAGGCGTATTTATCAATGCGTGAAAGTGAAAGTTCACTCTTTGATAAATACGCCTATAAAAATCCCATAGAAATGAAGAGTGGCAGAATTTCACTCTAGTGGCGGAACTTTACTATTAACTTCACTCTTTGATAAATATACCCCTATAATTGAGGCTCTGCTGAGCCCCAGTGGGGTCCTGGACAGTCCTGATTTAGGTGATGGCACCGGCAGGAGGGGGGGTCACGTATAAGTGGGTGTTCCTTGTCCCTGATGACAACTCCAGGCAGACTGACTTATGTCCATGTCTTATTATTATTTACATGAATTTATATAGCGTCAACATATTTCGCAGCTCTGAGTCCTAAGGAACATTCCACTGAAACATAAGCAACACCAAGTGCGAGGGGAACACGAAGCGCATTTTGCAGATAAAACTCCCACATGATATTTTATGTCAACAAAGTTCATCTTGGAACCATAACGTGCAGAAATGATAACAAAATGAGTTACATCTATACAAAATAAGTTAGTCTCAAAACAAAAATCACTTAGGAGAAGCGTGAACCCAACAAATATCTATAAGGCTGCAGGTCACACTTCTTGGGTTCATGTGTCTATGGGTCATGTCATGCTGTAAAAGACAGCGCTCCTGAACTACAACACTCACCAAATAAAAATCTGATGCACAGATGCGGCCGTGATCCGACGGGATTTTTAAAGTGGACCTGTCACCCAGACACAAAAATCTGTATAATAAAAGTCCTTTTCAAATTAAAAATTAAATCCAATTTCTATTTTTTATTAAAGCATTCATAGCTGTTGTAAGCTCATTTAATCTCAGCTGTCAATCAAATATTGTCTGCCACTCCTCTATGCCCTGGGCATAGAGGCGGGGCAGACAATTACTTTCACTTTCTATTCAGCACTTCCTAGATGTAACTGCTCTCCCCACATTCCCCCGTTCTCTTTACCATTTAATTGTGTAGCCAGGGCATGGGGGATGGACATCAGGTTCTCCATTCTGGTGCACAAACAAGATTCTGAGATGATACAAGGCTTGTCTTAATAACAGCGTGCACAAAATGGCTGCTGCCTGCTTGTTATAATTTTGAAATCCCAGACTGAAGGAAACAAGATTCAAATAATTTATATAGTGCAATTAAAGTTCATTTTGCTTGACTAATGTAATAAAATAGGATTTTGAATATTTTTTTGGGGTGATGGGTCCCCTTTAACCTGCCCGGTCGCCAGCTATCGATCGTGGAAGCCCGTTGGATGGCCCCACACATGGCCCAATAAGCTGCCGACTCTGTCTGTCTGCAGCTTTTATCAGCCCGTGTATGAGGGCCTTAAGTAGCTTGCGAACAGTGAAGCGGTGTGTATCTATAACAAATTGTTACTGATTTGATTACGATCGTGTCCCCCTGAGGAAGTCACTAACTATCGATGAAAGGCGTTAGGCACGACCCTCTGTACTACTTATTGATGAGCTACGGATGCCTAAAATCCTGTGAGTGCATTTTCATTCTAATAAAGACATTTTAAAAGGATTACACTTCTCTTATTTGTTTTTCAGATATCTGCTGGTTTCTGAAGAGGCAGCACTCAGAGACTGGTTACGGCTGAATATATTGGGACTTTTGAACTACACGATCTACAGACTAAACATTTTTTATTTGGGATTTCAAAGGATTTCTGCTGGATTTGGGTATAATTTTCCTCAAGTCTAACGATAGTGCCCCCTTAACATAAAGAGATCTCCTTAAAGGACCAGTAACATCAAAAAATTTAATTGTTTTAAAGTAATAAAAATATAATGCAGTGTTGCCCTGCACTAGTAAAACTGCTGTGTTTGCTTCATAAACATTACTATTGTTTATATAAATAAGCTGCTGTGTAGCCATGGGGGCAGCCATTCAAAGGAGAAAAGGCTCAGGTTACACAGCAGATAGCCGATAAGCTCTATCTGTCTAATGGTGATCTGTTATCCATTATATATCCAGTGCCATTTAGCCGTTTTTCAATTTCCGCCATTGCTACACAGCAGCTTGTGTATATGAACTATAGTAGTGTTTCTGAAGCAAACACATCCGTTTTACCAGTGCAGGGCAACACTACATGATATTTTCATTACTTTAAAACACTTTCAGTTTTTGGTGTGAATGTTCCTTTAACTATTTACGGCACAAACTACTGCCACTGAACCTCAGTTACTTTCTTAGTATTTCTTGGTACGATTAATGTAAATGAAAAATGTAATGGACTGTATATGTCATACTTAAAAGTCACACAATTATGAATGGGAAGACATTGTGTAACTATGTATTAACTGGAACCTCCAGACCTTCATACAATATTTCCATTGTTGCTTCACTGTCAAGGTGCCACGGAAACCAGACTTTGTAACAGAACATCTAATCATCAACCCAGCATGGAAAGCAGGGCTTTGCCAATAATAAACCTATTTATAACTCAGGATACGCTTCATTCAATGTTTCCTTAAGTAGACAGCAAACTGCAGCGGCCAAGGTGCTCTCTGGAGCCAATGTAAGCTACGTCACCCTAGAGACCTCTGGAAAGGCTTACAAGAGGTTTGATTGTTAGCTGCACGGAAAGCAACACATATTTGTAGGAAGCAGTAAAGCTACTTTCAAATGCTGCAAAACCGACAGATGGGCGGCTCATCCTCCCTAGCCTATGGTTTTCCAACACTCCTATTCCAAACCCGATCGGGTTCAGTTAAAAGAGGTTTATGAAAAATGCCACCACCAAGCAGTACAGTTGCTCCGACTCGAAATTTTTGAGATTTATGTACCAAAACTACTAAAAATCCAAATCCAAAAATACTCCAGCTTAAACCTGCTGAAATCATGTAAAAATCAATGGCAGATGTCCCTTTAACAATTTGAAGATATTTCTTGCCTTCAGTAACTCTTAAGGTTTTGGGCTGGCTTCTGTTCGGCAATCCAAAAAAGTCACATTTTGCCGGTATCAAATCGGAAAAGTCACATTTTGCTGGTGTCAATTTCGAAAAGTCACATTTTTCGGGCATCAAATCGAAATAGTCGAACGGACACTTGATTTTGTTGTGACATTTTCTTGTAGTGATTTTTATTGAGAATAATTATTGGTAAATTAAGGGGATTCTGCTGGGATTTTTTTTTTTTTAAATAAAAGTGAGAAAAAATTACAAAGCGGGATGGCACTCGGAGTGATTCGTTTTCCAAAGTCGCCCGAAGGTTCCTCGTCGGGCGACTTCAGAAAGCGAATCGCTCCAAGTGCCATCCCACCGGTGATTTACATTTTAGCTGGCGTGGAGGCAGTTTATGGAGATTAGCCCCCCGAAGAAGAGGAAATTTGTCGCTGGGTGACTAATCTCCCCGAATCTGCCTGTGTGCCCTGACCCTAACGGTGCAACCCCACAGGCAATGGACTGCATTCTCACTGAGCATTTCTGTTACTAGACAAAAGAACAAAAGAACAACAAAAAGAAAAAAACAGATTTGCAGCAGTGACTTTTCCTGAAAACCTGGTATTCCGCCCCAGTTCATGTCACAATTAGCATTTTATTGCTGCAAATTGGATAGAGAATAGAAAGAACTGACTTCCCTTTACCTCTATGGTAAGATCCAGGAGTGTCTCCTTGACTCAGCGCCAAACTTAGGGAGACTCAACAAATAATGCACAACATTTCCCTTGCCATGACTTTAACAGAAAAAATATGTAGCAACAGCCACAGAACTACAGCTCCCAGCATTCCAAGCTGCAACTGCTAAAATGCCAGAATTCGCCACTCGCAACATCCTAAATAGCTCTGCACATAATCACCAAGTGCAAATCATAAAACGATTCCACAACAGCCTACAGACAATGCTGGGACTTATTCACTACTTAAAGGGGTTGTTCAACTTTAGGGTCAGGGCACACAGGCAGATTCGGGGAGATTAGATCGCCGTGGGATGGCACTCAGAGCAATTTGTTTTCCGAAGTCGCCCGAAGTTTCCTTGTGAGTCAACTTCGGACGACTTCAGAAAACAAATCGCTTCGAGTGTTATCCCGCCAGTTTTTAACATTTTAGGCAGCAGGAAGGCAATTCAGGGAGATTAGCCGCCCCGAAGAAGAGATTTGTCGCTGGTCAACTAATTTCCCTGAATCCGTCAGTGTGCCCTGATCCAAAAATTAACGGTTAGTATGATGTAGAGAGTGATATTCTGAGACAATTTGCAATTGGTTTTCATTTTTTATTATTGGTGTTTTTGAATTATTTAGCTTTTTATCCAGCAGCTCTCTAGTTTGTCATTTCAGCAATATCATTGCTAGGGTCAAAATTACCCTAGCAACCATGCATTGATGTGAATAAGAGACTGGAATATGAATAGGGGAGGCCTAAATAGAAAGACGAGTAATAAAAAGTAGCACTAACAATACATTTGTAGCCTTACAGAGCATTTGTTTTATAGATGGAGTCAGTGACCCCCCATTTGAAAACTGGAAAGAGTCAGAAGAAAGCAGCAAAAAAATTCAAAAACAAGAAAAAATTAAGGCCATTTGAAAAGTTGCTTAGAATTAGCCATTCTGTAATATACAACAAATGAATTCAAAGGTGAACCACCTCTTTAAAGGGACACTATTGTTCAAAGGTAGAACATAACTGAAACATGTATAAAACAAAAGGTTTTTTTTTTTTGCACAAATTATATTTCTCAGCAACTGTCCAGTTTACTGCTTTAGTTATATGTAAATGTGAAGGCAGCATCTGTCCGAGACAGTGTAGCAGAAGCCAACCAATAAATACCATTAGAGTAGAAGCGACTATTGAGAGATTGTTTTAAGAGTCAGAAGCAGAGAAGAGAAAGGGATAAAGAATTAATGCTTACGATTGCCTTTACATTTACAAATGCTACGGAGCATTTGTAATTAATGTACATGGGGAAAGTTGCTTAGAATAACATTTTCTATTGTGCTATAACAGGTTACGGTGGAGATCCCCCTTTGAGCAAACATTCTGCAGTCCATTAGAGTGTGTGCGACCACAAAAGCAGCGAGACCTTGGGGAAGAAGTTTATTACACACACAGAGCTTTCCATGGTACTGTGCAATAGGAAGAACTTGTACAGCAACGGCAAACAGCAAAATGCCTGGACAAATGTCAGTGCTGATACACGTGTTTCCCCAATTCATTCTCTGTGTCCCCCAATGTATCACGGGGTACAGACAACATGACACCCACTTCCCACACAGATTTTATACAACCCACTCATTCTCTGTCTGGATACTTTGACTACATAACTACATAACACTTGTCTTGTTTTTGTGTGAGTTGGGTGGAAGAACTCTTGATTTATATGGGTTCCCCTATGCCAGTTCCTGATCTGGGTGCTGCTGGGTGCCACTATCCAACATATTACTGCTCTACTGGTATCAAATGGATGTACCCCTGAGCTAATGAATAATTTGGGTACCAGTGATTAATTTGGGTGCCAGTGAATAAGGTGGGTGCCAGTGAATTAGTTGGGTGCCAGTGAATAATGTGGGTGTCAGTGAATAATTTGGGTGCCAGTGAATATGTTGGGTGCCAGTGAATAATGTGGGTGCCAGTGAATAATGTGGGTGCCAGTGAATAATGTGGGTGCCAGCGAATAATGCCAGTGAATAAGGTGGGTGCCAGTGAATATGTTGGGTGCCAGTGAATATGTTGGGTGCCAGCGAATAATGCCAGTGAATAATGTGGGTGCCAGTGAATAATGTGGGTGCCAGTGAATATGTTGGGTGCCAGTGAATAATGTGGGTGCCAGTGAATAATGTGGGTGCCAGTGAATAATGTGGGTGCCAGCGAATAATGCCAGTGAATAAGGTGGGTGCCAGTGAATATGTTGGGTGCCAGTGAATATGTTGGGTGCCAGCGAATAATGCCAGTGAATAATGTGGGTGCCAGTGAATAATGTGGGTGCCAGTGAATATGTTGGGTGCCAGTGAATAATGTGGGTGCCAGTGAATAATGTGGGTGCCAGTGAATAATGTGGGTGCCAGCGAATAATGCCAGTGAATAAGCTGGGTGCCAGTGAATAAGGTGGGTGCCAGTGAATAAGTTGAGTGCCAGTGAATACGTTGGGTGCCAGTGAATACGTTGGGTGCCAGTGAATACGTTGGGTGCCAGTGAATACGTTGGGTGCCAGTGAATACGTTGGGTGCCAGTGAATAAGGTGGGTGCCAGTGAATAAGGTGGGTGCCAATGAATAAGTTGGGTGCCAATGAATAAGTTGGGTGCCAGTGAATAAGGTGGGTGCCAATGAATAAGTTGAGTGCCAGTCCTGGTGCATTAGTAGTTAGTGAGGTGTCCGTATAGAACAGGGGTAGGCAACCCGCGGCTCCGGAGCCTCATGCGGCTCTTCATCCTGCTTGATGTGGCTCAGTCTTGCGGCTTTGCCTGTCACATCATCTATAGAACCCTCACACCTGCTGGCGGCTTCTTGAGTGTGCGACCGTGGTAAGCTAACCGTTAGCTTACCGCTGTCACACACTCAAGATGCCGCCAGCAGGTGCGAGGCCTGTATAGACGTCCCAGGCAAGACCGTGCCACAGCAAGAGGATTCATTATGGTCCTTACCGCGGTCGCACACTCAAAACAAGAGAGAAGCCTCCAGAGTCCAACTTCAGCAGGTGCGAGGGCTATAGACGTGGATGTGACGCATATTTTAATGACGTCTATAGGCTATAGCCCTCGCCTTTATACAGATGAGAACATTAGTATTTAATAAGGCTATTCAGTGTTTAATTAATTTCAAAGTAGGCCGACACATGCACACTGCATATTTGTTTGTTGTATTCTGCTGTTGTAACAGTTAAAAAAAATGTTTAAAAGTTTATAAACTGTGTTATGTTTTGCGGCTCCAGACTATTTTTCTTTAGTGGAAGAGGAGGCAAAATGGCTCTTTTGATAGTAAAGGTTGCTGACCCCTGGTATAGAAGAAGCTGCAGGTGTGAGTAAAGTTGTTGGTCAGAGAGTGATGAGGTGGGTGTCAGGGCTGTGCAGGTGGGTGACGTGCTGCTGATAGATCGCTCCATCCTACGAGCTGGGCCCTGTGTGTGTTTTGTGAATCTCTAGGGTAAGACTCGCAGCAGTTTCTCCACATTCCTGATCCTCGGGCATCTCCCGGCTTCCCTGAGTATCTCTCACCCTCCCCCACCACGACTGAAACTGTGTATCACCCCCAGCTCCCGCGCTCTCTACCCTGACTGCCCCTGGATTCGCTTCCCACGCTCTCCTACCTTGTCCGCGTAACTTTCCTTCTCTCCGTTCGCAGCCTGAGCAGCAGCAGCAGCAGCAGCAACAGGGTGAGTGACTCACTGGCCGAGTCTCTTCCCTTCTTAGAACTGGGACTCCGTGACGTCACAGCATCCCTGCTCCATTCCCCGCCCCTATTGGATTTTGGGGTGTGGCTAACTAGTGAGTCAGCTCTCCTCCGCGTGGTGTGGGCGGGGTTCCAGAGAGGCGGGGTGGCGCAGTAAACAATTGCTAGTACGTCAGGCGATGCTGGAACAGACAGAAATATAAACACACACACGTTCTTCTGCTTTTGTAGTTTGATGTACAAAGTGATATTCTGAGACAATTTGCTTTTGGCTTTCATGTTTTACATGTGGTTTTTGCGTTATTTGGCTTTTTATTCAGCAGCCCTTTGGTTTACAATTTCAGTTGCTAGGGTTCAAATTCCCATAGCAACCATGCATTGATTTGAATAAGAAACTGGAATATGAATAGTAGAGGCCCGAACAGAAAGAGGAGTAATAAAAAGCAGCAATAACTAGGGATGCACTGAATCCTTGTAAATCAGGGGCGGGAAGGGAAATCACGTTTTGTCACAAAAGAAGAATTTTTTCTACTTTTTCCTTTCCTGCATATGCAAATTCGGATTCGGTATTCTGCTGAAATTATAATCGGGGATTCGGCCGAACCAGTGGTGTAACAACCAGGGGAGCAGGGAGTGCAATTGGGCCAGGGCCCGCACCCCCTCAGGGCCCCCGGCAGCTCCCGCGCCACTGGATTCCGGCCGAAAATAGCGTACGGAGGTGGTCCCGCGCCAGGACCTGCCCCCCTCTAGTTACGTTACTGGGCCGAACCCCAAATAGTGGATTCGGTGCATCCCTAGCACTAACAATAAATGTGTAGCCTGACAGAACATTTGTTAGATGGGGTCAGTGACCCCCATTTGAAAGCTGGAAAGAGTCAGAAGAGGAAGGCAAATAATTCAAGAACTATAAAAAATAATGCAGGAAAAGATGCTTAAAATCAGCCATTCTATAACATACTAAAAGTGAACGTAAAAGTGATCTCCCCCCCGGAGATAAGTAGAATTACGTGATTCCCCGCTGTGAATTAATGAAAAGACTAACAGACAGAGGAAGCCCTACAAGTCCTATACTAGTGAATAGAGAGCTGAGCCTTTCTGCTTGAGTGAACCATCTGTTCTCCCTTTGATTAATGCAGTATTCCCCAGATTTGCTATTAACCATTTGTGATTTCTTGAAGGCAAAGCAGTCAGGGCTGGATTTTGTGTGTGGGAGCGCCCAGAGATAGGGTTGCCACCTTTCTGGTTTTGACCAGGACAGCCGGGATTCCCTATGATTGACACCGGTCGCCGATTGTAACATCATAGCCCCGCCCCCAACACCACTGCCCCGCCCTTTCACATCACGGTCCCGCCCCTGCGCGGTCTCCACCGGGCTAAAAGGGCCAACCCTACCCAGAGCCCGGCATTAGCCACCTTTTCTTGAAATAAATACCGGCCTTGCTATATTTTTATATTTGTCGGCATCGAATTTTATAGCAGCCAGGCCAGTAGGAACAGAACTTGCCTGAAGCACACTATGGTTATTCCCAAGCATGACAAAAATATTTCTTTCCCTCAGGATTCTGGGCAAATGTTCTCTGTGCCCTTCCCTAATACCAGCCTTGCCTTCTCCCAGTCCCAAACATATCCAGAATATTTCATATCCCAAGTAGAACAAAATTCATACAGAGGAGCTTTTCAGTTGCTTTCATGCTGTTTGTCGTAAAAACATTCCCGATCATTCCATGTGGACAGTAGAAGAAGATCTGTATGACAAAGCCCAGCTTCTACTCAGAGGGAAAGCTATTAAGCAAATGAAACCCAGCCAACAAATATATTGATTTTCCCAGCACTGTTGATGTGATATACGGCCACAATGCCCTTGAACCTACTGAAATTAGTTCCAGGGACAATTTGACTGTCTTGTAGTAATTTATGTCTCATTCTGGAATGCAAACCAGAGTTCCCTGCTTAGGGCTCAAGGCAAAACCAATCACTTGTCCTTCAGAGAGATGGTTAAAATGATACTGACATGTTTGCGTGAGCATCACTAAGTATCAAAGGGCTGTCTAACTGGATGTCTGTGAGCTGGATGTAGCCCTCCAACAGATTTTATTATGGGGCTTCCACTGATTTCTGTTTAAGATATCTAATTGTTAGAATTTTATTATAATCCAATCATTGAACAATTGTTAAATAGCCCCAATAAGGGCAGAGACACACACTGCTATTTCGGGAGATTAGTCCCATCGACAAATCGCTGCTTTTTCGGGCGACTAATCTCCCAGAACTGCCTTCCCCTCGGCTACAATGTAAATCACCGTCAGGATGGCACTCAGAACCCTTCGTTTTCCAAAGTCTCCCAAAGTTGCCTCACGAGGAAACTTCGGGCAACTTTGGAAAGCCAAAGCGATTTACATTCTAGCCGGCGGGAAGGCAGTTTGGGGAGATTAGTTGGCCGAAGAAGAGGCGATTTGATGCTGGGCGACGAATCTCCTGAAATAGCAGCTTGTGTCTCTGCCCTAAATGAAATACCAAATATCAACATACTGTAGAGGTCAGCACTAAAAGCTAGGGAAAATTTGCGCCAAGCGCAGAGGAACCCACGTGGAGGACAAGACACTGCGGGTCATTGTCAAACGCCTATCACTACGGTTTCCTTTTAAGATCCACAGGCAACTTTTACGGAAAGGGATGATACAAGATGCTTAATTTTACCCGCAAAATTGTGAGTGCAATATTTTATAGATTTTTTTAAAATATTAAAAGGTTTTACACTATATTGTGTTCCATATTAATCTGCAGCAAGGGAGTCGGTTTGGATCTATATTTCATTGCTACATGCTGAATACCATTTGTAAGTACCCACCTACCACCAGCACGGGGTGTATGATTATAAATTAGAAACACGGCATTGTGTAGTATACAAGTGGGTGAAGGTGTTAAACTACAACTCTCTAAGAATTACTACACTATAAGTTTTTCCTCTGCTACATTCCAAATTTTCCCTAGCTTTTAGCACTGACCTCTACAGCATGTTGATATTTTGTTGAACATTATGCTCGAGGAGAAAAAGTATTCTGGTCGGATTAAAGGCAAAACTCCAGACTTTGTACATTATTGCTATTTAGCATTTCTTGGTCTAAATGAAATACATTGGGCAGCACTGATTTATCCGCAAATCTCTTTGGATGGAGCTCTCTAAATGTATTCCATCAACGAGGAGTTTAACGAGGAAATGAGAAGTGCTGAAAATGCCAAAGTTTAAAGGCTTTATTACTAAATGGGTGGACAAGTTACTTATTCGGCCAGTTAGGATAAACAGAGCTCAAGTCCATCAAAGTCAGCACACCTAGAGTTGCTCAAGAGGAAGGAAAACCAAACCCAAAGTAGGTACATAGGTACATTGCTCTTGTTGCTCAAGCTCAGGACATTTGTTTGTGGGTTTGTTTTCTCTTCCATGTATAATAGTACACCTTATTATATTACCATTCAGGTTGGGCTTTCACCCCTACACCCTATTTTTAATTAGAAGGACTATTTAAACCACCCAAGTGGCAGGACAAAGGGAGTAGTAGGGTCTGGCCAGGGGTGGCTCCGGTATATAGGTGTGTGGTCTGAAAGTGCCGTGGGCATGACAAAAAAAAAAGCTTGGACTGGCACAGGGCCTGTACTATGAATATGCAAATGCACAGGCCACAGGCTAAGGAATGTCATTAGATTTTCCAGGTGACTTTTAATATCCTCATATTTTATACCAGGGCTGTAATTTTCTGTATTAAATACTGAATCATATGACCCACATCCCATGAAATCAGTACAAGGTGATAGTGTTCCTTTGAAATAATGGAAAATAATATTCTGTATAAATAATATTCTTCAGAGTGCTTTTGGAGTTCTGTCTAATTATAAAGCCAAGATGTGTTGGAGCATGTCATTTTGGAGAAATGTCACGGCAACCATCATAACATGTTAGCAAAATGAATTTCTGGGAAACATCGAAATTTGAAATTGAAGCCGTCAGAGTGATCTATAACGTGGTTTAATCTATAAAGTCCGTAAAGCAGAATAGCTCTCAGATTAATCAAAATGTAGACGCTTGTGTATTTTATCTCTGTATGAAACATCAAGAGAAAAATAAAGGTAGTAAAGGTATGGGGCCTGTTATCCAGAATGCTCTGGACCTGGGGTTTTCCGGATAACCGATCTTTCCACAATTTGGATCTTCATATTGTAAGTCTTCTAAAAACTCATGCAAACATTAAATAAACTCAATAGGCTGGTGTTGCTTTCAGTAAGGATTAATTATATCTAGTTTGGATCAGCTACTGTTTTATTACTATGGAGAAAAAAGGAAATCATTTTTAAATAATATGAATTATTTGGATAAAATTTCTCTATGGGAGAAGGGCTTTCTGTAATTCGGAGCTTTTGGGATAACGTGTTTCCAGATAATGGATCCCATACCTGTACACATAATGGATCCCATTATCCAGAAACCCGTTATCCAGAAAGCTCTGAATTAGGGGGTGGCTGTCTCCCACACACTCCATTTTATTCAAATGATCCACATTTTTTTTAAATGATTTTCTTTTTCTCTGTAGTAATAAAATAGTACAGGGCTGTCCAACTGGCGACCCCCCTTATATGGCCCTCCACATCAAAGTCTGCCTGCAGTGCCTGCTTACCATATGTAAACTTTAAAAGGTATCACTACAGAGATTGACTGGCCCCTGCATTGTTTAAACCTCAAATTCATACTGTAATCTCCTGTATTGTTCACACCTATGATCCCCATTATTGTTAACACTTGTGACACCTCTATTGTTCACACCCTGAGGGCTCTTACTCACAAGCATTTTTATCTGCGCTCCATTTTTCGGCGTTCAGCCACAGGGGAGCGCAGGAATAGACGCATTTCATAATTTCAAATGGGGCTGTACTCACACAGGCGCGTGTAGGCGCTGAACGCAGGAAAAATGCAGCATGTTGCGTCTCAACCTGCGTTCGGCGCCTACACGCGCCTGTGTGAGTACAGCCCCATTTGAAATAATGAAATGCGTCTATTCCTGCGCTCCCCTGCGGCTGAACGCCGAAAAACGGAACGCAGGGGAGCGCAGGTAAAAACGCTCGTGAATAAGAGCCCTAAAGCCTGTACTGTTCACACCTGAGACCCAGACTGAAACTGCCCACATTGTTCACCTGTTCACACCTTATTCAAAATGCTAATGGAGCACCAGCACTGTGTCACTGTATGTAGTACATATTAGACTGCTCCTGATTCCTGTCTCCTGCTCTGTTCTGTCTTCCCTATGCTCCCTGTGTGGATTAAAGGTAGTAAAGGTATGGGGCCTGTTATCCAGATTAAAATCGTTCGATTCGAAGGATTTAATCGTTCAATCGAATGATTTTTCCTTCGATCGTTCGATCGTACTAAATGCGGTAAATCCTTCGACTTCGATATTCGAAGTCGAAGGATTTTACTTTGATGGTCGAATATCTACTCCCTTAGGAGTAGTATGGGTATTTGTTGGTACAGGAATGAAACTAGAGTTTCCAAAGGAAAGCAATGCAGACATGGTGAGAACATACACCTCACTAATAGTGCCCAACAACATTAGGGTCTTGCAGCACTGGGGTGTGGGGTCCTGAGTTTGATCCTGGCTTAGGCACTATCTGCAAGGGGTTTGTATGTTCACCATGTCTGCTTTGTTTTCTCTGGTTCCCGCCACACTGTAAAACATACAGGCAGGTTAAATGGCTCCTGATTAAATTGACAATAGCATGTGTGATAGGAACCTTAGACTGTAAGCTCCACTGCAACAGGCTCTCCTGACCCATATGCGTTTGCGCCACTTCTCCCATGTACTTGTACCATTGGTATCTCTTCCCACAGAATAAAATGGGAATCAGCTGTCAGCGGTTTTATTAACTTGATGCAGTTTTGTCAAATAAGTTGACAGTGATCAGAGGGCTGTGTAACAGAAGAAAGGTTTGCTCCAGTTCTAGTTGCCCAGAGCAACAAGCCAGCTTGGTGAGCAGTTGGAAAAACAAGCATCTCTGTTGTTACTCTGGGATAGTAGCCCTGGAGAATAAAGTGACTTTCGTTGCCTTACCCATTATTGCACCAAACTTGGGTCAAGAAATCAGAGTATGTTGTTATGCAATAGGCCAAAAATACATTGATTTAGTCATCTTGTATCCAGTGTCACTAAAAACAACTCATGTTGAACAGTCTGTGAAGTTCCCATTTGCATATGGTTCCACCAATAAGTAACTCATTTAACTTGGCAGTTACAGATAAAGAGACCCAATATGGAAATTAGCGCTCTAGTGAACCAAACATCTAAATGTTTTTAGGTGCCACAGGGCAAAACATGAAGGGTCTACTTGGAAATTACTTGTGGTGGTCAAAACAGTACATGTCCCAAAATGTCTGCTTCAAACCACGGACAAGGATAAAAACACTATCACTAGGAGCTGTTAGGCCTATGGTACACTGTGTGTTTTAAAAATTACCATTTGATCAAAGAGTACCAATCTAACACTGTTCCCTTCTGGAAGTCAGGGTCGGACTGGCCAGTGGGACACCGGCTCTCTTGGGCCCCGCATCCCAGACCTTCTCCGTGCCCTTGCTGCCCCCTCCTCCCTTTGCCTGACTGGGGCAAAAAAAGAAGGTATGCGTATGTATAGCAGCTGTGGTGGGCCCCAGGCCCCCCAGTCCGACCCTGCTGGAAGCTGTTTTTTCATCTTCACAAACCAGTAACCTAACTAGGCAGAGTCGGGCCCGGGTGCAGGCTATGCCCCCCACCCCCCTCCAGAAGCGATTTTCTAGGTGGCTACAAGGGTGCTTGAATCGCCAGCGGCCCCCAGAGGGTGGAGGCTCTGATACAATCACATCCCCTGCTCCCCTGGTAGTTCCGCTACTATCACAAACAGAAAATGCCCTGTCCTGCCTCTCTCAAGGGTTACCCAAAGGACGTAATCAGTAGCTTATTGGCCCATGTATGGGGCCCTCAGATGGGATTCCCCAATCGGTATATGGCCGAGAGTCGGCCAGGTGTAGATCGGCAGAGGTAAAAATCCCGTCGGATCGCAGACTGCATCTGTTCGTTGATCCAACTGCAGGTATACCTTTCATTATGATCCGATCATTGGGCCCTAGGGCCCACGATCGGATCAGCCCAATATCGTCCACCACAAGGTGGGCATATCGGGGAGAGAACCGGACGTTTGGCAGCATTCCTTAACAAGCGTCTCTCTCTCTGTGTATGGCCACCTTAAGTGTGAAATATATTGAGGCTTTATAAAGGAACTCATAAGTAAATCTAGTTTAGTGAACATTGGCCTGTGGAAGGTGCGAGCTGCAGTTGAGGAGGCACTGGGTTAGGGTGACATATTAACCAGCCACATGTCCATAATTCCCTCTCCTTGCTCTTATGCCACAGCCATTATTCACTACCTTCATGCCTTACTGATTTAGAGTTATTCACCAACGATACCTGACTGCTCACGCCAGGGTTGTTCCAAAATGTTTGTTTAGGGACATTATACTGAGCAGTTACCAATTTAGAACAATACATATTTTGTTTGGCTCAAACATTTGGTGCCTAATGTATTAATGTGTCATCTGAGCTTTTACTAAACAAATGTCCACTATACCCAGCCTTGAAACTAATCCTGTTCATAGTACAGAACAACATAGGTTTTGTATCAGTTTGTATCACATTTGTATGTGGATCCAAACATTTTGTACCCCCGGCTGCTTAATACATGGATATGAAAAGTCACTGATGAGTTCTTTAAACAGTATAAAGGAATGAGGATGCAGGGTGAGTTACAAAAGTCAGGGATATTCAATTTGGCTGGTCTGTATATATGGGGAGTAATGCACCCCCCTGTTGTATAATATAAGGATATAAGTCACCAAGGAGTTCCTTCAGCATATAAAGGAACGAGGCTGAAGGCCAAGATCATTTTGTACAGGTCATGGGACTCCATGGTGACTTCTAATATGCTCGTGTTTTACAATACTGCATACCTCCCAACATTTTGGAAGTAAAAAGAGGGACAAAAAATGGACCACACCCTTTCTGTGGCCACACCCCCTAATTACCATGTTTGTTTTACAAAATATGGCAGGTTATGAAAGTTTGAAAATATTTCTCCTTATCTAAACTGTGTTTTTGTGTCTCAAAATTGTTACAAAGTATCTTATTTGCACCTGTTAGCTGTTCTGGGCTCTGTGCTAAAAGCCAATTAAGTGAGAAACGTTGTTTCTTTTTCTGGCTGTTCAGTGCAGAGAAAATAGCGACTTTCCAGTACAAATGAGGGACTGCGGGTTGAGCTGTCAAAAGAGGGACTGTCCCTCCGAAAAAGGGACAGTTGGGAGGTATGATACTGGGTACATTATTTTTCTTTAAAATACACAAGTTTCATTGAATTATGTGATAGAAAGGACATAACTAAGCACAGTTTATAGGGATATATTCATGGCTCTTGTGTTTTAAAAATATTGCTTAGTGCTGTCATCAGTTCCAGAACAGCTTTGTGATGTCACTTGTTTCACTTCAATTTTAAGAAATTATGAAGTCCACACTTTAAAATACAAGGACAATACAAGTTACAAGTTTATATAGGCCATTTGTATAAACACCACACTTGTGATGTGCAAATATGCCAGTGAAGCAAACTGTACATATGCCATTAGCTGTAGATGTTACACAGGCCCCAGTGCTCATAGCAATCTAATTGGCCTACTTAGTACACACTATAGAGAGAAATCAGACACTACAGTGGGCTCCAATTATCTTCCATTCTCAGTCTTTGCTAATTCCCTTGTTATCCAGTTAAACAGCAGGGGAGATGGCAAAAATATCACAAAGGAGTCTGGAAAATGTTGAATTTCAGTCATGTGTTAAATGTGTTTGCATTCCTTGCCATATATTTTGTTTAATTTAAGTTTGTTTTGCGCTGTGGTCATTTTCTCAAAACGATGATTGGAATCAACATCTGATGCAGGAGTTCGGCAGTGATGCGGTGGAGTAAAGATGTAAAGCTGGCCAAATATATGGAAATGCAATTACACTAAAGGGCTCCTTTTTGACTGTAAGTGCAGCGAGTAACTGAGTTGTCCACAGCGTAAAACCACTTTTATTAAAGGTAAATTAAATTAGCTCTTCCCTATAGTATTGCTCAGTCCTTCCCGTTCTGAATCAGGCGCTGCTGCGCATATTGACACAGGTAAACCCTGGAGCTTGCGCCATCTCCTGACCTGGTGGTAGCTCTAGGGTTCCTACAGCAATCGGTGACAATCACCACAGTGCAGTGCCAAAAGAGGAGAGACAGACTATGAAACTGCTCCTGATTTGTGGCTAAGCACATGCACAATTGCATTCGATTCATCTTCCTTTGTCTTCCACAATCATGCTGGATCTCTGGGGGAAAAAACTTTTTTGGATTTGCGCTTGGAATTGCACTTTACTCACTGCACTTGCACAGGGGCGCTGCGCCAATGAGGCAAGTTGAGGGGTGGCAAAAATGCCGCTCCTGGTACTTTAAGAGCTGAATTTCCAGTTTGCAAACCAGAAATTTGGCTCTTCTGGCGCAGAGAACGCAATTATGCTCTCTGTGCTAGCGTCCTGACCCTCCCCGCTACCCTCGTGGACCCGCCCCTCCCGTGCAAAAAGGTGAGCGCACAGGGGAGGGGGGCAGCAGCAACAGCAAGCAGCCTCAGACGGCGGAGGGGCCAGGATTGCGCCAGAAATTGCAGAGTAAATAAATCCTTTAATATTATCCATTCATTGTAGCCCTATGGCACACACTGGTGGATTCTCCACTGGCTCTTTTCAGCCAGTGAAAAAGCCATTCACCCTGACATTTACTTTATTGGCGAGAAGAAAGCGGCCAGATTTGAAAAAACTGGGATAATAAATGTTTTAAAAAATATAATATGATTTAATATACAATTTAATTGATATCAATTTCATTATAAGTGAAATCAATGGACAAGGGTCAAGGAGATTCCGCAGGAACAACATCTTAGGAAACCAGGCAAGGTAGAACAATCGTTGTTAAGCGAGTAGGGCTTGCCACCATATAAACCTAATGCACATATGCACTAGTTTTTTTTTTTCTTCTGAAAGCAGGGAGTCATGAGCTCGTGCAAAAAAATACGAAAGTGCAAAAATTGCCAAGCTTTAAATCTTAAGACTAGGGCATGTAGGATTGCACCAGTGTTGTTTCCAAGGCCAATGTTTTGCTTTTTGGTTCAGAGAGGAACAGAACTTAATGGCCCCACTGTCCTCCACTAGATCTTTGGGGCAGCACCATAATGGATCAGTTCCACCCTCAAGCCCTAGTGAAAAGGGTCACATGTAAAAAAAAATGCAGTGACAAACAAAAAGTGCATAATAAATAAATAAATAGTAAAAAATAGATAAAATGTGCTATGTATATGGTACCTCAGTGTCACGCAATGTTATGCAACTTGACACATGGTACAGGTATGGGATCCATTATCCAGAAACACGTTATCAAGAAAGTTCCATATTTACAGGAAGGTTATTTCCCATAGACTCCATTTTATCCAAATAGCCCAGGTTTTTAAACATGATTTCCTTTTTATCTATAAATAGACATTAAGCCCGTTAAATTAACGGGCGCTAGAACATATGTAGTCAAACATTTATAAAAACAGAATTGTTCTAGTCTAAAAAAAATTCGCCAGAGACGGTCCATGGGGCACATGCGCAGTAGCGCAATCCCACGGACACAGGGACTAGACTCAGAGACACTTCAACTTTATTATATCCGTGGGGCACATGCGCAGTAGCGCAATTATTATATCCGTGGGGCACATTCGCAGTAGCGCAATTATTATATCCGTGGGGCACATGCGCAGTAGCGCAATCCCACGGACACAGGGACTGGACGCAGAGACGCTTCAACTTTATTATATCCGTGGGGCACATGTGCAGTAGCACAGTTATTATATCCGTGGGGCACATGCGCAGTAGCGCAATTATTATATCCGTGGGGCACATGCACAGTAGCGCAATTATTATATCCGTGGGGCACATGCGCAGTAGCGCAATCCCACGGACACAGGGACTGGACGCAGAGACGCTTCAACTTTATTATATAGGATAGGATTATATAGTATAAGGTTATTCCTATTTCTCTAACGTCCCACAGATACACTGATGCAAGCCAGCACAGAAACACGGAATATCCAGGAGACACACTATTACGTAAACATGTTTATGAAACAACCACACAGCACATTTTCCCCAATATTCATTTGACCACGCCCACGCATGTTCTAGGCCCGCCTACCGGCCATCTTTTGTTCTGGCAATTAAATTAAAGCCAAGTGACAGGAAGGCTGATGAAACCAGAATTTCAGTTTGCACATCTACCTCCGTCGGATTAAACCTAATTACTTTTTCGCTACCACAGTTGTTGAATGATTTTTTCCCCAGATAGCGGATGTCGCTGCCCGTAATATAAATGGCCGCTTATTGTCGTTACACGTGTCATTGCGTAGTAGGGCGTGGTTTATGCTGGTATATAAGAGGCGGAGCGGCGCTTTAGCATTAGACAGATGCAGCGCTTCGAGACTTTGAGTTATTTTAAGGTTCCTGCTTCAACAGTGATTGAACGGAACTGACCATGAATTCCCAGATCCGACAGAACTTCCACCAGGAGTGCGAGGCTGCCATTAATCGGCAGGTTAACATGGAGCTGTATGCTTCAACTTTATTATATCCGTGGGGCACATGCGCAGTAGCGCAATTATTATATCCGTGGGGCACATGCGCAGTAGCGCAATCCCACGGACACAGGGACTGGACGCAGAAACACTTCAACTTTATTATATAGGATAATAAAACAGTACCTTGTACTTAATTCAAACTAAGATATAATTAATCCTTATTGAAGGGAAAACAATCCTATTGCATTCAATTAATGTTTAAATTATTTTCTAGTAGCAGCAACGTAACTAGAGGGGGGCGGGCCCTGGCGCAGGACGCGCAGCCGGGCCCCCGCCCCCCTCCGTACACCTGGAACTGGCCGGAATAAGTGGCGCGTGAGCTGCCGGGGGGCCCTGAGGGGGTGCGGGCCCTGGCCCAATCGCACCCCCTGCTCCCCCGGTAGTTACGCCACTGTCTAGTAGACTTATTATGGAAAGATCCTTTATCCTGAAATCCCCAGATCCCAAGCATTCTGGATTACAGGTCCCATTCCTGTAATGGAGCTGCAACATATGCTCAACAGTTTTACTTGCAGCTGTAGGACAAGGCAATGACAGAGGGGAATATACAACACATATTGCAGTTGATAATGGTTTACAATAAATGCAGTTTGGGTACTTTTGTTTTGTTTCAGAATCTGCAAAATATATCCTTGTATTCATGTTAGCTAATGTGCTTGATGTCACTTTAAAGGTGGCCATAGACATCACAATTATGATCTTTCTTGGAAAAGATGTAGAGCTGAACCGTCAGACATACTTGAAGAAGCAATTGAATTCTACCTGTAGCTGATGATTCAGCACTAAGAAAGGCCGGTGTTTGGGTGCCTTCAAAGGCACCCGATCAAAATTTTCTGTACAGCTCTGATCGACGAGCCGAACGATATCCAAGTCTTCTGCCGATATCGGTCGGCTCATTTCCCACCATACTCGCACCGAATATCGTGTAAAAATTTGTTTCGTACAATATTTTATCTTTGCGTCTATGGCCACCTTAAAGGAGAAGGAAAGCTCCAAGACAGTTTATTGTCAACAGATTAGCCACAATAGTACAAGCTAGAACGCTATATTTATTCTTTATGCTTTACCATACCTGAGTTAACAGCTCTAGACACTGTTTCTGTTTGTTTAGGATAGAAGCTGCCATATAAGCTTGGTGTGACATCACTTCCTGCCTGAGTTTCTCCCTGCTCACTTACAGCTCTGAGCTGGAGGGAGGGGGAGAGGAGCAAACTGAGCATGCTCAAGCCCTGCCCTGGAGGTTTATGCTGAAAACAGGAAGTCTGATTCAGAAGCCCATGTGTACACAATAAAAGGAAAGAAATGTGGTGTTTCTTTTGACAGAGGACTCAGAGCAGCATTACTTTGAGTGTTTACTGGCGTATTTATTTAGACCTTTCTGATAAAGCTAACTTAATTTTAGCCTTTCCTTCTCCTTTAAGAGTAATGATGGACAAAGGGATTGTCTATCAGGTTTCTGATGTTGTTTGGATTGGAAAATGGAACAAAATTTTTGGGTGAAATTCACTAAAAGTAGTTAGCTCATCTGCACTAGAAAAACCCACTGGCACAGAGGTTTTGTTGCGGCATAGACTGCCTTAACCGAATCAAATGCAACACAAGCATGAGAAGACTAGTTGGTGACATTATTGTTTTCTGACCTCATAGGGGGTGGAATAAAAGTGGAGAACTAGAATAATATGCACAGTTCTTTCTCATGACCTCTTCACAACAAAAGAGAATAAATAAATAAACACTGAGTGGCTTTACAGAAGGGGAAAGCACAGGTTCAAAGCTTATAGAAACATAGGAACATGTCTCCTTATCAAGAGGTCCTGGGATCACCAGCCAGCGGTGCTACATCTCCATATGAGGTTTGGCTTCATGCCTTCTCTGTTAAAGGGCCAGGTAGTCTTTCAAATGCCATTTGCTCCCAACTTTTTAAGGTCAGTTATCCACATTTAACCATTTTTAAAGATCTTTGTTTTTATTCAGCTGCATCTGGATGCAAGTTTACATAGATACGTTGGGTTGAACAAAGACCAAAGTCCATCAAGTTCACCCCCTCCAAATGAAACCCAGCCCCCGCACATACACACACTCACACCAACCCCTCCATACACTCACATAAACTGCACATAACAATAAGTATACTAATTGTAGATTTATTAAATAATAATTTAATTTGATGGACTTGTGTTTTATTTCAACCTAACTTACTATGTAAAGTACTATGTAAACTATGTAACATCACCATAGCCTGTGAAATATGCTGGCGTTATATAAATAAATGTTAATAATAATAAAACAATTGTAGGCATACAGTATTATGCATGTCCAAGCCCCTCTTACAAGCATATGATAGGGCTGGGCTTTGTGTTGGGCAGGCCCAGACTAGCAATCTGTGGGTTCTGGCAAATGCCAGAAAGGCTCCTGTTAGATTCCTTAGACAAACTATTTAGTGACTGATGGAGACTGTTTGGGCCCCTTTGTACTTGAAATGCCAGGGCCTAGTATTCATCCCAGTTCAGGCTTAGTGCTGGATGACTTACAGTATATGAATGCCATATGAAAAAGGAGGTGCTAGAATGGCCTTATCCTTCTGTAAATAAAGTTACAGTGAAAAAATGGCAGATACCTTATATCTGAGAATCCAGCAAAGCAGACTGAAGGCTATAATGTCGGTGGTGATCTTCCTTGTGAGCCTATGGCAAGCCCAGACTACAGTTATAGGGACTGAGCACTCATGGCTATAGATGCAATGACAACTGGCATCTTCTACTATAAGGCACGTGGAGAATAGTCGCCAAGGGATAAATCTTCTCTACCGCGGGCAATTAATCTCCCCGAAACACCTTCCCACTGGCGATTCACATTCTTGCAGGTTTTAATTGCGTCACTTCGTTTTCCAAAGTCGCCCGAAGTTTCCTTGTGATAGGTAACTTCGGGCGACTTTGGAAAACTGAAATGACGTGAATGCCATCCCTCCTGCGATTTACAATCTTGCCGGTGGGAAGGCATTTCAGGGAGATTAGTCGCCCACAGTACTGAATATTTATTGCTCCCCGTATGCCACCAGACTTGAAGGAAAACTATACCCCAAAATTAATATGTAAGCAATAGATAGTTTGCATCAAATTAAGTGACATGTTAAAGAATCTCACCAAACTGGTCTATATATTTAAGTAAATATTGCCCTTTTACATCTCTTGCCTTGAACCACCATTTGTGATTTTTTTCTGTCTCTGTGCTGCCTCTGAGATCACCTAACCAGAAATACTAAACTCTAAAGGCCCCATAGACACAAAGATTTTTCTTTGCTTAACGGCTGATTTTAGTGCAATCCAACCGATCTGTCAAATTATCGTGCGGTTAGTGGGAATCTAATAATCGGGCATCTAACGATTTTTCGTCCGACATCGGTTAGGTTAGAAAATTTTCATTGGTCACAGTGAAATCTATCTATTGTCCAATTGTTTGCAGGGTCAGGCAGGCAGCTCCCCTCAAGTTTCCTGGCTTCAACTAGACAACATTGCTTGAAATGGTCTTTTTAGTTGATGGACAAATTGTACATTTAAAAGATAGTTTCAAGATAAGCTCGGTCTAATGATAACGAAAAGATCTTTTAAAAATCTTAATGCTTACTGTAACAGGAAGTAGTGTGGGAGCAAAAGACAAACTCTGTCTGTTAATTGACTCGTGTGACCTAACATGTTTGGTATGTTTGTGTGCACCGTGAATCCTACAATCCCAGGGGGCGGGCCTTTATTTTTTAAAATGTCAATTTTCTATTTAGGATTACCCAATGGCACATACTACTTAAAAAGTATATTATTCTGAAAATGGTTTATTTACACGAAGCAGGATTTTACATAGGAGCTGTTTCATTCAATATATTTTTATAGACACCTACATTGTTCGGGGGTATAGTTTTCCTTTAAAGCAATGCAGGAGGTTTGTATCACAGGAGATATTTAGGCCGTTGTAAATCTGTACTACCACGGGCGACAAACAGGAGCTATTTTTTGTGTACTTCGAATAGGGCAATTTGAATTTGAAAAAAATTCAAAAATTTGAATATTGAAATTTATCATGTTCATGCTAGAAAACTAGTAAAACTAATAACTAATTTCCTCTCTCTCCCATTTAGGGGCAGATATATTAAAGATCGAATTGAAGAACTGAAATTTTAAATTTGAATTTTGAATTTTAGTGTACTTCAACTAGGGAATAGTCCAAATTCGATTTGAATTTGAAAAAAAATAGAAAATTTGAATATCAAAATGTATCATGTACTGTCTCTTTAATAACTTGACTTTGACTATTCACCATCTAAAACCTGCAGAACTGCTGTTTTAGCCTATGGGGGACCTCTTAGAACCTATTTGGAGTCAATTGGTGAACTTTGAAAAATCTAAGTTTTTTTGGGGAAAAACTTTGAATCAAATTCGATCTATTGCGCAATTCCTTTGATTCATACGATTTGAATTCGACCGAATAAGGACCTATTCGTTAGAAAACTGACCTATTCGACCAAAAAAACCTTCAACTTAATTTCGGTTGGTCTTTTCGAATTCGAATTTCTAAGTTATTTCAATTTGAAATTCGACCCTTAATAAATATGCCCCTCAATGACATTTTTCAGTTTGAATGAGTTCGAATAAACTCTCCTATATTCCAATATCAACATTTCTTAAAGGGAAACTGTGAACTGTGACTGGCTCAAGTGGGAGTATTAAAGGGCCAGGGACACCCACATAAAAAGCATCTTTAAATACAAACATTATTTCTTGATCCTATTGATCAATAGAATATCATAGAAGTAACTTTTTGAACGTTTCCCATGGTGTTTATTTGTGCCTACATTTCTTGTAGGAGAAAAATGTAAGGAGCAATTGAAGTTCATGCTAGAAAACTAGTAAAACTACTAATAACTAATTTCCTCCCTCTCCCATTTAGGGGCAGATTTATTAAAGATCGAATTGAAGAACTGAAATTTTAAATTTGAATTTTGAACTAATTTTAGTGTACTTCGACTAGGGAGTAGTCCAAATTTGAATTGAATCAAAATGTATCATGTACTGTCTCTTTAATAACTTGACTTCGACTATTCCCCATCTAAAACCTGCCGAATTGATGTTTTAGCCTATGGGAGACCTCCTAGAACCTATTTGGAGTCATTTGGTGGACATTGAAAAGTCTAGCAAATTTTCATCACAGAGAAATTATGTATATGTGGAAGGGTGATTTCGATATTGTGATTAAAAAGTGGCTGCTCTGTCTTTAAAATGGTAGTTCACCGGCCTGAACCTGGAGAAATTTCTCTTAGCTGAGAATTCATCTTGTGCTCTTAGTAATTTAAATGATGGTTTTTACATTCAGATTTTTTTGATAAATAAGCAAACATTTGAGTTTTTTTAAATAGTGTATTTATTCGAAGTAGAAAAAAACCTATAAAACCTCTTGAATTAAATTTTTTGAAGCCCATTAAATTAAGATGCTAGTAACAACTTGCACCCAAGTTGCAAAGACACACACACATAGGGGCACATTTAATTAACCCTCAATAGTCGACCCTCCAAGTTAAATCCTTCGACTTCGAATATCGAAGTCAAGGATCTAGCGATATTCGTTCGATCGAACGATTCGAAGAATTTTAATACATCGATCGAACGATTTTCCTTCGATCAGAAAGTGGCTAGAAAGTTTATGGGGACCATCCCCATAGGCTAACATTGATGCTCGGTAGGTTTTAGGTGGCGAAGTAGGTGGTCAAAGTTTTTTTTAAAGAGACAGTACTTCGACTATCAAATGGTCGAATAGTCGAACGATTTTTAGTTCGAATCGTTCGATTCAAAATCGTAGTTGAAGGTCGAAGTAGCCAAAAAAATACCTCGAAATTCAAAGTATTTTTTAATCTATTCCTTCACTCGAGCTAAGTCGATGTGCCCCATACAGTATGTGCATCTTTTTTTGATGCATTGGACATAATTGTGTCAGATACAACTCCTGTGTGGCCACAATTATGTTGGTATTCTGGGTAAAATGCTGCATTTTGGGTAAAAAAACAAAAAAACATGGACACTGTATTGTGTTCATAAATAACCCTTAATGGGTTATATATCAAAATCTGAATTTTTCTGATTTTATAATTTAAAAAAGTCTCGCCAAACTGGAATCCACGATTTGACTTTATTTATTATAAAAAAAAAAAGCTTGATTTAATTGGATTGCTTAAAAGCTGAAAATCCGAATCGTACAATTTTTATGAGGTTTTTACTGAATCATTACATTTTTTCAGGCTTTGTTTTCCGAAAAAGCCCAACTTTTTCGGATTTTTGCCCAAAAACCCCGAAAAGGTAAAATTTTCGGGCTAACTCCAGCGCAGACCACAGAAACTTCAACATAGGATAGGGACCTCTGCAGTTGATTTATATATAACCATTTCAAGTCTGAGATGGCTGATTTTCAGATTCAGGCTTTTTGCAGCATCGTACTTTAATAATTCAAGTTTTTTTTTAAAAAAAAAAAACCCAAAAAGATTAAAGTTTTGCCCTAAAAAGTTCAACCAGATAAATTCAGAGTTTAATCCTGTAAATGACCCCTTTACAATCTGCAGCATTTTACTTTCTCAGGTTTTCTTGGCACTCAATATTTATTGAATTTATTTAAAGTTGACTAGGTCAAGATTCTTTCCTCCCACATATTTATCCTGAGGAATAGTTCTGCTCTCTGCTCTGTGAATCACAGCCATAGCTACTTGTTGTCTCTTCATACCCATGGAGGAGAGATGAAATTCATACAAAGGCATTTTGGGATCCAACATCAACAGAGTTGAACAAAGAGGTTATGTGAAAGCCGAGTGTTTATTATCCAGATTGGGGACATGTATCCAGCCAGAAAGTATTTAAAGTCCAGAAAAATATTTATAAAACACAGAAATCAATAAACCAGTGGGATATTCTTGTCATTAAAGAGAAAACAACGTGAAGCAAAAGAAAATAACCTATAACCCCCCACCCACTGTTCCTGCAACAAGAAGGAAACGGATAAATCGTCATTAAATATTAATCACAAATGCAGTTTTAAGTGCTCATGACTTCAAACGTTAAATGGAGGTGGTATTTCTAATTAACAAAATATTCAAGGCAAAAATAAGGCTTTTTCTTTGTTTTCACATCATGTCTATCTGGCCGCAGCAAACGAGTGCAAAGGAGATCAATTAAGAGGAATGTTTCAGTAATGAGAACATAATATTAGGAATTTGTACCAAACATAAAAAACATAGTTGTTTTACGAGTGCAATTTCTGGTGCGATTGTCGTGTCCAATAAACAGAAGCATTCAGCAATCGGAAGCAATTACAAAGCTTGTTTTCATTGTCACTTCCATTGTTTGGTGTTAAAGTGACACCTGCATGCAATTCTTTGCTTTGCTGCATTTATTGAAGCCGACCCCGTGTGATCCCTGGAAGTATGGCAGCCTTCAAGGATGGTAACAGAGAGCCCATACTAAAATATTATTACAGCTTATTATACTAATAGTTGCTGTCATTTCCAGATAAAGTGAACATTTAGAAACAATTTAGTTAGAAGGGCTGCACTGATTGGTTTTGATGTGCATCAGTTTGTATTTGATTATTACAATGATGTGATAACTGTAGCTGACTTTATATATCCCTTTCTCTTTTTCTAGGGATGCTCCGAATCCAAGATTCGGTTCAGGATTCGGCCAGGATTAGCCCTTTTTCAGCAGGATTCGGCCAAAAAAGTAGGGATGCACCGAATCTACTATTTTGGATTTGGCCGTACCTCCAAATCCTTCTGCCGGCCGAACCAAATCCTAATTCGCATATGCAAATTAGGAGCACAAGGGAAATCTAGTGACTTTTTGTCACAAAACAAGGAAATAAAAATGTTTTCCCCTTCCCACCCCTAATTTGCATATGCAAAATAGGATTTGGTTCGGTATTTTCTCAAAGCATTTGGGGGTTCGGCCGAATCTAAAATAGTGGATTCGGTGCATCCCTACTTTTTTATAACAAAATATTGTAGGACTCATTTGCTAGGAGCATGGATGTATGTGCTAGAGCACTAAGGGGCTCAAAAGTGCACTTCTTAGGAGCCTATTTGCTAACAATCGAATTTTTATTTTGTTCCAGAATCTCTAAAAATGTGGGGTTTTTCTATATTTCTGTAAACTCTAAACATTTGAGAGAGAACTAAAGCTTAAAGAGACCAGTAACATAAAAAGTTTTTTAAAAAAAATCGTTAATATACTACGAAAAAAACCCATCAACACATATTAAACTTTAAAATCACAAAGTCTTTATTTAGAATTAAGTTACCGAAACTCCGCTTGCGCTCCTCTTCAGAAAAGGAGACACGGTGACGATCCATAGTGCGGTGCTCGATTTCTCCCCCCTGGCTATCTCCTAGGGAGGAGAAATCGAGCGCCGCACAATGACTCACCCGATCACCTTTTCTGAAGAGAAGCGCAAGAGCGTCTTACAACAGCCTAATGTGTGGTTGCCCAAGGCAACTCCTGTGTGTGCGCTCACAAATGGGAGAGTGGCAGAAGACCTTTTAAAACGTACCTCCCCAGTACCCCCCACCTAGGCAGGTGACTACCCCTAGTTCTGGCCCTGACTCCAGCTGTGCTGAGTTGTGATATGCCACTCCACTTGTCTGCTGCATAGGTGAATTCTATGTACAGCCATGTATGGTTGAACACACCTGTTAATTATAATAGCTCCTGTATTACTAGGCTAAGCTCCCTTCTGACCTTTAGGGCATTATAGCATAATAGGAGGACTATGGGCAGTAATAATAAAGGCTATTCACAGTCAACTCGAAAGATGTAGTATTTTACCGGCCTGGCCACTTCGGCACATGGGGGGTGGGATGGACAGACGTTAGGACCACGAGGCCTAGGGGCACGGCATGGGGGAAATCCGGTCTTGGACGTAGGCAAGGCTAAAAGTTCAAGACAGTAAGAATTTCATATAGGTTAAGATTTTAAAATTTCCATTTAACAAAGGAAAAGTTTTAAAAATGAAGGCATAGTGTCCTATCAGGTAGAATGGTGAATAGGAAATCATTACCAGTTATTCTGTTTTTCATGCAGATTAAATATTATTGAAAACACTGTAGCTCAGAATCAGTCGAGACGATTTTTATTACACAAGAAATTTTTATTTTCCAAAAATTTCGTTTTGCAGATTATTAAAAAGCCCCTGGAACCTTGGAGCGGCTGATTGTCGTCCTTATTTTTCCTGTCATATCAAATCGGAAACTTTTGTTTTATAAATCTCCACCTTCACAACAAACGAGTACGGGGAAACGTCAGGGGTTTCCGGCTTCCTTCCTGATCCTGATCCACATCTTGCGCCTTGCTGAAGCGAGTGAGGTTAAAGTAGTAAAGTCTAGGAAGTGACTAATTAAACACATTTTTTTTTTACCATTTGCAGGGCGCAACCAACTCCAATCATTGCGTAAGCTCATCATTTTCTCTTTTATGTGTCGCCTTCGCAGACAGATCTCATTTATATGAATTAAAAAAAGAAGCCTCATTTGCCGCACTGTTTATAGGAGCTGAATCTGACACAGCTCCAGGAGATAAATCTCTATTCATTCTCCCACAAGATGAAAGCTCTTTATTATATTGTCCCGCAGTGTTAAATCTCTTGCTATAAAAGGATTAGGGTCTGGAATGAATATACTGCAGGGCAACCCTTTTGAAATAAAAAAATAACAAAAGTGGTATGAAGGTATTGGCTAACTAATATAATCATAGCAAGCTTTCAGAACATTTTAGTTCCATTTTCAAGCGGATTACAATGACCAACAAAAAAACAAAAAGTACAAAGGCAATACCGACTTAAAACATGAAAAAGCACAAGCGTTTTTTTAGAACTTTTATGAATGTTCGGCATCCAGGATATGATGTCACTGATATAAGATTGAGGAGGATGCAACTTCATCTTATTTTGCAGGGCCAAGCTGGTGAAGGAAACACTGGCAAAAGAGGTAACGTACAGTAAAATCCGCAATTTAGTGAATTTGCAGGGTAACAATCATTCGCCCATGCGAAAAATTCGCTAGTGACGGTCTCTTTTGCTAGAGAATTGTCCTCTACGCCTGTTAGTAAATTGGCAATGTGCAGCAGATGGTATTTCTGCCGAATTTTCGCTAGCGACAGCCACTTCACCCTTTAGTAAATCTGCCCCAAAGTCGGATGGTGTCGTTTGTTCATGCATCTACATCCGACAGTCATATAGAAAAGAAAAGTCGGTCAGACACCATCAGATTTTATCTCATCAGATGAAGAAGCAGCATGCTGTTTTCCCATCCCACAGTTGTGTCACGACAGATGGAAACATTTCCATGAAGTTATTTCCATGAAGTTTACAGATTTTGTATCAGTCCCATTATATTTTAATCCATGCAACTATATCCAAATGGTAGGATATACCTTTAACCCATTATCAGCAAAGATGTAGCAACTGGAGTTTTGGGGCAAGGATAGAAAATGTGTATTAGCTAATAGTGATAATTAGTGAATATCATCTCTGTGCAATTGAGCACATTTTGCACTTGCATTTGTTTTTTAGATGGGGTCAGTGACCCCCTGGGGCGTAACTACAGATGAAGCAGACCCTGTGGCTACAAGGGGGGCCGAGAGGTACAGGGGGCCCCATGAGGCCTCCATTAATGAGCCATTTCAACATATAATAGTAAAACAGATCAACCTCTGTTGGGGGCCCTAAAATTAATTTGCTGTGAGGCCCAGTTAGTGGTGCCACCTCTTTAAAACCGAACACATTTTGGGGTATATTTATCAAAAAGTGAAGTTAGAGATCGCCACAGTCCTCTAGAGCGAAATTATGCAACTCTCCATTCAATCCTATGGGATATTGAAAGGCGTATTTATCAAAGGATGAACTTTCACCCATTGATAAATACTCTTTTAAAAATCCCATAGAAATGAACGGAGAGTGGCGGAATTTCACTGTGGCGATCTCTGACTTCACTTTCTGATAAATATACCCCATGGAATCCACAGCCTGCATGGCTAATTAGCAATTAATTGTGATGCATGCTGCAGACTGAGCTGATTTAGGGTAGAACTACACGGTGCGCTTCTGTGCATTCCGACGCGATGAAAGGAAAAACGCAGGCATCACGTCGGATGCTCCGAATCTAATGTAAGTAATACAAATGTCGCACGTAGAAGCTGATTGCATCTGACACAACACGACTGTCAGATGAAGACGCAACATACAGCGTTCACATTCGACAGTCAGCTTCTACATGCAACATTTGTATTACTTACATTAGATTCGACACATCCAACGTGATGCCTGCGTTTCCTCCCATAGTGTCTGAACGCAAGGAATTGCAATGCGTAGTTCTACCCATATGTGCAGCATGCATCATGTCCATGCATCTAAAGGAACTGCTAATTAGCCAAGCAGGCTGTGGATTCCATATGTGTTCAGTTTTAAAGGGGTGAGGTGGCAGCCCTAGGCCCAGTATCATCTAGTTCAGGGGTCCTTTTTTGGACCAGGGACCGGTGCCAAAAATGGTTTTTTTCGAGGAGTGAGGGATGGGGTCGGGAGTGGGGTCAGCGGGGTCGGCAACAAATTTGGGCGTGCTGGCGTCCAATTTGGGGCACGCCAGCGTCCAATCTGGCACACCATGTTTTTGCGCACTGGGCTCAGCGGCCCAGTGTGGGTGTCCGCGGCCCGGCGGTTGGGGACCCCTGATCTAGTTACACCGCTGGTGACCCCCATTTAAAAGTTGGAAAGAGTCAGAAGAAGAAGGCAGATGATGGAAAAACTATAAAAAATAGATAATGAAGACCAGATCAACAGTTGCTTATAATTCTATAACATACTAAACATTAAATAAAAGGTGATCCACCACTTTAATGTGAGCTTCTAATTAATCTAGTGGAAGATCTAGGATTAATGTAATGTAATGTGTGGGGAATCCAAAAGTGCTATTGTTGGACTTGTTGTTTACCCACCATGCCCTCCAACTTTCCCTTGGTCTTAGGTAACTGTTTTCCCATGTTCACAATGTCTTTATCATCTGTATCTATAAGCGTAATGGAGTTCGTTATTTAAGGATCTTGCTCACATGTCCGTTAGCCTGCTTAATTAATAGGACTATCAAGAATGTGTTCAGAAGTGTCAGCTTTAGTGATGGGTGAATACATTTGTCAGACGCGAAATTTCAGCGTTTCTCCAGTGGTGAATAAACTTGCGAAACTCCAGTGAAAAATCACCAGCGTAAAAATATATTTGGATGCACGTCGGAAAAGTCGCTTGCGTCAAAACCGTCATGCATCAACATTATTCGGGGGCCCATTGACTTTAATGCCAGCTTCAGAATTGACGCGGGCGTCAAAATTCGTGTTTCACTACGGGATGAATTCGCACATCACTAGTCAGCTTCCCTGCAAAGCTTGAAGCCTGTGAACTGCTTGTGGTTTATTACTGTTTCTGTACTCCTCACACAAAGAAAGAACTTCTAGAAGTGTAAATCGACTGCGTATTGCACATCCTCGCGTCCCTGTACATCACAGGGTTTATTTATTAAAGTCTGAATGCCAAAAACTCAAAAAAAATTGAGATTTTTTAACTATAAAATCTGATTTTTTAGTGAAAAAAACCTCGTATTTTTCAGGATTTATTATACCCCAAGGATGGAAAAAGTCAGAATCCTGAAAATCCGGCATCTCAGACCTGCCGAGGTTGTATATACTCTAAGTTAATGGGAGAAGTCCTGAAGATATCCTGATCTACTGGGTTTCGTGCAAAACTCTGCAGACTTTCTGGTTTTCGGGAAAAATCTGAAAAAACCTGAGATTTCTAAACTATAAAATCTGAATTTTTATTTAAAAAAAAACTTGGATTTTTCGGGATTTATTATACCCCAAGGATGGAAAAAACGTATTGATAAATAATGAGAAATAACCCGTGCTGATTTGATCTGAGTAAATTTCAGAAAATAATGGGATAAATTCAGATTTTGATAAATAACCCCCAACGTATAATGGAGAAGGGTTTTAGATTAATAAAAAATGAGGAAACAAAAGAGGGCATGGAATCACCAGTAGTGTTGTCACCCGGCTGGGGCCGGTATTACAAATTTGTAATACTCTTACCCCTTGGCCCGCCCCCAATCCCCTGTAAAATTTAGCTTTTGTCCTCTGTCTTCACAGCTCCGCACCTCGGGCCCGCCTCTTTTTACATCATAGCCCCGCTCCTTTTAATGTCACACCCGCCCCTTTTTGTTCCCGCCCCCCACCAGCCGGTAACAAAATTAGGAAAAGGTGGCAACCCTAATCACCAGTAGCTATAAATGTAGGAGAACCTTTATATTTGGTAATGTTTAAAATGAAGCAAGGATAAGCACATCTCTCTTTTTCTTATTACTGGTGCTTCTTTTCCATTGTTCATTGTAGATGTGTAATCATAAACTTAAAGAAAGAACAATGGACATACTTCATATGTTGTAAACAATAATCTGTTGTGTTTATGAAAACTAGTGATGGGCGAATTTATTCGCCAGGCTCGAATTTGCGGCGAATTTGCGCGATTCGCCGCCAGCGAATAAATTCGCGAAACGCCCGCGAAAATTGGCGGGAAAAATTTACCAGCGTCAAAAAAATTTTTTGAAAAAAACGGATGCCGGCGTCAAAAACGGGCGCCGGCGTCGGAAAAACGGGCGCCGGCGTCAAAAACGGGCGCCGGCGCCGTTTTGTGAATTTTTCGCCGTTTCGCGAATTTCGCTAATTTTTCGGCGAAGGGAAACGGCGCAAATTCGCCCATCACTGATGAAAACCCAATAAAACATTGTTAAACACAAAAGAACAATGGGACAACACAGAATAGGACGGTACAACACACAGAGCAAAAAGTATTTAAAAGGCACTGCACAAAATTTCTGGGTGGTCACCACCTTTTTTTCCCCTGAAAAAAGGTTAGCACCCCAAAATATTTTGCACTACTTTTTAAATAAATTGGACACTATTGGGGGAACGTAATAAAAGTCATAAAACAATTTGCACCAATAAGAATAAAAATCCACATCTTGCAAATGTTATATTATTGTTCCTTAAACTGTTCTTGCATTGTGAATTTAAATCTGTGCACTCTGTGCTTGAAGGTGTTGTAATCTTTTGGAGCAAACATTACGACTTTTTCAGTAAGAACTTTTATTACATTTGCTGTGCACTGGTGCAAACTATAAAATTCGCAAACGTTCTTCCACTGTTGGGGTTAGTTAGTTTCGGGGTTAGCAAAAGCTATATTAAATTCACGCAAAGCAAAATTTGTTCGCACAAAGGCATAACTTTTCGCATTGTGAATAGTTTTTCAGTTACCGACTTTTATTACATATGTATTTATTATGTATTTATTAAAGTCGGTTTTTTTCTGGTGTGACTTTAAAAGGGAAAAAACATATTTTTTTTCTGGGTTTCGTTCAATAATCTGAATATTTTGTGGTTTTGGGCATCAAAACCGAAAAAGTTGCAGATTTCTGGAGTCAAATCTGAAAAAAGTCGCAGTTTTCAGCGACAAATCCCAAAAAAGATGTATGATTGAGATTTTATCAAGTCTTTTCTCGCACAAGAAATTTACGTGATAAATAGGGGAAAAGTCTGCGCAGATTTGGTCGGAGTGGTTTTCAAAAAATAATGAGAACATTTTGGATTTTGATAATTAACTCCCTATGTCTTGCACCTTCCTTCTCTATTTGGTCATAGTCTATGACTGTTATCAGAGCAAAGGTGAAGACGCAAGTGTTTTAAATTAAATAAGCACTTTTGCACTGCTTATTGCTTGTATCAGGGGTGTCTGCATAGTCTCCTTATTACTGCAGTTATCTTTGGATAATTGGGCTTTTGTGTAATGTTCTCTCTTTTGTGTTCACCATCAGATAATACATATTTATGACATTTACATTAGACAAAGACAATAAGAAAATTTAAAACTAAGATAAGATTAGGACCTCAGGGGCCGATTCACTAACTTCGAGTGAAGGATTCGAAGGTAAAAAACGTCGAATTTCGCAGTTTTTTTTGGGCTACTTCGACCATCGACTACGACTTCGAATCGGAGGATTCGTAGTAAAAATCGTTCGACTATTCGACCATTCGATAGTCGAAGTACTGTCTCTTTAAAAAAAACTTCGACCCCCTAGTTCGCCATCTAAAAGCTACCGAACTCAATGTTAGCCTATGGGGAAGGTCCCCATAGGCTTGGCTAACTTTTTTTGATCAAAGGATATTCCTTCGATCGTTGGAATTATCCTTTGATCGTTCGATCAAACTATCTGCGCTAAATCCTTCTACTTCGATATTCGAAGACGAAGGATTTTTAATTCCTAGTCGAATATCAAGGGTTAATTAACCCTCGATATTCGACCCTTAGTGAATCGGCCCCTTAGTGTCTATTTTTTCCTTATATTCCTTTCTATCCAGTTGGCTGAGCATTGTTTTGGGCCACTTCAGCAATCCAGTTATTCAACTTGACTTAACACACAACCATGATTAGGTCAGGTTGAGAGACATCGCATGCTGTACAAGGTTGAAGCAAAGCAAAACTGTATAAAAAATCAATGTGGCAGCAGGAAAATAATTCCATTGAATAATGCAAAGGTTACAGTCTAGCGAAAGGAAGTATTTCTATCAGTATCATATAAAATATATTATCTTTATTAATTTATTGGATAACATTTACATTTTTTTAATTTCTTGGAATTTGGTATAAAAATGCTCATTTTATTTATATGCCTATGCTTCTGTCCATGGATATTGAGTACAGCATAACAAGGAGTCCTTTCCAGTTTCTTAAACAAAAATAAAATACAGAAGCCAGTAGACATAAGGCATGGAGAGCAGTTTAAGGCACGGAATAGAGGTCACGGCAGCCATTGTTCTCTGTTTTGGAAGTCTCATACTTCCATGAAATATGAAAGAGAAAATCAAAGCCAAAGAAAACAAACAGGGGGACTATATGAATGCTTACAGACAGAGGATCGGTGAAATCTCCATGGATTTTGGAACATTGTTGTTGTTTCTTTTACTATCAGTGATTATGCCACAGTTGGTTCATTCTTTATTGATGCTCTGCAGGACCAGGTTTCTTGAATTCAGTTGTATATGAGCCCTTTTAAAGGGGAAGGAAACCTAGTCAGCGCAAACACCCCACCCCTCCTCCCGTTTGTTGCCCACCCTCCCTCCTCCCCCCTGGCCTCCCCGTCCCGCTGGGCAAATGCCCCTAACTTGTTACTTACCCTTCTGCGCAGGTCCAGTCCAGGGAGTTCACCAACGACATCTTCTTCCACGCGATCTTCTTCCTGCTGTGAACGGCGTTTTGGCGCATGCGCAGTAGGATCATTTCGCCGGTACGGATCTACTGCGCATGCGCCAAAAGTCAAGCGCATATGCAGTAGATCGTACCAGCAAAATGATCCTACTGCGCATGCGCCGTTCAAAGCAGGAAGAAGATCGCGTGGAAGAAGATGTCGTCGGTGAACTCCCTGGACTGGACCTGCGCAGAAGGGTAAGTAACAAGTTAGGGGCATTTGCCCAGCGGGACGGGTAGGCCAGGGGGGAGGAGGGAGGGTGGACAACAAACGGGAGGGGGGTGGGGGATTGCGACGGCTAGGTTTCCTTCCCCTTTAATCTCTCTGTATATTTAATGAACTTTATTTTAGTTGCCTTGGCCTCCAACTCTCATTGGCCAACTGATTAAACGAACAGTACTTATACACTCCTATAAAACATCAAACAATTGCCATATGCTTTGGAGTAGATGGTGAATTACATTGTACTTCTCTTTCATTCTACTAAGAATGTAGAAGGAATACTTTGGTATTAGGGCATAGTCAGGCCATAGCAGTAGTGTAAGCCACTGTCTGACAATAAATACAGTGGATATTCAATCCAAGACATCTGGCTGTTCGAGTCAAGATGGAGATATAGTGAAATGCAAATAATTGATGGAAATAGAAGGAAAATGTACTTGAAAGCCAAAGCAAAAAGTGCTAATATAAGGGCGAAGACATAAACTAGTAAGGACCAGGGCAAATGCTTGTCTTCTGTTCTGGAACTACATCAACATGTCAGTGTTGACTATTTACAGTAGCTGTCAGTGCTATGGGGACCTGACCCAAAGTTGGACCTCAAAGGGTGGTTTAAACCAAAAAATCCAAGTGAGTATAAAGAGTTACTACAGTCCATTTGTTTACTTTCCATGGCCTAGTTATTTCATATTGTTGTGTCTGATTTCCAGCACAGAGAACAATGACTAGCTTGACCCTTCTATGTTGTCTTTAAAAACTCCCCTTTCATTTTGGCACTTTTCCACCGGCTTTGATGATTTTTTTTTAAATTAAAGGAAAAAGAAGCCCATCGTTTCCAAATCAACTATCAATCTTTACTGTAAATCCATGTTAAGAAGTCGTTAAAAAGAAAAAGAAACCCCTCATACCAAATAACTGTGACGGGTTACTGTAAATCCAAGAAAGAAGTCATTAAAATGAAAACGAAACCTGTTGTACCAAATCATTACCCAGAAACTGACAGAACTAGAATGAACAGTTATGTGCCCATTTCTAAGTAGTTTTAATTGTATCATTTTGTTAAAGTGCATCATGATACAAAATAAACTAAAAATTGGTATAGGAAGTTGGGTTACAGTACCTGTATAGGAATATGGGTTATAGTACCTGTATAGGAAGCTGGTTTATAGTATCTATATAGTAATATGGGTCATAGTACCGGAATAGGAAGTTGGGTTATAGTACCTGTATAGGAAGTTTAGTCATAGTATCTATATAGGGATATGTGTTATAGTACCGGTACAGGAAGTTGGGTTATAGTACCTGTATAGGAAGTTGGGTCATAGTATCTATATCGGAAGTTGGGTTATAGTACCAGTATAGGAAGTTGGGTTATAGTACCAGTATAGGAAGTTGGGTAATAGTACCAGTATAGGAAGTTGGGTTATAGTACCCGTATAGGAAGTTGGGTAATAGTACCTGTATAGGAAGTTGGATAATAGTAACGGTATAGGAAGTTGGGTTATAGTACCCGTATAGGAAGTTGGGTAATAGTACCTGTATAGGAAGTTGGGTTATAGTACCTGTATAGGAAGTTGGGTAATAGTACCTGTATAGGAAGTTGGGTAATAGTACCCTTATAGGAAGTTGGGTTATAGTACCCGTATAGGGAGTTGGGTTATAGTACCTGTATAGGAAGTTGGGTTATAGTACCTGTATAGGAAGTGGAGTTATGGTACCCGTATAGGAAGTTGGGTTATAGTACCTATATAGGAAGTTGGGTAATAGTACCCGTATAGGAAGTTGGGTTATAGTACCCGTATAGGAAGTTGGGTAATAGTACCTGTATAGGAAGTTGGGTTATAGTACCTGTATAGGAAGTTGGGTTATAGTACCAGTATAGGAAGTTGGGTAATAGTACCTGTATAGGAAGTTGGGTTATGGTACATGTATAGGAAGTTGGGTTATAGTACCTGTATAGGAAGTTGGGTTATAGTACCAGTATAGGAAGTTGGGTAATAGTACCTGTATAGGAAGTTGGGTTATAGTACCTGTATAGGAAGTTGGGTTATAGTACCAGTATAGGAAGTTGGGTAATAGTACCTGTATAGGAAGTTGGGTTATAGTACCTGTATAGGAAGTTGGGTTATAGTACCTGTATAGGAAGTTGGGTTATAGTACCAGTATAGGAAGTTGGGTAATAGTACCTGTATAGGAAGTTGGGTTATAGTACTTGTATAGGAAGTTGGGTTATAGTACCTGTATAGGAAGTTGGGTAATAGTACCTGTATAGGAAGTTGGGTTATAGTACCTGTATAGGAAGTTGGGTTATAGTACCTGTATAGGAAGTTGGGTTATAGTACCTGTATAGGAAGCTGACCTTTTCTGTACTTTATGCTCAGCAGAATATTAGCAGAGTGCTGAACCACTGGAACCTTTCCTAATATGGTGTCTGTGTAACTGCCCTTTCTGGCCATCCTATCACAAAGGAAAGAAATCTAAAGATTAATTTACAAACACTGAAACAAGGGAACCTGGAAGCACCCTTCACAATAATATTTTTATTTTATTTAATGGTTGCTTAGATTCTAATACCATTTCGATCAACTTGAAAACTTTTTAAAATAACCTTTTTTAACTGAATTTGGGTACTCATAGTCTGGTCCAGGGAACCACATTCAATTCCTTCATTCTCTGTTATTCATATGGCACTGGTGGATTTGTGGTTTTTTAGATTTTAGCTCTTTAAGAGATAGGGTATGTAATATACCAGACCACAGTCCTCAGTGTACTACTTTCTCCCCGTGTGGGGTCCCAGGGCTTAGAAAATAATAGGCAGCAGTTTCTTTGGGACTTCTCCACCTCTACACTATTTTCCTTTTCCTACTCAAATTTCCTTGAATGTTGGTCCTGGTTCCTTTTTCGTTAAACTACACGTATATTATTAATGAATTACCTTGTGATTTTATAATGCACTAGCACTTGCATAAATTAATCATTTTGAACCACACCCAGTAGGCAACTGAATAACAATTGAGCACTTGCACTTTATAACTTATTGGAATCTTGAATCTATCGCTTATAGATTAAGTACATAAATCAACAAGTTGGCACTGGCTATTTTTAATACACAGAAAAAGCAACTCTATGCTTCTCTGAACTTGTTGTTTTGTTAATTATTTCTTTAAAGCCTATCAAAAGGCTTTAATTAATCAAGTAAATCTCTTTTTTATTAGCACTTTATAATGATCAACTCATTGGTTCACTATATAATTTAGATAAGTTGGTTAATTCATTTGAGAGTACGGGGGCTCTTACTATCTTTTTCTTTTCTTTTGAACGTGGAAGCACTGTCAGACAGGACTTGTCCTTAATTTTGGTTTGCATTAAAGGAGAAGGAAAGTCACAATCAATTGAGGGTGCCAAAAGTTAGGCACCCCCAAGTGATTGTAATCACTTGCCTGGTACCCTGGGCCAGTACTCCTGTTAGCAGGAAACTGACCTGGCCCAGGGTTCTTCTCAATGAGCAATGCATGCACAGTAGAATGAGAAAGCCAGTTTTAGTTAAAGTTAGGATTTTCACTTTTCTGTGCATGTGCAACCACACAAAGAAAGAGAAAATAGGAGGGGATTGGTCTGGGTGCCTGCTGAAATAACCTAGGAATGGGGCAGTTTTCTGCTAACGAGCAATTACACAGGGTATCAGGGTACCTAACTTTTGGCACCCCCACTCAATGATTGTTGCCTTCTCTTCTCCTTTAATAGCTGCTACTGGTTTGTGCCAAATTAATCAAACACTAATGCCGTTATAATAACTGTGCACCAGAAGTGATGCCCTACCAACATAAATGCTGAGGAACTGCAACTTGTACTACTCTGGATAATACAAATAAGTGGCTTTTGTTTCCTGTTACAAAAAAAACCTGTAAAAATGTATTTTTCCTTTACCCAGATACCCTGATTGTTGCACTGAGCAGCCCAGACATATTTGGACATACAGTGAATAAAGCAGATATTTCATTTTACATTTTCCAACATTTCTTCCCAGAACAACGCCTAATGCAAGCATGCTGGGAATGCATTCCTTTTCTCCATGTTTGAGACATGAAACTGATCTGTTTAATCTTATCTCCTTCTTTATCTTCTGTCTGCGTGATAGTAGGTACAGGCATATAATATATCTAATAAAAGCCAAGTAGAATACTGTGTGAGCATTAACAAATGAACCTACCGCTGTGTGTGTCCAGTTTATCTTGCTTTGCCCAAACAAATACACATAGTAAATTCCTGTACACAAAGGTCCTTCAATAAAAATAAAGCCTGTTCTTAACATATGGGGGCAAACGTGTGTGGAGAGTCCCGACATTTTTCGTCCGGCGGAGATCGGTCGTTTGGTCGATCGGACAGATTAGAAAATTTCTGTCGGCTGCAGATAATATCTCTGCGTGTATTGCCGATCGTAGGATTTTCAGTGGGAGACTGTCACTAGCTTTGGTTGGACATAGATATCGTACGATTGCTGTCAGGGGCAGAACATTGCTGATCTGTTCTTTAACTAATCTGACTGGTAAGACTTTGATCTGAATGGTTAGTGGCGGGTCGGGAGATGGGAAAGTCCGATCGTACGATGATTCGTACGATCGGATCTTTGCATCTATGGCCATCTTAAGATTCGTAGTTGCGCCAGCGTCCGCTTCGCCGCACTTCGCCAGGCATATTTTCGCCAGCGCTACGCAAATTCACTAAAATCCTAAGTTGCGCTCAGGGGAAGCGTAAGGTTGCGAAGTTGCGCTAGTGTTAATTCGCCAAGCAAAGCGAAGTTACGCTAGTGATGCTTAATTTGCATACGGCACTAAATTGAAGTTACAATGGAGGTATATGTATCAGCACTACACAAGCCTGGGAAACCTTCAAAACAGAAAATAAAATTTTTATTTTGTCCTACACATGAGCCCACTGTATAGTTAAGGTGCCATGAGTTAGGAAATGTAGGGGGGGGAAGGAGGGGAGCCCCAAAAAAAATGTTGATCTTTTTCAGCCTATCACCCATAAAAAAGAAAAAAACGCCAGCGTTTTTTGGGACTTAGAAAACTTTTTTTGAAGCAATCCCTATCTACTCTATTGCACTTCGCCTGGTCTGAGGTGGCGAAGGAAGTCTGGCGTAAAAGGTAGCGTTCAGACAAATGTGCACGTCAGTGAATTTGCGTAGTGACGTCCGTTGCGCAAATTCGCCAGGCGTGCGAAGTAACACCAGCGTCCTCTAGTGAATCGGCAAATTAAAGTAAATGCGCTACGCTAGCGAATTAGCGCTAGCGTTAGGCGCTTCGTCCTTTAGTGAATTTGCCCCATAGAATTTTGACTTCTGCCCTAGGGTAGCCTTGCATAACCTCTGGCCTACTAGTTGCAGTTACACAACAGCACGCAGAGCACTTCAGAATGGTGGTATCAGCTACCCCATATACAATTACTCATAGCAAAAATAAAAGTAAATGCAAATTCACACAATGAAAATGAACTGCTCACTTGTACTGAGGGCTCTGCTAAATGGGGGCATTAAACAGTATCACATGACTCCATATTCACTGTGATGCCAGGACTAAAACAATAAAGTTTTATTTCGGAATCCCCTGGCATTCATTTCATCCTCTTTTTATCCCTTGTGAACATGACAGTTATTCGGCTCCAGTAGAAACACTTTAATACAAAGAAACGGCAGAGAAATGATATTTGCAATTTAATACTGACCACGTTCACGATCTACTGAAGAAAACACTCCTTGAAAGCAAATAAAAAATTGAGGCCAACCACTGAATCTTTTATTCCAAACCATTCAAACAAATACAGTTATTACAGCCTGGGAATAGAGTCAAATATGTAGCCATTGTGAGGCAACGGAACCCAAGTCAGGTACAAGTCATATGCAGTTCTAGAATCATGTCTAAGGGGCAGATTTACTAAGGGTCGAACTGAAATTGAGGGAATTTTTGAAGTTAAAAAATTCGAAATTCGAAGTAATTTTTTGAATACTTGACCATCGAATAGGATACTACGTCTTCGAATTTAGTTCGACTTCGATTCGAAGTAAAAATCGTTCGAATATTCGACCATTCGATAATCAAAGTACTGTCTCTTTTAAAACACTTTGGGGCCGATTCACTAAATTCGAGTGAATTCGAGTGAATGATTCGAATTAAAGAAACTTCGAATTTCAAAGTGTTTTTTGGGCTACTTCGACCATCGAATGGGCTACTTCGACCTTCGACTATGACTTTCGAAGGATTCGAACTAAAAATCGTTCGACTATTCGACCATTCGATAGTCGAAGTACTAGTTCGGCAGATAAAAACTACCGAAGTGAATGTTAGCCTATGGGGAAGGTCCCCATAGGCTTTGCTAACTTTTTTTGATCGAAGGATATTCCTTCGATCGTTGGATTAAAATCCTTCGAATCGTTCGATTCGAAGGACTTAATCGTTCGATCGAATGAATAATCCTTCGATCGATCGATCGAATTTCCTGCGCTAAATCCTTCGAATTCGATATTCGAATTCGAAGGATTTCAATTCCTAGTCGAATATCGAGGGTTAATTAATCCTCGATATTCGACCATTGGTGAATCGGCCCCTTTGAGTTCAATACTTCGCAAAATTAAACCTGCCGAAGTGCTATGTTAGCCTATGGGGACCTTCTACAACCATTTTCTAAGTCTTTACACTTCAAAAGAAATCGTTAGATCGATCGCTGAAATCCTTCGAATCGTTCGATTTTTATTTGACCGCAGGATTGCCAAATTTGCTGAAAAAACGTCGAATTCGATATTTGAATTCGAAGTTTTTTGTACTTCAAAATTCGACCCTTGATAAATCTGCCCCCTAAATGTAATTCAGATGGACTCTCACGAATGCTGGGCTTTTTCTTTTATAAATAAAACATTAATGGGGCAGATTTACTAAAGGGCAAAGTGACCGTCGCTAGCAAGGAGATCGCCAATTTACTAACAGGCATAGAGGACAATTCGCTAGTGAAAGAGTACATCGATAATAAAGTTTGGTGCCATTTCGCCAGGCAAACTTTAGTTTTGGCGAACGATCGTTACTCTGCAAATTCACTAAAGTGTGACTTTTCCATAACGTTACCACTTTTGCCAGAGTTTCCTTCACCACCTTAGACCTGGAGAACTGATAAGATGAAGCTACATCCTCCTCAATATTTTGTCAGTGACATCATATCCTGTATGCCGAAAAGTTATAAAAATTATTAAAATAAACACTGGTGTTTTTTCGAATTTTCAACTGGGATTGTATTTAAAAGTTGTAACTGTTAAAAATGTTTGTTATAATATGTTTTTTAAAGTTGACCTCCGGCTTTAAACCAAAATTTGGTTTTTGGGAATTTGGGAATTGTTTAACAGTTCTTCTATTTCTGCATCATTTGAAATCCTGGCAGGGAAGGAGGGACTAAACACTAGGGATGCACCGAATCCAGGATTCGGTTCGGGATTCGGCCAGGATTCGGCCTTTTTCAGCAGGATTCGGATTCGGCCGAATCCTTCTGCCCAGCCGAACCGAATCCGAATCCTAATTTGCATATGCAAATTAGGGGCGGGAGGGAACGTTCATGACTTTTTGTCAGAAAACAAGAAAGTAAAAAATGTTTTCCCCTTCCCACCCCTAATTTGCATATGCAAATTAGGGTTCGGATTCGGTTCGGTATTCGGCCGAATCTTTCACGAAGGATTCGGGGGTTCGGCCGAATCCAAAAAAGTGGATTCGGTGCATCCCTACTAAACACTGATGTTACAAATTGTAACAACTTCTCCACCGCTTACAGACAGCATGCAGGAACTACATAACCCACAATGCATTGCACTGGGATGTTCCTTTCCTTATTGAAATCACATGTGCAGGGAATTGTGGGGGTTGGAGGATGCAGGCTGAGGACAGATGGCTGTTTATACAAAGTAACAGTAGTCAGCCAGCTCAGCAAAGTAGTCAGACAGATCAGCAGGAGAGCAGGGGGCTAGGCTTAGGGAACTGTCACAAAACATTAAAAATCATGAAAAGTCTGCATATTTTTTAATTGATGTATATTACAAAGTTGCTTGAAATGATGTTTACTTTTCAAAAAGATTGTTATGTTTTTGTGGAGTTTCCCTTTAATCATCTGAGGGGCATGTTAAATATGTTTTAGGGTGGGCTCATGTTTTGTTTCCTTGGACATTTGTAATAATAAGTGGCCACTTCAAGCATTTCCATCAACATCTCCAATAAAGACGTCTATACCACATATATGTACCCGAGCATTTCAAAATGATGTAAAGAGTAAATGTTTCACTAGGCAGAAACGAACGTTAGTGAAAGTTCGCTATGAAATGCTCGCGCTGATGAATTAACACTAGCAAAACTTCGCCAGTGACGATTTCGCATTTTAGTGAATTATCGTAGCGGTAGAGAATTTGCACCTGACACGTGGCAGGAAGTGTGGCGAAGCCCTTTAGTGAATTTGCCCCATTAACTCCATTGAGTACAATAGGCTGTCATAGACTGTCACCCTCTATTTATGTGTTTATTTACTCTTCATACACTGGTTGGTATGGCTTAACCTCCTTATGGTACAGTATGTGGAATGGGCTGTTGAGGGCTTTAAATAGTGTGTGTGTTGGGGGGAGGTCGTCCTCCCACAACTTTACTTTTTAGTCTCCCTCTGTGGCTGGTAAGAAATGATTTGATGTGCTTTCTTATGTTTTATATTTTTGCCTTACACGGTGATGCCAGGCTGGGCATCCAGACAGCACCTGTAATTACTATTATTATTATTATATACACTATAATACTATGGGGAACAAATATATAGAGTGCGGTGGAACAAATATATAGAACAAAGTCTGTGGGGAACAAATATATAGAAACATTTGTATTTTTACTGTAAACTTTAGTTCAAGACAAACTGAAGATTGGGCATGCCTAATTTAATAGCAAATATTTACAAAATCATTTTACAGTGTAATCACTTTTCAAGGTGTAAAAATATCTAACTAATGTTTATGGAGGAATGATGTTTCAACTAAACCCTCAAAAGCTGCCTTTTTCCATAAGAGCACTGATTGTTAGCCAGTTTGCAGCTCAAAAAGTGAACAGCAGAATACAGTGAGACCATGTAAATGTATCTCTGTATATCACCCTCCCTACCCAGAGAGAAAGAGTCTGAAATGGCGACAGAATCAAAAAGTGTTTCATGAATGGTTGTCAAGGAACAAGTAAATGGAAATGCAAGCAGCTGCTTAAAGGAGAAGGAAAGGTTAAAACTAAGTAAGCCTTATCAGAAAGGTCCATCTACATATACCAGTAAACCCCCAAAGTAATGTTGCTCTGAGTCCCCTGTCAAAAGAAACACTGCATTTCTTTCCTTCTATTGTGTACTCATGGGCTTCTGTACCAGACTTCCTGCCTTAAACCTCATTGCCCTGGGCAAGAGCATGCTCAGTTTGCTCCTCTCCCCCCACCCCCTCCCTTCTCTGCTGTAATCTGAGCCCAGAGCAGGGAGAGACTCAGGCAGGAAGTGATGTCACACAACATTAATACTGCAGCTCCTATCCTAAACAAACAGAGAGTTTCTAGAGCTTTTTACTCGGGTATGGTAAAACATTCTACAGAATAAATACTGCATTCTAGCTTGCACTATTGCAGCTAATCTATTGGCAATAAAATGGCTCCGTAGCTTTCCTTCTCCTTTAATCTACAACAACAGAAAATGTTCCACTGAAAAAAGTTTAAAGCAGCCACAACGGCTGCCATATGAGGTCATTTCCTATGGGTCAGAATTTGGAAGCATGTTGACAAATGTAGAAGCTGCTATGTAACCTTTTGTCCTCCACCAAACTGAATCACTAGATCATGTCAATAGGATTGCATGAAGCAACTCGGTTGCCTGACTCTAAGTTCACTGTAGTGCTGCCAAATTGGCCAGTGCCACCCATGTCTTGTTTGTGATAGGGCCTAGTGTGTTGTGAAAGAAAGTGACCAAAGATTTAAGCAATGTCATGCACAACTCAGCATAATTTAGAGGAACAAAAAAACATAATTTTCCCATTTTCTGTCCCTCTGGAATATTTATTTATAAATGTGTAATGAAAAGTCTTAGAAACCTATGTTAAGAAGTATTAAACTAAATAACAATGGGAAAAGTAGAAGTTATAGCGATATATAATACACAGAAGTCTAGCTCTCTCTCTACTCTCTGTTGTCTTTAGTGACTGGGAAGCCCAGGGTAAACCATTTTATGGCCTTTCAGTGGGTTCTGGTAAATGCCAGAGGGGCTGCTGAAAGATGCCCTAGACAGTTACTATTTAGTGGGCTGATGGAGGCTGTTTGGGCCTCTAGGTACTTGGGGCAAATTCACTAAGATGCGAAGTTGCGCTAGGCGCAACTTAGCCGAGCCTCGCCGCACTTCGCCAGGCGTAGTTTCGCCAGCGCTCCGCAAATTCACTAAAATCCGAAGTTGCGCTCAGGGGTAGCGTAAGGTTGCGAAGTTGCGCTACCGTTGATTCGCTATGTAAAGCGAAGTTACGCTAGCGAAGGCTAATTTGCATACGGCGCGAAATTCAAATTTCAATGGAGGAATACATATCAGCACTACAAATGCCAAGAAAACCTTCAAATCTGCAAATATAAATTTTATTTTGCCCTACACATGTGCCCACTGTCTAGGTAAGTTGCCATGAGTCAGGAAATGTAGGGGGGAAGGAGGGGAGCCCCAAAAATATTTTCGATCTTTTTTCAGCCTATCACCCATCATGTAGAAAACACGCCAGCGTTTTTTGGGACTTAGAAAAAATTTAGACTTTTTTGGAAACAATCCCTATCTACTCTATTGCGCTTCGCCAGGTCTGAGGTGGCGAAGGAAGTCTAGCGTAAAAGGTAGCGTTCAGTACACTGCGCAAGTTAGTGAATTTGCGTAGTTTCGTCGCTATCGAAAATTCGCCTGGCGTAAGGGTGCGAAGTAACACTAGCGAAACTACGCCAGCGTTCGTTAGTGAATTTGCGCAGTAGCAAAAATGACAAACGCTAGCGAATTAACGCTAGCGTTCGGCGCTTCGCGGCTTAGTGAATTTGCCGAATGCCAAGGTCTATTTTGACTCCCAGTCCAGACCTGTTGGGCAGTCATGCCCATTCAGGACCCATAAAGGCAGCCCTGTCACCACTCACAAACCACTAACACAAGGGTTTATCTGTTATCTTTTACACAAAAAAGAGACATTTAGGGCAGAGACACACGCTGCTATTTGGGAGATTAATCGCCCAGCGACAAATCGCTTCTTCAGTGCCATCCCACCAGCAGGATGGCACTTGGAACGATTTGTTTTCCAGCGTTGCCTGAAGCTGCCTCACGAGGAAACTTTGGGTGACTTCGGAAAGCCAAAGCGATATGAGTGCCATGCCGCATTGATTTACATTCTAGCCGGCGAGAAGGCAGTTTGGGGAGATTAGTCACCCGAAGAAGAAGCAATTTGTTAATGGGTGAATAATCTCCCGAAATAGCAACTTGTTATTTTGAGTTTCCTGCGCAAGACCATGGGGTAGATTAAAGAAAAAACACTAAATTGCCTGTAAAGCATATCTTCAAAAAAGGTGCTTCATGATATCAACCATACTGATGGCTATCACTTCTGACATTACTGTTTTAAACTTGCATTAAAACAATAATATTAAAAACTGTTCTCTGTTTTTTCCCAGTTGTTTTGCAGGTGGGAATGGAACTGCAAATTACAGGTTATAAATGAGCTGATGGGATTCAAGGTGGAACTCCAGGCTAGCAAGCTATGATCACATGGTCAGGCCAGGGTTAGACCACTGAGAAAAGAGCAGCTAGTGGAGGACAAGGGGGTGTCACTCTACCTTTCTCTGTAAGACGCACTTGAGGAATTTACCATGTTAATGAGATCTACATTTTATTTGCTCATAGAGGACCATTGTTTGCTTCTGGTGTTACCTTCAGGTGTGACTTGCTGGTCCTTGAATTTTCCTATAAAACCATATGTTGTTTAATTTTAGTGTTTGGGTGAAGGTATTCAAGGCAGGCCTATTGAAGGTTTAAGCCAAGAGGGACACACAGGAAAGCCTGTACAAAGGATATCCTTATAAATATAACAATTCAGAATGTGTTCTGCAAGGACCAATACAGTTGCAAGCATTGGCTGTTGCAACCCCTCTAGACTAGTGATGAGGCATGGATTTGTGGTGAATTTCTGCATTTCACCATATTAATTTTTCTGAGAAACTGCGTCAAAAATCCGCCTTGAAAATTTTGTCTCCCCCCCCTTGATTTTTTCGCAGTTTAAATTTTTTCGGCGAAGCAAAATGGGACAGATTTACTCATCACTACTGTAGACCAAAATGGGACAGATTCACTCATCACTACTCTAGACCAAAATGGGACAGATTCACTCATCACTACTCTAGACCAAAATGGGACAGATTCACTCATCACTACTCTAGACCAAAATGGGACAGATCTACTCATCACTACTCTAGACCAAAATGGGACAGATTCACTCATCACTACTCTAGACCAAAATGGGACAGATTTACTCATCACTACTCTAGACCAAAATGGGACAGATTCACTCATCACTACTCTAGACCAAAATGGGACAGATCTACTCATCACTACTCTAGACCAAAATGGGACAGATTCACTCATCACTACTCTAGACCAAAATGGGACAGATTTACTCATCACTACTCTAGACCAAAATGGGACAGATTCACTCATCACTACTCTAGACCAAAATGGGACAGATCTACTCATCACTACTCTAGACCAAAATGGGACAGATTCACTCATCACTACTCTAGACCAAAATGGGACAGATTCACTCATCACTACTCTAGACCAAAATGGGACAGATTCACTCATCACTACTCTAGACCAAAATGGGACAGATTCACTCATCACTACTCTAGACCAAAATGGGACAGATTCACTCATCACTACTCTAGACCAAAATGGGACAGATTTACTCATCACTACTCTAGACCAAAATGGGACAGATTTACTCATCACTTCTCTAGACCAAAATGGGACAGATTCACTCATAACTACTCTAGACCAAAGTGGAAGCTGATTTTATTGACCTTGGCCCAATATAGTCTCTATGGTCCCTTAGCTACTTGAGCTCAGATAGCTTTATACAGCTCCCCACACTTGGCCCATAGTCAGATTGGAGAAAGATCTGCTTGTCTGGGGCCTGGCCAAACAAGCAAATATCTTTAGTAATACTGCCTCTTTTATATCTTATCATTGTATCTATAATCGGTTAGTTTGAATAACCCAAGGAATCACTAGAAACCAACAAACTAGCTTCATACATGTTTCAGTTTATAGACAATTTAATATTCACAGTAGCTATACTACTTGTTTGTCATATAATAGATTCAGAAAAATACCATTTCTAGAAGCCAAGCCATCATCTTCAACAAAATGCATGATTCAGCTCCTTTTCAGATCACTAAAACAAACTGGAATTTTGCAGAAGAAATGAAGAATTCTGAAAACCTTCCAGCTTTGATGAGAGTAAACAATATAATCTCCAGAGATTGCTTAGTAAATGTCCCTTTATGCTTTCTCCTAAAGTGGAGCAAATTAGAAGGCGATGGAAATACCCCGAGAACCTGCAGAGGCCTCTTAGACAAAAACGAAACAGGTCACAATGGCATCTCAATGTAGGAATTTAAATTTAAAGGGCCAAGGTACCTTCATTTAAATTTGTCAGCTAGACATATTATGAAGCAAATGCAAAGCTGCCTCTTTTCTGTAGCCTCACGTTTTGTCGTTGACTTTTAGGCTGTGCCTTCTTATCTACTTAGGGTTGTGCATTTCTTCACTTTCATACTTAGTAAATATTTTTAGCTTGAATGACCTTTACTAAAGCCTCTGTCACTGCTTCAACTATGTTGTGACAATTTGGTAATCAGTGGCCAAGAGAGACAAGTCAGCCTCTCCTCATTCTCAGACATTGGGTAGGTTTGCTGCCTGCCCTGAGCTAGGCCTATACGTGAATTACCCACAGTACTCTGCTGTGTTCCAATCTCACAGTTATATCTGTAGTAAGGCGTGTAGGACACTACTCCGCTTCATTGGACTCCAGAAGATATAATATATATATATATATATATATATATATATATATATATATATATATATATATATATATATATATATATATGCCAACAGAACCACCCATGTTCCAGCAGGCTTAAACTTAAGAAGGTGTCAACTATAATGTCCAGTTTAAGGAACCCTTTGTAGGGGCGGATTCACAACTCCCCCACCACATGCTCATTCAGGTGTGAGCCCCTCATTTAAAAGAAGAAGTAGAGAAGTGGAAAGGGGGATTTAAATGCTATAGAACTGGGGTCCCCAACCTTTTTTCCCCGTGAACAACATTCAGATGTAAAAGGAGTTGAGGAGCAAAGTAAGTATAAAAAATGTTCCTGGGGAGCCAAATAAAGGCTGTGATCGGCAGCCCCTATATGGACTGTCAACCTACAGGAGGCTCATTTTTGGGCTCATGTTTGCGCCCTCTTCTAGTTGCCCCCAAACTGTGAGCCAGCCTGATACCCGTGGGACCCATACATCACTACCTCAAACGCCACCATCATATTCTTAATCTCTGGTCCTTTATCTGCTCATGTACTTTAATGAGGAACTAGTGTAAAAATGAAAATGAAACCTTTAATGGGAAAGTATAAATAATTGTGCCATAGGGAGATCCCGAGGACCTTGGACACTGGATCAATCACAGATTATAAAAATCTGAAAATTAAAAGCACTGATGGAATTTTTTTACATTTGTGCATGCAGAGCATTAATAATTATGTATTTGTGCAGGGTTTTCACTCCGTATGTGGAATCTTTCAGAAAAACCACAGAATGTAAATACCTGTCCATGAAGCACTTCCTTAGGCATCTGATCAAACCTAAAAGCGAATTCCGTTGATTAACTGCCAAATGAAAGGAATTTACATGTCTCCTGAAGCTATGCTAAGGGAAGACTGTAACCTTTAATTATTTCTCAGGGAAATACTGTACCTCTGCTGGCATAGCTTATTGGTATCTGTTTATACAGACTAGAACAGTGGTTATCAGGTCATTCAGTTCAACCGTCCCCCTTGGAAGTCCAACCTATCATCACCCTTTGGTCCATAACTGAGTTACATAGTAACATAGTAACATAGTAAGTAAGGTTGAAAAAAGACACACGTCCATCAACCTTTTAGTTTTTTTTTTTTTTTTTTAATCTGCTTGCTAGTTGATCCAGAGGAAGGCAAAAAAAACCTATCTGAAGCCTCTCCAATTTGCCTCAGAGGGGGGAAAAAATCCTTCCTGACTCCAAAATGGCAATGGGACCAGTCCCTGGATCAACTTGTACTATGAGCTATCTCCCATAGCCCTGTATTCCCTCACTTGCTAAACACCATCCAACCCCTTCTTAAAGCTATCTAATGTATCAGCCTGTACCACTGATTCAGGGAGACAATTCCACATCTTCACAGCTCTCACTGTAAGAAAAACCCTTCCCAATATTTAGGTGGAACCTCTTTTATTCTAATCGGAATGGGTGACCTCGTGTCAGCTGGAAAGACCTACTGGTAAATAAAGCATTAGAGAGATTATTATATGATCCCCTTATATATTTATACATAGTCATCATATCACCCCTTAAGCGCCTCTTCTCCAGCGTGAACATCCCCAATTTGGCCAGTCTTTCCTCATAGCTAAGATTTTCAATACCTTTTACCAGCTTAGTTGCCCTTCTCTGTACCCTCTCTAATACAATAATGTCCTGTTTGAGTGATGGAGAGCAAAACTGTACGGCATATTCTAGATGGGGCCTTACAAGTGCTCTATACAGTGAAAGAAAGACCCAGATATTGGAAAATATTAATGTGTTAGTCATTCACCCAGAGTGCCAGAGAATATCAGGAACTGCAAATAATCCACAACATAGTGGGGTGGGTCTGTGACATCAGGGGCAGAGCTATGACGTGGTAATCAGCAACTGGCCGATCACCATGTTAATCATAGAAAATCCTGCCTGGTTTTCCGAATTTGGAATACCGGGCAGGCAGTTTTAACCCAGACAGCCCTTCAAAAAACCAGGCTGTCCGGGTCAAAACTGGACAGGTGGCAACCCTAATTTTATTGGTCAAATATGGATTCAGGCAACAACATAGATTACACATATCTCTTCTTTACCAACAGGCCCTGTCTTCAAAAATACTTAAGAGCTCATTCTTACTACAGGTATGGGACCTGCTAGCCAGAGTTCTTGGGACCAGGTGTTTTCCAGATATGGGATCTCTCCGTAATATCTCCATACCTTAAAGGAACAGTAACACCATGTAATGAAAGTGTTTTAAAGGAATGACAATATAATTACTGTTTCCCTGCACTGATAAAACTGATGTATTTGCTTCAGAAAGTCTACTATAGTTTATATTAACAATCTACTGTGTAGCCATGGAGGCAGCCATTCAAAAATCAGGTGACATAGCTGATAACAGATGCATTCTGCAGAATCCCATTGTATTCTATTACAGAGTTTATCTGTTATCTGCTAAGTAACCTGTGCCTTTTCTCCTTTTTCGGCCTAAATGTCTGCCCCCATTATACATATCTCTTCGGCACAGCAATTTGTACGCAATCATTCTGCCATTTCCATGGGAATGGATCCACTTCATGGTATGATATGTTGAAAACACAAATCACAAAATACCCTCCTTCTTCTGTCTTGTCTCAGCGTTAATAGAATGTAAATTCCTCAAAATGAAATATAAAAAACAATTTTTATCTATGTTTAAGTATATACTTCAAAACAACAACACCTGGCTTTTAGGGTCTGCAATTACTATAGTGTGGTTTCTCAAAGCATATATTTCCAGATGATATATACTACAGAAGGGGTTCCCAACCCTTTTTTTTCCTGTTACATTCAAGTGTAAAATGAGTTAAAAGAGAGCAACACAGACAGAAAAGTTCCTGGAACTGCCAAATACAGACTATGATTGGCCTGATCTGCTAAGGAGGCTCTTTTTGGCAGTACACCTGTTTTTTTCCCAAGTAGGGTTGTTACCTTTCTAACTGGCGGGGCCATGACATAGAGCGAAGCAGTGACATCATGGGGCAGGGCTATGACACGGTGAACAGTGATTGGCTGATCGCAGTGTCAGTCATGAGGAATCCTGCCTGGTTTTCCTTATTTGGAAAAACCAGCAGGAAATTTTCAAAATCGGACAGGTGGCAACCCTATTCCCAAGCCTGGAATTTAAAAATAAGCATCTGCTTTGAGGCCACTGTGAGCAACATCCAAGGGGTTGGGGAGCATCATGTTACTCCCAAGCAACTGGTTGTGAACCATTACACTAGACGTTACTTACTTATACCTTGGACAGAAATATAACATCATCAAAAGTCGCAAAAATGACCCCGTAGTGCATATTCAGCGAGCGTGTCTAGCAGGGGTCAGGCTTAACTCCAGAAAAAAATCCATGAGAATGGGTACAAGGTGGGATTAGGGATGCCTACAGGTCTTCCCCCTGTTCCTCATGAATACAGTGCTGCATTCCTGGGACAAATGCAAGTCTCTGCACTAAGTTTTGTAATTTGCAATTCTACATACAGGGCACCAAGTGTAAATAAATCTGGTGGATTTACCTGTAGAGTTTTTTTTAGTACAGTTTACACAAATAATTTGCTATTATGCTAGCTAAATTTTAGTGCATGGTAAATATCTCCTTGCACCTTTATTAATAACTAAGCTTTTGTAGATAAATAAGAATAATGAAATAGATGACATGCAGTATTAAAAACACTTCTCTCTACATGCAAATTCCACGTGCCTTTTAGGGTAAGGGCACACCTGGCGATTCGGGGAAATTTAGTTAACTGGCGACTAATCTCCTCTTTTTTGGGGCGGCTAATCTCCCCGAACGGCTTCCCCTGTCTTCAGCGGCTATAATGAAAAATCACCTACGGCATTTCACACGCGGCGCTTCGTATTCCGAAGTCGCCCGAAGTTTCCTCGTGAGGCGTGTGCCATGCCACAGGTGATTTTTCATTATAGCCGGCGGAAGACTGGAATTCCTAAACTTGGTGAAGTACCTAGGGTTTTCTTAGTGGTTTTATTCCCTTTTATTTATTTTTTTTTGTCCTTGTTCTCTAATGAACTCATAGCCCATATGAATGCTTGTGCCTAAGTGTATAAACTCCTTATATGTGCGGAAAGAGACCTATTTGTATGTTGAATAACTAGTACAGCTAGCAGGAAAGTGTGTTTTGAATGTAAAATAACCCTTTGGCTGGAGTGTTTGTTGAACTAGTAGGAACTAACCCTGACTATCTGCCATAGGAGAGAGTGTTTGATGCATTGTTGTAGTGTGAGTTATTACCTGTGATAGAGGACAGGGGAATAGTCACATTAGATTTCGATCGCCTGTTAATGATAGATGATGGCAGCGACTTAATTTTCTGGGTGTTGGTATGTTTTGGGGTGTCTGATGTTAGCCTAACCTGCGTGTAAGGTAATTGAGAGACTGAGTGTAACCCCTTATAGCCAAACCCAAGAGTTATGTGTGATTGAGAGTCCCATTTACGTGACAAATTGGTGAAAGCAGTGGGAATGTGGGATATGCAATCAAGGGTCTCTTTGTGAACTTGTGACAAAGTATTTCCAGTGTTAACTGCTATGATGCCAGAGCAATACTGCCCTGGCATGACAATGAGTATTAGAGGGGTGTATAAATGACAAACAGTGTGCTGGTGTAGGGATATAGTAACATGGTTACCCCTAGGTTGTGAGTGAATATGGAGGAGCCTACCTCCAGAATTGGAGTTGGAGTTAAAATAGTGGGAGCCTCTGGTGTAAAAGTCAGGACTGTAGATTGTTCTCTTGGATACCCCTCATGTATAATGGAGGATATGTCTACAGTGCCATGGGGATAGGGGCCACTGAGAAGTCCAAGTTGGATAAATGGGTCGGATAAATGAGAATTAGTCTGAGATCAAGCATAGATGCTTGCTAAGTTATCCAAAGTGTGTGAATTAGAGATTAATAGCTGAGCTGCCCTAAACTCCACTGAGCAATGGTTGCGGACTAATAATTCAACAACAGAAGGGCCACGACTACAGGGACCCCAAGTGACATTCCATGAGTCTTCCATAGATTGAAGGCACTGCCTATTGTATAAGTACTAACTCTACTATTGTTGACTGTTACAGCATTGCATGTAACTGAGATACACATTCATGCACCTGATTAATTAAAAATAATTTTGCTATTTGTTTAAGCACCTCTGACTCCGACTATACCACATTCTTTTTTATCCCACCATCCTCCATTGCAGGGACTGTACAAGCTTTATAAAAATTGATACCCAGTGGGGTAATTCACTTTATAAACCATTTACCAACTAACACCAAAAATTCTCTGCAAACTGGAAATGGGAAATAGCAAATAGTTTTTATCATTGTAATCACAGCACTGGTGGTTCCTGATACTGGTTGGGAAATCCTCGACATTTAGAACATGGAACGCTGGTTTCCTGTGCTAAACTTCACTCCAGGAACTTCTAAACAAAGCCACCGGCATGTACTCTGACTAATTCTGTTATTGCACTATGATGAGGAATTGTTTATGGCTGTTTTTTGTTAGGAATTATGCTGGGATATATGGAGCATATGTGCCGACTAACAAACCAGTTACAATAACTGCAAGTTCTATTGAAATTTATTAAAGAAAAAATGAAAATGCAGGGACAGACAGAAAAAAACAAGTCCTTCAAACAGGCAGGGCCGGATTTACATAGTGGGCGCCCCTAGGCCCACTGCTGTTCGCCACCCCTGTCCCCTCACCTTTATTCGTGCACATTTTCATCATTTGGACTGGAGCAATGGGGATTGGCGCACAGGAAATTTAAAAAATGATTGTATCTCCAGTGTTTTAGAACCAATGTGGATGTGGTTGAGCAGCATGCCGCCCCCCTAAAATCCTGCCGCCCTAGGCCCGGGCCTAGGTGGCCTTTCCACAAATCCAGGCCTGCAAACAGGTTGAGGGTCAGGGATGGCAGCAAAGAATCAAGTCAGTATAACAGGCCAAAGGTCAAGGGTGGGCAACTAACGTACACAGTTCAAAAACAGGACGTAATCAAAACCGAGAGGTCAGATAATGGGGAACGCAGACAGGAACAGAACTTATGGAAACAGGATCAGGAACAATGTCTCAGGAACAGGAGCAAAATCTGGAACAAAATGAAAATGCAAGGACAGACAGAAAAAAACAAGTTTTTCAAACAGGCTGGGGATCAGGGCTGGCAGCAAAGAATCAAGTCCGTATAACAGGCCGAAGAAAAAAACCCTTTTCAATCAATATGATTTATATCATACCTCATATCAACTATATCTCTCTATTGTGAATGGACCACTGTTCTACAAGAAGACACGATTCTACAAGATTTAAATGATGCTTTCTCTAAACTGCAGTTTTTAGATCTTTCTTTGTCATCACACTTAGAGCTGGGCTCAATGTTGACTACTTGAGAACAGTCCAGCATTTTACTTTTAATGTTTCCTGGGTACTTTCCGATCTTTGATTTGGATCACTGTCCTTCTAAGAGGACCCTAGATCTGCAGTGGAGACCAGGCGTTCTTATACTGGGTTCAGTTTTAAAATCCATATTGCCTCTCTAATCTTATAATGCCATGTACATACTTAAACCGGCAAATAAACTCCAAAATTCCAATGAATGCCCCCCATGTTTGCCTGGGAGATTGTGTAATTTTCTTTGAAGGCTACATTTTTTTCCTGCTAAAGAAATAGATATTGTGCTTTACCAAAGGTTCACAGGACTTTCTTGGGGACCAAAAACACAAGAAAATTTAGTGTTATCACTGTTAGTATTGGCATTTATAGTCATTCATACACATATAAGTGCATTATGGCAATTACATCACAACCCTGATCCTCTTTAGTTAATATGAGAGCCCAAATTTAAAATGCAAATGCGGAAATAACATGCTCTAAAGGAAATATATTATGTTTGTGAATGAAGCACCACTCCAGTAACTAGGGCTCTATGTAAAATATGTTGATCAAGATCAATTTATTAAAGGGATACTGACATGGGAAACTTCTGCACTGAAATCAGGTCTTGATTTTTTTTAGATTTAATTTTGAAATCTGACATGGGAGTAAACATATTGTAAGTTTCACAGGTGCCCCCAGTCATGTGATTTGTGCTCTGATAAACTTCAGTCACTCTTTACTGCTGCACTGCAAGTTGGAGTGATGGTTTTTATGGATTACAGTTATGGGATATGTGATCAGGAAACCCATTATCCCGAGAGGTCCCAATTACAGGAAGGTAATCTCTATTATAATCAGATAATTCATAGTTTTAAAACATATTTTCTTTGGTCCTTAGACTCCTTAATATTCTGGATAACAGGTCCCATACCTGTACTAGAACTGGTACAAACTTTAAATGTATAACAATATCCCTTATGATTTTCACTGGACTTTTGTAGGTGAACAAAGTGAAACATTTTTATTGTACAAAGGATAGGTTTTGCATTTTCAATTACATTTTTTATTTGAGTAACAGGTTAAATGTTATTACAGTTTTAGAACATTCCTTCTCTGCATATGCCAGGACTCAACATGCCTGCCATACAAATCATACAAACTAAGCCAGAAGATCCTTTTTATCTCAATAATAATAAGAGGCTGGTGGCAAGGGGAATGTTTCAGGAACAGAAGAAAGGTCAAGTCTGGCCAAGGCAGGTGCAATGCTGTTTATTTAGAGATTGAACAACAGTTACAGAAAAAGAATTGTAAGGGAGAGTAAGATGAGCACTATGGCGCAAATTCACTAAGCGCCGAACGCTAGCGTTAATTCGCTAGCGTTTGGCATTTTTCGCTACTGCGCAAATTCACTAACGAACGCTGGCGTAATTTCGCTAGTGTTACTTTGCACCCTTACGCCAGGCGAATTTTCGCTAGCGACGTAACTACGCAAATTCACTAACTTGCGCAGTGTACTGAACGCTACCTTTTACGCTAGACTTCCTTCGCCACCTCAGACCTGGCGAAGCGCAATGGAGTAGATAGGGATTGTTTCAAAAAAAGTCCCAAAAAACGCTGGCGTGTTTTCTACATGATGGGTGATAGGCTGAAAAAGATCGAAAATATTTTTGGGGCTCCCCTCCTTCCCTCTACCTAGATATATGGGCACCCTGGGAATTACTATCTTCGGAAAACTGAACTTGGACACTTTTACCCCCACAAACAGTAGATCTGATATGTCTCCTATGGGTTCTTCTCCACCATAATCCTTTCTTTTTTAAAATGCTAATTGTTTAGGGTAACAATATAAACTTGATCCAAAGTTGTTACTTTCTATATACAAACCATTTGTTATATTCTGATGTTTGGTTATTACTACTGACTGTAAAACCATATTGTCATGCTTAATAAAAATATAAGTTACAAAAAAAGAAAGGCTGAAATTCATACAGACCTGCCAAATCCTTTATTTCAACTGTGAGTTGATGTGTGCAACGTGACTCTTTAAGAGAGAACATTTCTGATTCATCCTTACATTTCCTTTCTTCCCTTTTTGATGACTATAAATACTAGTCATAGTTATTTTGGGCTACATTAATGTGTTAATCATCCTGACATGCTTCTATTTATATTGTTGCTCTGCAGTTGTGATTAACAATGGGGCCACACTGGTGACAAAGTTACTCATTAAGGACAATGGAGTTTATCTTCCTACCAATGCTGCTGGCAGTTACAAGGATCATATGGGCTGAAATTGTTCTGGTTAATCCCCAAAGCACGAAAGGCTGCCAATGCAACATGGTTCTTATAGTGGAAACCTCCAAAATCGATCTACAGTATCTTTTCGGATTTGGTCATGTTGCTCTTTCCACCCACAATGCAGTTCAACTAAAATGGAAAAACACTCTGGAATAATTTACTCTTTTAAAGATGCCTTTAAACAGTAAATGCTACCAGCTGACTGGTTGCTATGAGTTACTGCTCCTGGGCAAACTTAGTACATTTTACAATATACGTAACTCTTTTGTATTTAACATAGATTTAATCTGCCATAAATCAGCCTATACCAGAATCGGACTGAAAAAAACCCAGTACCCTTGTGGGCCCCAGCCTGAAGAGATAAGTAGGTATGACCTGTTGGTGGTGGGGGAAGGTTAAATAAGGGGGTTGCGTTTGGGGGGGTGGCAGGTGGTGAACCTCTGCTGAAGTGCCAGAACGAGGCATGAAATGCGTCAGGTGATTGCACATGTCATAAGTTTAGGAGATACTTCACACAAATGATACCTGTCAACTGTTTTTAACATAAGCTTGGTAATAAAGTTTTTTCAATTTTAACTCGTGACTATTGATGGATGAATAAATTCCCCTGGCACAAATTCGTGGCCACATTTTGCCACCGGCGAATAAATTCGCGAATTTCCCGAGAAAATTCGCTGGTGTCAATTTCCGATTTTCACTTATTGTCTTGAAAATGTTCGAATTTCACGATTTTTTCGTGAAAACGTTCGAATGTCAAGATTTTTTTGTGAAAACTTTTGAATTTCACGATTTTTTTGTGAACTTTCTGATTTCACGATTTTTAGAGAATTTTCCGGAGAAATTTGCCCATCACTACTCGTGACTCAAGGGCACTAATTGCCTATTCTTGTCTTATAAGATGGGACTTGAACTGGAGAATTCCAACAACCGCTGCTCTACATATACAGTATACAAGAACCTATATATCTTCAAGAACCTGAAAAATACTACAGGGACATACTCCACTCTGCTGAAGCCCATCTATACCTGGAGAAAACTAAAAATGTGTGTCAACAAATACAATATATCACCACTGAAGAACAGCCTCAGACATAGTGGGTAGCATGTTACTCAATCCAGGGTTTAAAAAAAATTAAAAGAAGGTTATTGGCATTACAAGGTTCTACTTTAGTTGGAATCATATGTCTGTAAGGGTCAAAAATCAAATAAATCTGCTGTAGTTGATGAATAAGTGTTAGCTTGAATGAGCATCTTGCTTGGGATGAAGTTATAGTTCCCCTTTAAGATCATGTACAACGTTGTAGATCATGGCAGAAGAACACTGGAAAACTCTAGTACAACCGAAACTATAAAGACCAACTAATAATTGTGATGTAAAAGCAAGAAGTAAGTACTCTTTTCAAGCGCGCTATTTTATAACTGTCAAAAAATTACCTCAATCTGGTTGGGTAAGAAAAACCAACATGAAATCAAATTACAAAACTAATAAAAGGTTTTGTGAATAAAGAAAAGAGTTTACAGAATCGCGGTCCAACATTTAAACAAGATGAAGGGAGACAAAGGGAAGTATATGGCACAGGCAAATTGTGCCGAATGAAACCATAAGATTGAATTTCAGCAGCAGGAAAAATACCATTGCTTCTGAATACTTGTTCCCACGCTTACAAATAATGATAAATGTGGTAAAAATGGCCAGGCGAAAAATTATTTGGAAGCTGAAGGAAAAATAGCGGCTTGGAAAGGTCATTCACAAAACAAGTGCAACATCTGCACAGACATCATCAGGTTTTTTTGCTAACAATCCAGTATTAGGAAATTAGCCAGAGGCATCTCTTTTCCTTCCCTGGGTTTTTGCTCATTGTGATGATATATATATATATATATTCCATACAGCAGTGCACATTATGAAATAAGATGAATTCCACAGTAAGTTCTAGAACAGTAGCTGTGGAATATTTTCAATTCAAGCCTCGTGGAGGTCCAACCTTTGGTCAGGCTTCTGATTAGCTCATAACCAGATTTAGATATAGAAAACTATTTGTGTATTAGTCATTCAGCCATAGTCCTAAAAACTTCCAGAACATCAATTAAGATTTACCACAAATATCTTCCAACTGACCTCCATGCTGGGCTTTTACATATATGTAGGAAAGCCATCATAGTTGCATAGTAAGTGGTTGAAAAGAAATGTCCATCAAGTTCAACCTTTTAGGTCTATATACAGTATAACCTGCCTAACTGCCAGTTGATCCAGAGGAAGCCTCTTCAATTTGCCTCAGAGGGGGAAAAAATTCCTTCCTGACTCCAAGATGCAATGGGACCAGTCCCTGGATCAACTTGTACTATGAGCTATCTCCCATATCCCTGTATTCCCTCACTTGCTAAACACCATCCAACCCCTTCTTATACCTATCTAATGTATCAGCCTGTACCACTGATTCAGGGAGACAATTCCACATCTTCACAGCTCTCACTGTAACAAACCCCTTCCCAATATTTAGGTGGAACCTCTTTTCTTCTAATCGGAATGGGTGACCTTGTGTCAGCTGGAAAGACCTACTGGCATAGGGCAACAGAATTTTAGGGGCAACATGCTGCAGCATCTAAATGGCTTCTGAAGCACTGGGGACATGTGAGAGATTTACTGACTGTAAATTCCCTGATGCTCTGTACCCAATGAGATGCGCACACAAAGGGGCAAGGAGGGACTAGTGGTAAATCCAGGCTTTTGGGCAATATATGGTTTGTTATACTTGTGTTAATGGTGCCGCAAAATCCACAAATAAAAACGTAACAGTATCTGCATCCCGTCTACTGTAAAGGTCAAGTTCAAAGATTTGTTTTTATTTATGGATGAACGGAGAGATATTGATGGGCTGCACTCGGGCTAGTGACTGCGATGGGAGACAATAAACAGGACCCACACATACCAAGCATACTAAACACTTATCTGGCAGTACTTCAGTACTTGGCTAATCACATCATTAAAAAAGAAAACATTGTAGTTAAGGCACATAAACACTTCCCACTCTGTTGAAACATTCTGGAGAGTAGAATCTTCATCCGTGATTCATGTTTTCTAAGTAAAACCCTAAAATAAATCTGAAAATTTGTGTAACACAGCAGCAAGTTTGGGTTCATGTGGGATGCTTTGTAAAATCATATCTATCTTGTATTATTTAACATTTAGTGGATGGGACATTTTATGCACAAATCATAACAGGCACTTCACGTGGGGGGTGGGTAGCATCCGGAAGAATATCAGCAACAGTGGAGCCAGAAAAATAAATAAAAAATAATAAACTTTAATTCAATCCTTAAAATGGTATAAACAGGCGGCAGGGAGAGTGTAGCTTGACGCGTTTCGTGACCAATACGTCACTTCATCAGAAGCTTTATAGACAACACCAATAAAAGAATAAATATTCCAATTAAAAAGTCACAATAATGCGTATTAGCTTAATCTAACATAATATAAATGTTGTTTAAGGGGGTAAAACAAGTATTTAAGTCATTGAAATCATTTAAATCAGTCCAATAAGAGTAATCACATCAAATAGTAATCATTTCGCAACATTGCGAAATATATAAGAAATAGAAACCTCCTAATGAGAAACAAAGTATATATATATATACGATAATGTTGCAAGTATCTTATCTACTACTTGTAACAAATTAAAGATCAAAACAGATAAGCAGATGTAGGCAAGCACAAAAAATATGAAAAAACATACTAAGTTAAACTCATTGATATTAAATTAAGCGGGAGTGAGTCCAAGGATACTAGATGTTAGAGATAAAAACCCAATATATAATATATAGTGAATAAAGTACCCCCTCTTGTAAAATATGAGGATATTATAAGTTACCGAGGAGTTTCATGACCATATAAAAACACGAGGCCGAAGGCTGAGTGTTTTTATACAGGTCATGGAACTCCGTGTATATGATATATTTATTGGCCTTAGAGATACCCATCCTGCTGTTTTGACGCTATGGGTCAGGGCACACGATCAGATTCAGGGAGATTAGTTGCCCGACGACAAATCCCCTCCCCGAACTGCCTCCCGCCGTCTAGAGTCTAAATTGCCAGTGGGATGGCACTCGGAGCATTTAGTTTTCCGAAGTTTCCTCGTGAGGCAACTTCGGGCGACTTTGGAAAACGAAGAGTTCTGAGTGCCACCCCGCTGGCGATTTACATATGTAGGGACTCTGAGATTTGGGTGTAGTTACTCAGGCAGTTCCCCCTTGTCCGTTTCCTCACCTGGAGCACCTTGTACCCCTGGAGGGAATATTGCTGTTTGAAGCTATCCTATTATGTCTGTGAACATCTAAGTAGTACCTGTGAACTACTCCATTGCAACGGTTTGTGAAGAAACTTCTGGCTGAGTATCCTGCTGCACTGAACTACACAAGGTACCGGGAGTTACAGGACTACACTGGGGTCCTGGGCGCATTACAAGCAGTTTTTGCCTGGTCACACACAGCCTTCATACACTGCAAAACTACACTCAAGGGTGTGCTACACACACACATTCATTCATTTTAGCCAAGCGCAGAGCGAGGGAAGGCATTCGGGGAAGATTGGTCGCGGAAAGTCGCTGTGATTCGACTAAAGATCTCCCCAAATCGCCCAGTGTGTCCCAGCCCTTAAACTCACAGCATTCCACCTATCCATAGAAAGGAACAGTGAACACACTATGCAAGTGACAGGCTGAGGGAACAAGACTGAGTCATTTGTTTACATATTAATTATTAACAGGACCTACTGACCTTGCTCCATGTGTATCAGGTTTCTGTATTGTGATTTCACAGTGTGGGGAGTGTGCAGAGAGCACATATTGTGGTTGTGGCAGGTGAATGTAACAAATCCTCCATTGTTCCCTGGTTATTATAAGAGTACAACACCAATATCCAGCAATATTGACTTTCACTAAAATTACAATACAAACATCTTTATATGTGTGTGTGTGTCTATATATATATAGATATTGTAAAAATGAATGCACTCCTTTGGGGGAAAGTAAAATAAGATGGTAACGGAAAAAAATATTCGCAATTCAAAAAGTTATGCCTTTGTGCGAACAAATCTGTCTTTGCGCAAATTCAATATAGCTTTTGCGAAAACTGTCTAGCGACCCCTTCCGACAGGGGAAGAAGTTTTGAGAATTTTATAGTTTGCGCCAGTGCGCAGCAAATGTAATAAAACTTCTTACTGAAAAAGTTGTTTCAAAAGATTACAACACCTTCATGAACTAAGAGTGCGCAATTAAAATTCGCAATGCCATAACAGTTTAAGGAAGAATATTACATTGCGAAATGTGATTTTTTTTTATTCTTATTTGTGCAAATTGTTTTGCTCTTTGCGACTTTTATTACATTCCCCCACTTGACTTCATAATGCAGTGAAAAAAAAGTGAAAAATGTATTGTTGTTCCGGTCCAAATTGGCACAAGGCTGCAGGATGAGTTATACAGGGAGCTCTGAGTATCACTCATGTATTATAAGGAATAATGTACCCCCTACTGTAAATGATAAGGATATTAGAAGTCACTGAGGGGTTGTTCTGTGACCATATAAAGGCACAAGGCTGCAGGCTGAGTTATACAGGGAACTCTGAGTATCACTCATGTATTATAAGGGATAATGTACCCCCTACTGTAAATGATAAGGATATTAGAAGTCACTGAGGGGTTGTTCTGTGACCATATAAAGGCACAAGGCTGCAGGCTGAGTTATACAGGGAACTCTGAGTATCACTCATGTATTATAAGGGATAATGTACCCCCTACTGTAAATGATAAGGATATTAGAAGTCACTGAGGGGTTCTATGCCCATATAAAGGCACAAGGCTGCAGGCTGAGTTATACAGGGAACTCTGAGTATCACTCATGTATTATAAGGGATAATGTACCCCCTACTGTAAATGATAAGGATATTAGAAGTCACTGAGGGGTTCTATGCCCATATAAAGGCACAAGGCTGCAGGCTGAGTTATACAGGGAACTTTGAGTAACACTCATGTATTATAAGGGATAATGTACCCCCTACTGTAAATGATAAGGATATTAGAAGTCACTGAGGGGTTGTTCTGTGACCATATAAAGGCACAAGGCTGCAGGCTGAGTTATACAGGGAACTCTGAGTATCACTCATGTATTATAAGGGATAATGTACCCCCTACTGTAAATGATAAGGATATTAAAAGTCACTGAGGGGTTGTTCTGTGACTATATAAATTGTAAAGACATTAGAGTTATACAAGCACATACAAATGAATGTGCGGTGGCAGGGGCAGTCTGTTATAAATGCATTTAATGACATATTTGCCATTAGAACCAAGTCTTTAAACTCATGTTAATATTCCTGTTAAACAGAATGGCAATATAGTCATTTTAGTATATTCCCGGCACTCTTCGCCTTCTCTTACGCTCATAACGACTAGATAACGACTATTCCATTGTAGCACATTTATATTAAATATATAATGCATCAAATTAACTGTCATGGAAGACATTAATGTATGGAATGTGGTTCCGTTAAATCAATACTTTTCTTCGAATAAATTTTAATGGTCATGGGAAGTGCGGCAGAACATCATCAACCCAGCGGTCAATATGAGAGGTCTTGCCCAAGTCATATAATTTAAAGGACAAGGAAAGTCTAAAATAGAATAAGGCTAGAAATGCTGTATTTTGTATACTAAACATAAGCATGAACTTACTGCACCACAAGCCTAATCAAACAAATGATTTATGCTTTCAAAGTTGGCCACAGTGGGCTGTCATCTTGTAACTTTGTTAAACATCTTTGCAAGACTTAGACTGTGCACATGCTCAGTGTGGTCTGGGCTGCTTAGGGATTGTCATAAACAAAGCTGCTTGAGTTCTGAATGGCTGGGAAGTAAGGCGGGGGCTCCCCCTGCTGTTCATAAGTATAATTGTTTCCCTGCTCAGCAGTTAGGGACCGTCTGACAATTCCTATCCACAGCAGTAAATTAAGGGAGAATTTCACTGATACAGTCACGTTTCTTATAAAAACGGTACATATTTTTTAATTAAAGTATATTGGAGATAGGTTTCTTTTTCATTAAAGAAAGTAAAAATGGGATTTTATTTTTTTGCCTTTCCTTGTCCTTTAATACAGATGAGTCATGTTTATAAGAAATTTCATAAATGTCTTGATGGCTAAAAAAAAAAGTCCGTAACATAATATTACAGTAAGCGGTCGTTTTATGTTTGGAATGACAGATTAAACATTTAATTCAATTGCGTTACATGCCTTCAGATATACAGTATCCAAGGCCCTTTATTTCACTTTCCAAATACATAGGATATTTACTAAAGTGACTGCATTCCACACAGGTTATTAGATTTATCTCAAGGGAAACAGCTTTCATTGCTCGGTTACATTGTGAGATAAATGGAAAGACTCATTTATGGTCACCAGGTGATAAGTACCTCGGTATGTTATGCTCATAGGGCTTTACATTTTACTGACAACCCAAAGATCCGCTGATGATCTGATGCAAACGTGTGTCCATGATGTTGGTGGGTGTAATTGTGCTGAAAGTCTAGGAAGGAAAGTTGGTAACTGTTAGGGGCCGATTCACTAACTTCGAGTGAAGGATTCGAAGGTAAAAAACTTCGAATTTCGAAGTTTTTTTTGGGCTACTTCGACCATCGAATGGGCTACTTCGACCTTCGACTACGACTTTGATTTGAACTAAAAATCGTTCGACTATTCGACCATTCGATAGTCGAAGTACTGTCTCTTTAAAAAAAACTTTGACCCCCTAGTTCGCCATCTAAAAGCTACCGCAGTCAATAGCAGTCCCCATAGGCTTGGCTAACTTTTTTTGATCGAAGGATATTCCTTCGATCGTTGGATTAAAATCCTTTGAATCTTTCGATTCAAAGGATTTTATCGTTCGATCGAAGGAATTATCCTTCGATCGTTCGATCAAACTATCTGCGCTAAATGCTTCGACTTCGATATTTGAAGTCAAAGAATTTTAATTCCTACTCGAATATCGAGGGTTAATTAACCCTCGATATTCAACCCTTAGTGAATCGGCCCCTTAGTGTTAAAAGAACATCAAAACATTAAAGTATTTTAAAGTAATGAAACTATAATGTAATGTTACGCTGCACTGGTACAACTGGTGCGTTTGCTTCAGAAATTATATAATTGTTATTATAAACAAGCAGCTGTGTAGCCATTGAAAGCTGAAAAATAGTAGAAAAGCACAGGATACACAGCATATAACAGATACATTCTGTATTATACAATGGGATTCTTCAGAACTTATCTGTTATCTACTGTGTATCCTGAATGGCTGCCCCCCATGGCTACACAGCAGCTTGTTTATATAAACTATAGTAGTACTTATCTGTTATCTACTGTGTATCCTGTGCTTGAATGGCTGCCCCATGACTACACAGCAGCTTGTTTATATAAACTATAGTAGTACTTATCTGTTATCTACTGTGTATCCTGTGCTTGAATGGCTGCCCCATGGCTACACAGCAACTTGTTTAGATAAACTATAGTAGTGTTTCTGAACCAAACACACCAGTTTTACCAGTGCAGGCCAACAGTACATTACTGTATATAGTAATTTAAGCTTATCATCTCCGTCAAATTCCTTCCCATTTATAAATATATATATTTCAATCAAATGACATATTCTAAACATGCTGTACAGTTGTTTGTTTACAATAATGGCACAAGAAACTACTTCAGACACATTTCTTAGTAGCCCCAATATGAGAAGCAGAAGCCAATTGGTTCTGACCTAAGATCCGTCAGGGGAAACTAAGTATTGTAATTCAGCAATTGAAGCCCCGACAAAGTCCAAACAACTGGACCTTGGATCTAGGGCTGCATTACTTGTCTAATCCTTATTGCACCTACACGCCAAAGGCCCAACCTCTCTTCTTGCCATTTGAGATGAAGCTTTTGTTAACTTTCAGGGACCTTTACATTAGGGATAAGAGTCTATTTAATTTAGCTTAAAAATTTGTACAAGATCTGCATCCCTCCCAACTGTTCCTTATTCGGAGGGACAGTCCCTCTTTTGACAGCTCAACCCGCAGTCTCTCATTTGTACTGGAAAGTCCCTCTTTTCTCTGCACTGAACAGCCAGAAAAAGAAACAAAATTTCTCACTTAATTGGCTTTTAGCAGAGCCCAGAACAGCTAACAGGTGCAAATAAGATACTTTGTAACAATTTTGAGACACAAAAACACAGTTTAGATAAGGAGAAATATTTTCAAACTTTCATAACCTGCCAAATTTTGTAAAACAAACATGGTAATTAGGGGGTGTGGCCACATAAAGGGGTGTGGTCAAAAAACTGCTGCGCTACGTGCAGAAAATTTTTTTTTCCCCTCTTTTTACTTCTAAAATGTTGGGAGGTATGGATCTGTATTAATTTTTGTGGAACAACTTGTTTTAGTGTCATTTTAGCCCACCATAGAGCTCCACCTTGTGGCAAAGTGACAGACCTACTGCCCATCTATTACAATTTGGTTGGACGTGAGTAGCGTGAAAGGTTTCAGGTGAATTGTTCATTCCCAAAGGCTCAGCAGCAACTCACATAGTTAAAACTGCTGGTTTATTCTTCCACTTCAAATGTACATCTGCATTTTTAGCCTGTGCCACATTGTAACTGTGCTACATCATAATGCCTAAATTAATTACCATATATTATTGTACTTTTAAGATTAATATTCTTTGTTTCCTTATCTCTCAACCTAGTGGCCTCTTTCATTTATCCACCAGCTCTGCATTCACCGTGCGTATAGAGAAGTGTGGGAGCAAAATACACAACTGTCTGTTAATTTGCTCATGTGACCTAACATGTACTGTATGGTGTGCACCGTGAATCCTACGATCCCAGGGGGCGGCCCTTATTTTTTAAAATGGCAATTTTCTATTTAGGATTACCCAATGGCACCTACTACTAAAAATTATTATGAAAATGTTTTTTTACATGAAGCAGGGTTTTACATATGAGCTGTTTGTGCAATATCTTTTTATAGAGACCTACATTGTTTGAGGGGTATAGTTTTCCTTTAAGATGCTGCTCTGTCCATGAGATACCACATAAGCTCATATATATATATATATATTTCACATCTACCTTTTGTAATGGTGAAGGAGACCATACAGATCCTTGTAATACAGGCATCTGTTATACAGAATGCTTGGGGCCTGGTGTTTTCCGGATAATGAATCTTTCCATAATTTGGATCTTCTACTAAATGTTAAATAAACCCAATAGGCTGGTTGTGCTCCCAATAAGGATTAATTATATCTTAGTTGGGATCAAGTACAAGTTACTGTTTTATTATTACAGAGAAAAAGGAAATTTTTAAGAATGTGGATGATTTGATTATAATGGAGTCTATGGGAGATGGCCTTTCTTTAATTCGGAATTCTGGATAATGGGTTTCCAAATAACAGATTCCATACCTGTACTGCAATGCTTGTGGGTGTTTGGTGATTAAATGCAGTGTCTCTCTCATACCTATGAAAGGCTTCATGCTATAGTATATACCTGCTGTAATTAACTGACCCGGTTTGGTGCCAGGGAGAAAGATCTGAGCCAATCAATTGAGCAAATAGAGGGGCTGCATGTGAGCACTGACGCATCTAATGACTAATGACTGCCCTCCTTTCACCTTCTCCCTTACAGTAGTGATTTCATGTCGTATAGAGAAAGCGCCGCATGTAATGATCGTTATCAGGAAATTACAAAGTACAGAGAGTGGCATCTTCAACCCGACCAATGAATCTCTCATTGTGAATACCATGTCTGCCTCAGTTTTATAGGAAATGTGGCTGTAATTGCCTGGAAATAGGCGTCTTCAGGGCATATATGTCATCAGACTGGCATGAGAGAATAATCACATGAAACGCTGAGCATGTGGATAAATTATAGGAGCTAAACCAGTGCCCATGGGCAGTGCCCATTTATATATATATATATATATATATATATATATATATATATATATATATATATATATATATAGAATGATAGAGAAGCTCGCACTCACAGGACTTAAAAGGTCAAAAAAGTGTTTATTTAGATCAAAAATCGATCTAAATAAACACTTTTTTGACCTTTTAAGTCCTGTGAGTGCGAGCTTCTCTATCATTCTATTTTAATTTTGGGCTTTTTTGCACCCAGGCAACTTTGACCTTTTTCACGTGCAGTGCCGGCTTCCAGACTATTGTGTATATATATATATATATATATATAATATGTGAGCATGTAAAGAAGTTCAGTTTATACAATCTATTAGCTCAGCTCTTTATGTGCAGCCAAACCTGAGAATAATTGTATATAGCTCCTACATTCCTTTATGTCTCATCCATCATCCAGTGCCAGAGCCAGGGCGGCTTCTGCCATCAGGTAAGGTGAAACCCTTGCCTCAGGCGGCAGCGAGCGGCCAGTTACAAGGGGCGGCAAAAAGCCACCTCTTGTAACTTTAAGAACCAAACTTCCTGGTTTTAACCCGAAAATTCGGCTCCGCTAGTATAAAGAGTGCTATTGCGCTCATTGCACTAGAGATTCCGCCCCCCTTAAACCCACTCCGATGCTAATTTTTGAGCGCGGAGCAGAAGAGGAGGGGGGCGGCATCTGGGCTGCAGCAGCCCCAGAATCGGTGTTGGCCAGAGCTTACAAGTCTCTCACTCAGCCATGTCTTTAGTAACATGTAAACAGGGCATCACATCCATTAGTCTGGTTATTCTAAGTCCAATTGATGTGATAATGGCTGAATCCCCGTGAAATCTGAAAACCCTGAAAATCTTTGAGTTATTCCAATCAAAAAATCTTTCGGACTTCTCCCATTGACTTATATGCAACCTCGGCAGGTCTAAGATGCATACCTACCAACATTTTGGAAACAGAAAGAGGGACAAGAAGAGTTTGACCACGCCCATTTTGTGACCACACCCCCTAATTACCATGTCCATTTTACAAAATTTGGCAAGATATGGAAGTTTGAACACATTTCTGTGGTTTTTATGTTATTACTAATAAGGTGAATTGCCCTTTAAGATGCTAATCTTAGTTCTTATCTTACAAAAGTATTTTAAGTAACTATTCTGGGATCTCTGCCAAGAGCCGATTAAGTTACAAACTTTGTATCTTTTTTTGGCTGTTCAGTGCAGGAGATGAAAAAGGTGCTTTATTTGGGGAGGATTATTTCAACAAGTACAGTAATGAAGGGAGACACAGATGAAACAAGGGGGAACTGGGGAACTGGACCTTAAAACCGAATATGGCTAGAAATGCTGTATTTTATATACTGAGCTACTGTGCCAGCACAGAGGTTCAATGGCCGTGGAACAGTGACAATCTAAGTGGGCAACCAAATGCGCCAAATCAAGTAGAGGCAGTGGTGGACCAAGGCCGCCTTCTCTGCTGTTGGGAGTAGTGAGCAGGTTTGGTGATGGGTCTCCAATAACCCCCTTTGCTTCTACTGTCCCTACTGCCATCTCAATGCTGGCGGCTGCTACTTTCTGAGCAGGAGTCAGAGGAAGCCTCCCAAGATCTGGAGCATGACGTGGACCTGGGTCCAGACACACAGGAGATTTTTAAGGAGCAGACAGGCATGGGGCATTACTGTGTGAGGAATGGGAGAACATTGCATGCCCCAGAGGTAGAGGATGTCCATTATTCTTCTATGAAAAACAGTTGTAGCACAGTGGAAAGGAGCTTCTCATTTATTGTAAGTTATTGTCATAATTTGATATGAGGGATAAATATGCTATATTTTTCATCGATTCATTTTACCTCTCCACATTACCTACTGACTTCCAGTTGATATCACTCAGGACACACAGATATGCTTTGAGTTGAATGCACTGCACCTACGGCACATTCATGTTATTCAGAAAAAAGAAGTGTTTGCTGCAGGTCAAACAAAGCAACAGCAGAATAATACAAGGTACTAAAAATGTGCCAGCAGATGGCGGCAGAGCAAAAAGAATTTAATGAAGCAGCAGCAGGACCAGTGCCTTATAGTTGCTCTTAACTTATATAAAGATATCTAATAATTAAATGTGTAGTTGAAATAACAATGTCCCATTTGAAGAATATAATTTCCTTTTTTTAAAGCTGGATGTTATGGCCTAAATATTTATCTTTCTTCCTTATTAATAACATTGGGATTAAGCATCAGTGTAGGGTTTAAAGGGCATGTAAAGTCTAAAATAGAATAAGGCTAGAAATGCTGTATTTTGTATACTAAATATAAACATGAACTTACTGCACCACAAGCCTAATCAAACTAATGATTTATGCTTTCAAAGTTGGCTACAGGGGGTCACCATCTTGTAACTTTGTTAAACATCTTTGCAAGACTAAGACTGTGCACATGCTCAGTGTGGTCTGGGCTGCTTAGGGATCGTCATAAACAAAGCTGCTTGAGTTCTGCATGGCTGGGAAGTAAGGCGGGGGCTCCCCCTGCTGTTCATAAGTATGATTGTTTCCCTGCAGAGCAGTTAGGGACCGTCTGACAATTCCTATCCACAGCAGTAAATGAAGGGAGAATTTCACTGCATACAGTCAGGTTTCTTATAAAAAAGATACACATTTTTTAATTAAAGTATATTGGAGATAGGTTTCTTTTTCATTAAAGAAAGTAAAAATGGGATTTTATGTTTTTGCCTTTACATGCCCTTTAAGAGGAAGGCCATATGAGAAAACTTTAGCCAACTTGAAAGTTGACGCAACCCATTTATTTCCCACCGGTGATTTATGTTATTGGGAAAATCATTCAGAGTAGAGTAGTCACTTACTCTAGAGCAGGGTCACCAACCAGTAGCTCGTGAGTAACATGTTGCTCTCCAACCCCTTGGATGTTGCTCCCAGTGGCCTCAAAGCAGGAGCTTATTTTTATATTCCAGGATACAAATTTTATTTGCATAAAAACCAGGTGTATTGCCAAACAGAGTCTCCTGTAGGCTGCCAGTTCACATAGGGCTACCAATAACCCTCATTCCCATCCCCATGCTTGTGCTGCTCCCCAACTTTTTGATCACGGTAAAAAATATTGGTGACCCCTGCGCTAGAGGATGTTAATCACAGGGAGACTAATTTCCTCATGTATCTGTGATCCAACCTTTTCATCCGAGCGTTCACCTCTGAAATACTAATCCAAAATGATTGTATGTAAACCCAGAAAATTAGGAGATGACACCAGTGCAGGGACCTTACAGCATCCGCCCACCCATATCTTTCCTTGTATAACCAGAATTACTCAGCAAAGCATTGTATGTAATCCATTGATTATTATATCTGTGAATATCATTAATAGTTTCTTACTGGTAATTGGTACATAATGATCACATTGTATTAAACATTTCTACAGTTGTATCTAATTATTAAATGGACACTGGTGTTTCCCTTTAGCATCCACTCAATCTAACATTTAGGGGCCGATTCACTCAGCTCGGGTGAAGGGTTCGAATGAAAAATACTTCGAATTTCGAAGTATTTTTTGGGTACTTCGACCATCGAATGGGCTACTTCGACCTTCGACTACGACCTTCGACTTCGATTCGAACGATTCGAAGTAAAAATCGTTCGACTATTCGACTATTCGATAGTCGAAGTACTTGCCCTTTAAAAAAAACTTCGACCCCCTACTTCGGCAGATAAAACCTACCGAAGTCAATGTTAGCCTATGGGGAAGGTCCCCATAGGCTTGCTAAGCTTTTTTTGATCGTTTGATTAAAATCCTTCTAATCGTTCGATTCGAAGGATTCAATCGTTCGATCGAACGAAAAATCCTTCGATCGATCGATCGCAGGATTTGCGCTAAATCCTTCGACTTCGATATTCGAAGTCGAAGGATTTCAATTCGAGGGTCGAATTTCAAAGTATTTTTAACTTCGAAATTCGACCCTAAGTGAATCTGCCCCTTAGTGTGCTGGGAATACATGACTATGTAGATATTACTCAATATTCCAATCCATGGATTCCTTGTTTTTTTGTTTCTCATAAATCAAGTTGTAACTTGAATGGTTTTGTAACAGTCATGGTGCCAGGGGGGCTTGATAACGCAAACTCAAAGTGAACGTTTCTCTGGAGACATAGCTATACTAGCAAACCATTACTTGTGTCAGAATGCAAAATTTCCATCTTCTCAACTTCATCGATCTTCTTGTTTTTTTTTTTGCAGGAAAGTCCCTTCTCAGCTTTATCCCAATACATAACCATAACATATCATAACATTTCTTGGAAAGGGAAGTCAACTAGAATTGGAGCCGGATGAAATAAAAGCGCATGGGCAAGGTAGCAAGTAAAGAGCACAGGCCAAGTAAAATAGAAGGTGTACAGACAAGGTTATTTTACCCTAATTTGGTTACTGTCTCTTTAAATAGCAATTTACCCTAGGCAATCCAGGGACCCTGAGTCCCTTTTGCGTATAAGTACTGGGAACTGGGATTTACAGTGCAGTGCCTCCACCTATTGTGGTGCCCACCACAAGCCCCACCTACAGGTCCACCCTCCCACCCCACAGGTCCACCCCCACCACACACTAAAAAAAAAACCTTGGTGGCTATGGTTCCCACATGTTAATAAAAAAATATTGAAGGTCAGGGTCCCCCCCCCTTGGAAAAAACATTTGTGGCCAGGCCCCCCCCCAATTAAAAAAAAGATTTGTGGTCAGGGCCCCCCATTAAAAAAAATTGGTGGCCAGGGCCCCCCCCCACACGTTATGAGAAAATTGGTGGCCAGGGCCCCCCCTTAAACGTCCATGTAAAAAAAATTCCCCCCCCCCGAAGTTTAAAAAAAAATAATTGGTGCCCAGGGTCCCACCACACAACAGGGACCACAAAGAGTTACCTTTAGGGGGGCCCTGCCATGTTACACTTACTTCATTAGTGTGGCCCACCTGCTGTCAGTGAGCTGCCAACTACAGAAGGGAGGAGGGGAGCACAGGTGGCTGCATCTTCTTTCAGTGACAGCATTTTCTTCCCTTATTGGTCACAGAATTTCAAGTCCTGGTAAAGCTGCATGGTGATTGGATGAGCTCGAGGAGAAGTTCAAACCTCAGTTATCCAATCCCGGAGCAGCTCAACCGGGACTTAAATTCACTGACCAATAAGGGGAAGTAATGGACAGAAGATTCCTCCCCTTGTGCTCCCGCCCTGCCTTCCCAAAGTCAGCAGCTCTCAGAAAGCAGGGGGGCCCGGCTAATCAAGTAAGTGTGACGTGGCTGGGCCCCCTTACCCTCGGGGCCCCTACAACTCTCCCCCCCCCCGATGGCTGCCCTGCACCCTAGGGTTACATTTAAGAAATGGATTTATAGCACACCGAAAATGAGCTATTTAGCTGGAGGACCACAGGCTGGATATGTCCCATTAGGGCCCCATAAATATATGAATGGTATCAAAAAGGCTCTTTCTAGGGAAATATTATAAAATTATATTGCTTAAAATGCTATAGCTAAAGGGTAATGATTTACTATATACGTTAAAGGCTAATGATTTACTGTATATGTATAAGCTCTATTCTGCACATGTTCCATAAAACCAGTGGGCTACGTTTTTCTGTAAACAAACCACTGTATTAATCTGCTTGTGTCAGGCCTCCCGGGTTATAACTTTGGGAGAAACTCTGTGCACATTCCTCTGGTGAATACTCCCTGCTCTGGCCTCACTGCCAATGAATTTAACTCTTCCCAAGCGGATGCAGTGAGAGAGCGAGTCCTTCATATCTGTGTCCTAACTAGAAATGACTGGACCCACAGCAAAATCATTTAGAGCCCCCCTAACCATATGGGAATGAGACATTTTTCATGATCACATATTTGAAGTGTCAAAGTGTCTGGGCCCCCTATAACCTATTTTCTATTCTATGTGTACTGTATATTGTGAGTGGGTCCCTAAGCTCAGTAAGTGACAGCAGCACAGAGCATGTGCAGTGAATCAGCAGAAAAGAAGATGGGGAGCTACTGGGGCATCTTTGGAGACACAGATTTTTATTGCTAAAGGGATGTGGTTGCCTTGGGCTGGTACAGAAGCACAAAACATAATGTACAACATTTCTAGCTACTTTTTTAGTTAAGCTTTAGTTCTCCTTTAACCGGGGGATACCACCCCAGACCCTGCACATAATAACTCCCAATAGAGCAGTAACTGTCGGTTAGAAGAGTTCACTCTCAGCAATGCAACCGGCCATTCAGCACTTGCTCTCTAATCCAACCATGTGACCAGGTTCAAGTTGATGGTTTAACGACTCCCTAAATGAGCCTATACGAAGAGGCTTCTTATCTCTACTGTAGATTATAGGTAACCCCAATATACTGTAAGTAGTGTGCATGAACTAATCCATGTTTCTTACAGATTCCCTAAGGTCAGATTTTAAAGGTAATATGTATATATCTCTGCTTGTGTATGTAGCTAAATATAATTCATTTGAATAGTAAATCCGCTGAAAGGAGAAAATCTTGATGCATTTATCAACCAGAGAACTGAGCTGCATAAGGTTGGTGATTGTTGGACATTATTGGCACCTTCATGCCGTATGTTGTATGTTGAGCTATTGGCTGATGCTTCAATGGAATAAAGGCATAAGACACCAGGGTCATATCAGGTCAATCACTAATGCAGAAAATCCAGGCTTGGCCAAGCAATGCCAGTGGCAGCCATGGCTCTAATCACCAAACTATAAGAGTAATAGGACCAAATTAATGAAGGGCTTACAAGATGTCCACCATGAATAAAGGTTGACCAATGAATATCTAATTTCCATAAAAAGAGCTTCATATTAGGATATCTGATGAAAGAAAGAGCTTGATCCCTACAGATGCAGCACCAACAAGCTCAGTAGCTTCAACAAGTGATTAAACATTGCTATTGGCCTATTAAATACAGTTATAAGGTTGATCCACTCAGGAATCTACAGTAAGTGGTAATTTAGGATAAGGAACTTATTTTGGAAACTGGAACAGACTATAGTTGTTTCAATTATGGTTTTTTTTCTTCCTCTCTTGGATAAACAAAGCAGAGATTGTGAGGGTTCCAATTGCTGAACGTGTCTTTTTGTCAACCTAGTGTCAAACTTCAGCCTGTTAAAGGCTACACAATTGTTGTTGTACAGAAGCAAACCCATAGGATGACTCTGTCTATTTAACTCGAACTCCTTGACTTTATGCTCTTTGTAGTCAAAAATAACTGCCTATTTCTGGAAGACACTATGTTTTGGAATAATAAGCTCTTGACCTGGGCAGCATAAGGCCACCAGTCTTGCGTTTTCCACTTAACCCCATATATAACATAATGATTACCATACCGACTGCTAGAGCTCAGGATGGAGTTTAAAGGCTGCAGCTTTATTAACCATGATAATACAGGTATGGGATCTGTTATCCGGAAACCTATTATCCAGAAAGTTCTGAATTATGGAAAGGCCATCTCCCACACCATTTTATCCAAAATAGTCCAGATTTTTAAAAATGATTTCCTTTTTCTCTGTAATAACAAAACAGTAGCTTGTACTTGATCCCAACTAAGATATAATTAATCCTTATTGGAAGCAAAAGCAGCCCTGTTGGGTTTATTTAATGTTTAATTGATTTTCTAGTAGACTTAAAGTATGAAGAACCAAATTACGGAAAGGTCTGTTATCCGGAAAACCCCAGGTCCTGAGCATTTTCGATAACAGGTCGCATACCTGTATAAACATAAAGTGACTGTAGCATAACATCAACCCAATGGGAATGCTTGCCTAACCAGTTACTCCACTGAGCAAAGGGGCCACCAGCATACCGGCCACCCAAATGCCCTAGATCTGGATGGCCAAGTATTAGCCAATGGCCTCACTCTACCTTACCTCCAGGGCCCTTACCCAGAGAGGTACCAACACACTCCACAGGCCATAGGGGCCAATAAACCTGACATTATATACGTTTTCGGAGAGTCCATGTACAGGAGTCAGCTGCAGGATCAGCCACTAATCAATATGACTTTGAGGTAGTGTAATAAAAGTTGCAACGTTTGCACCCGGTTTAGCCTTTATTGGTCACCTATGTAAAAACTAGCATCTAATTGGTTATCGTTAGCTTCCAGCTATGAGGCAAATGAAAATGAAAAACCTGCCAACCAAAACTTCTTTAGAAATCAATGGGTGGTGTAATTTCAACATACAAGCTAAATGGTTTTCATTGTTTTATTTTTATAAACATTTGATAAGGGATCGAGAGAGAAAAAATCATGATCCAGAAAAATGTTAAGTTTTGAAAAATTTTCATTTGAAAATGCAAAAAATCTGGGTCTCTGTGTATGATACAAATACTTATTATACTCTCTAGCACATATACTAGTGTGAGGGGCCCATTCACCAAGCTCAGGTGAATGAATAGAGGGGAAAAAAAGCTCGAATTTCAAGTAGTTTTTTCTGCTCCTCGACTATTGAATTGGCGTAAATTCCCCTGAGTAGAATGATTCGAATAGATCGAGCGCAAAAACGATGCGCCTATTCACCATTCGATAGTCGAAGTACTGGATCGAGTGCAAAAACGCTGCGACTATTCGCCCATTCGATAGTCGAAGTACTGTCTCTTTTAAAAATACTTCGACTGCCTACTTCGCCACCTAAAACCTACTGAATTGATTTAAAAGCCTATGGGAAAGTCCTATAGGCTTGTTTTCCAAGTTTTTGATCGAATAAAAAGGCATTCGATCGAATGAAAATGCTTCAATCGATATTCGATCGTGCGCCTATTTGCCGGGCGAATATTCAATCGTGCACCTATCCGCCTGGCGAATATTCGCCCATTCGACTATTCGACAGCGCGTAAATTTGCCCGAATTGCCTATTCGATTCTATTCCCCAGTCGAATTTCGAGGGATTTAACCCCTCGAAATGCGACCCTTGATACATCTGCCCCTAAGGGGCCGATTCACTAAGGGTCGAATATCGAGGGTTAATTAACCCTCGATATTCGACTAGGAACTAAAATCCTTCGACTTCGAATGTCGAAGGATTTAGCGCAGATAGTTCGATCGAACGAACGAAGGATAATTCCTTTTGATCGAAAGATTAAATCCTTCGAATCGAACTATTCGAAGAATTTTAATCCAACGATCGAAGGAATATCCTTCGATCAAAAAAATGTTAGCCAAGCCTATGGGGACCTTCCCCATAGGCTAACAGTGACTTCGGTAGCTTTTAGATGGCGAACTAGGGGGTCGAAGTTTTTTTTAAAGAGACAGATCTTCGACTATCGAATAGTCGAACGATTTTTACTTCGAATCCTTCGATAGTCGTAGTCGAAGGTCGAAGTAGCCCAAAAAAAACTTCGAAATTCGAAGTTTTTTAACTTCGAATCCGTCACTCGAAGTTAGTGAATCGGCCCCTAAGTGTTTGCTATAGTTACACAGTTAAATTGAAAAAAGGCCAAAGTCCATCACATTCAGGGCCGGAAATAGGGGTAGGCAGAAGAGGCATGTGACTAGGGTACATTGGTGTTGGTGGGGAAATGGGTGCTAGACACATACTTCGTCTCTTGCCTACCCCTACTCAAAGCCCTCATCACCTGGCTGTTAACTGATCTTATGGACATCCACTTGTCTTTTGATTCCTCTGCCTGCTCCAACACTCCGTCGATCCATCACTCCATCGCTTCATCACTACACCAATCCGTCACTGCGTATGAATACTTGTTTACTGTACGTGCACGATGGGTTGGGGTGACCTGGCCGGCCAAGTTTCAAAGCTGTCAACCTGTGAAATTACAAAATTGGGGGATTCTGGGTTTGTGATGTCATGGACGTTACATCATGCTCATGTTGAAAACCCCTACAGAAGCCTCAGCAACCATGCACACTTTGCTCCAACGACATCACTGAAATGTTCTGCATGAATGCGCATATCTGATTTTTGCCGCAAATCTTTAGAAATCGGCAGAAAACATCATAGTGATGGGAACCCGGGCGATAGAGCTTAAAATCTGGTGACTTGAGATAAAATCGTAAGAGTTGACAGCTCAGAGGTTGTCTAGGGCACCTGGTCGGTTAGGCTCAGCACTGGTCAAATTGAACTCCTTCATATGAAGCCTAGAGTGCACTGGCACCCCTGAAAAAAAATCTTCAAAGGGACCTGGCGCACTTTGATCCCCATCCTCCTGCCCACTTCCCATCCTTCCTCTGCCCACCCATGTCCCACCTCCACCTCACCCTGACTCCACCCACACCAGACCCCAACTCCGCCTACTCCCACCCGACTTGCTTCCCCCTTCCTCGCTAGTAAGAGAGAGTGGCTGGGGAGGAGGGTTTTTTTTATTAGATATAGAGAAATCCCCCCCACCTGTGACTGCGGAGTCTGCTTCCTCTATAGTTACACCATTGCCCAATATGTATTCTAACTAACTTCTCCTAACGAGCTCATTAATATCCTGTGAGGCTGATTGCACACAGGTAGATACTTGGCACCAATATAGTTTGTATTTTATGGTCTTAACTGAATATCTGCCACTTTACCCAATGTTTGAGCTGATTTTTTTCAGAATGTGTGAACCAAGGATTATTTTGGCCAATCCCTACTTGTGCCCAAAATGGCAGGAGTGGGAAGAGGTGAGAGGGGCTGATATATAATAAAGCTAAAATGTAATGAAAAAAACTATAAACAGAAAACAATTCCTAAAAGGGGAAAACATGCCATATTGTTAGGGTTAGTTCAAAGACAAAAGAGTTCATTTGAATCAACAGTCCAGTGTTCATTTCTTCTGTATTAGCAATAACTTCTTTGTTAAACATGGATATTCATAGTGGCGTCTATTAAACCTTTTTACTGGTGGGAGGGGGAAATATGATAAACTGTAGAAAATAATATAAATAAAATATTTTTTCACCTGAATGACTGAGGTGTATTTTTGTCCTGTATCTGAGGGCGCACAAGCCCAAACATGTTGGCTTATATAAAGGAATCAAAGTTTCAAGAGCACATTTTTTATTTTTCACTTTAAACGCAGCCGTTCACAGTGAGTCAGTCCTCTCCCTCTTCCTGTAATTCCACCCACTCGCTGGATTTTGGGATTTCTTTGGAAAACAGATGCTCAGTGAGAGAGCAGAGCCAGCAGATCCATCAGAGACAACAAGGCTCACAATGGGGCACTTTAAAAGGCTTCGGAATGTGTAAGCCAATGTCTCTCTAAACCAACCTTTCTCTTCTGTTGTCACTGGTGCCGGTTCCTGAGAGTAAGGAGGGTCTTCAAGAACTGAAACAGTAAGTCCATTATTTTTCCAGATACTTCAGTAGGTTCTGGGACAGCAGAGGAACTGGGGCTTTACTTTACATGATACTCGGGGGACCAGTATTACAGAGATGCTCTAACCCCAGGCCATTTGGGTAACAGTGGATTGTACACTGGGTGTAGTCAAGTTACCAATTGCACCTGTGCTCTGCTTTTGGGTGATCTAGGCAAGATGGGCTTATTTCTGTTACATTTACACTTTGCCTTCCTCTTAAAAATGTTTTTTACTCTGTCTATTAAGGAATAAGAAAGTAAAGTTCTTTCTCACTCACTCAAGTGCAGTGAACAGTAGCATTACGGCTGAGAATCAAACCTTATGGCTACAGGGGGTCGGTATACAGAGGGGGCATCAGTGGGGGGCATGGGTGCCTATGAGTGTGGGTAACGGTGGGGAGGGTTGATGGGTGTCCCAAGTTATACAACAGGTAGTGAAAGATATTTAAATTGGTCATTAGGAAAAAGGAAATGTGTGTAGACTGCGGAGATGAGGAAGCTCAGAAGGGAAAGAAGACGATATACTGTTATGGGATCAACTTTCAAAGCCAGTAGGTCAATGGGGATAGTGGATTTACCCCCATGCTGTAGCAACCAACCAGAGATTTGGCATGGGATTTATCTGGTTTCCAGCCCAGTGTGATACACAGAACAATATTATTACCAACATGGCCACTCCAAACCAAAGATTGACCAGATATCTATTGGTATGGTCAAGTAAGGACCCCAATTGGTTGTCCCAAAAAGTCTGCATTGGCCCCAGTTATAATCTGATTGTTGGCCTCAGAACAGCCAGCAGCTGAATGATGAGAATTCTGGATGGGAATAAACAAACGTATGTGTTATGGCACAAACGTTTTTCTGATCACCTCCTCCTCCGAGGGAGAGGCACAATTCAGGCAGCCACTTCCCAGTGACCCAAGTCCAGGATCAGCACAGGAGTCGCTGCACAATATCAGTACAAGTGGCCTGTGCAAACACAATGCAAGTGCACTCATCCAAAGCCCTTACAGTAACTCAATTTAAAGGCATGTGCACCTGTTGTTCAAGAGCATTGGCAAGTGTGTCCTCTATTGTAGTCCTGTGTAACCCCTGCAGTAACCACTTCCCAGTACCACAGTCACAGTTGGGTGGGGATTTTTTGGGTTATCTGAGCACCGCAGAGAGGTTTGGCTCCCACAATGGAAAGTCTATTGTGCAACCTAGGCATGCCCAACCTGAGCCTCCAGCTGATATTACCCACAAACTACATACAGTCCAACCAGATCAAAATGTATAAATGTTTGTATTCTATTCTGTAAACCATGCCCCTTGAATCAATTCTGCACTGCGCTCTTGGCAGCCACTTCTAACTGCTAGTAATCTCATTAAAACTAACGGCTGATTGGTTGCTATTGCCAATTACACTGCTGCAAACTCCTATATTAGAGGATATTGTTTATTAGGAATACTAAGTATACCATTATGCATTATAATATATGAATATACGGTGACTAGTGATGTCATCAGTTATAAATGTTGACTAGTGATGTCATTAGTTAGAAACGGAGCTTAGTGATGTCATTAGTTATAAACAGAGCTTAGTGATGTCATTTTTGTCACGACTCACTAAAACTTTTGTATTATAATAAATACAGTAGCCCTGGTTGGAAAATATGAGGATATTAGAAGTAACACTCTGCTTTCAGCCTCATGCTTTTATATGGCAATGGAACTCCTTGACGAGGAGGATACTTTATTCCCTATATAAACTCTAGAGTCAACTTATATGTAAATAATTATAATAAAAATAATCAGGTTTCTTAAAGGGATACTGTCATGGGAAAACATGTTTTTTTCAAAATGAATCAGTTAATAGTGCTGCTCCAGCAGAATTCTGCACTGAAATCCATTTCTCAAAAGAGCAAACTGGTTATTTTATATTCAATTTTGAAATCTGACATGGGGCTAGACATTTTGTCAATTTCCCAGCTGCCCCTGGTCACGTGACTTGTGCCTGCACTTTAGGAGAGAAATGCTTTCTGGCAGGCTGCTGTTTTTCCTTCTCAATGTAACTGAATGTGTCTCACTGGGACATGGGTTTTTACTATTGAGTGTTGTTCTTAGATCTACCAGGCAGCTGTTATCTTGTGTTAGGGAGCGGCTATCTGGTTACCTTCCCATTGTTCTTTTGTTTGGCTGCTGTGGGGGGAAAGGGAGGGGGGTGATATCAGTCCAACTTGCTGTACAGCAGTAAAGAGTGACTGAAGTTTATCAGAGCACAAGTCACATGACCAGGGGCAGCTGGGAAACTGACAATATGTCTAGCCCCATGTCAGATTGCAAAATTGAATATAAAAAAATCTGTTAGCTCTTTTGAGAAATTTTTTTTTCCATGACAGTATCCCTTTAATGACATGATCATAATTCTTCTGATTATATCTATCCATCTTCTGGCTGGTTGTCTTTTTTCCCATTGTCAACTTTACCAAGCATAACCCAATAAATTGTTTCCTTATAAACACTAGAGTCAATATATATGTAAATTATAACAATATTCTGTTTGGGTCTTCAGGTTTCTTAATGACATGATCATGATTCTTATGCTTATCTCTATCCATCTTCTGCCTGGTTGTCTGTTTTTCCCATTTCCAAGTATTTTTTCAAATGTTTCCAAGCATAACCCAATAAATTGAGTCCTTGAATTAAAGTGGCTGCAAATTTCAGTTGTGGATTTAAGCTCTTTAGACTAAGTCAGCAGCTGTTTATGGGGTCCTTCAGTGGGACCAACTGACCGATATCTGGCCAAAAATTAGCAGATGTTGATCAGGCAGGGTTCATTTTCCCAACGGATTGAGGTTCTCACATGTGCATTGATGTGGTTCTGTATTCCACTGCCCACATTACATCAATTATGATCCGATCCATGGCCCAAGAGCCATATGGTCAGATCAGACAAATATTTCCCATCTCAAGGTGGGTGTATTGGTAAAAGAGCCGCTCATATGTGAAGGTTGCGGATCTTATTATCTATGGCAGCTTTACTAAACAGAATTGTGTGATGCCTTCTGAATCCCTTTCTATCAAACTAACTTATATGTAAATGTATGTATATTTTTATTTATAAAGCGCTAATTATGTAGGCAACACTGAATTAACAGAACAAACAGGGGTCATCACAATAATAAATACAAAGTACAGTTACAATTAAGGTTAGAAGTATAGTGTCAAAAAAACAAGAGGATGGTTGCCCTTGCCACGTAGAGCTTACGATCTTAATGGGAGGGTAACTTACAGACACAAATAGGAGGATATTAAGTACTGTTGGTTTTGCAAATTCACTAAGATGCGAAGCGCGGAACGCTAGCGTCAATTCGCTAGCATTTGGCATTTTCGGTACTTCGCAAATTCACTAACGAACGCTGGCGTAAATTCGCTAGTGTTACTTCGCACCCTTACGCCAGGCGAATTTTCGCTAGCGATGTAACTACGCAAATTCACTAACTTGCGCAGTGTACTGAACGCTACCTTTTACGCTAGACTTCCTTCGCCACCTCAGACCTGGCGAAGCGCAATAGAGTAGATAGGGATTGTTTCAAAAAAAGTCAAAATTTTTTCTAAGTCCCAAAAAACGCTGGCGTGTTTTCTACATGATGGGTGATAGGCTGAAAAAGATCGAAATTTTTTTTGGGGCTCCCCTCCTTCCCCCCTACATTTCCTGACTCATGGCAACTTACCTAGACAGTGGGCACATGTGTAGGGCAAAATAAAATTGTTATTTGCTGATTTGAAGGTTTTCTAGGCATTTGAAGTGGTGATACGTATTCCTTCATTGAAATTTGAATTTCACGCCGTATGCAAATGAACCATCGCTAGCGAAACTTCGCTTCGCTTGGCGAATTAACGCTAGCGCAACTTCGAAAGCTTACGCTACCCCTGTGCGCAACTTCAGATTTTAGTGAATTTGCAGAGCGCTGGCGAAAATACGCCTGGCGAAGTGCGGCGAAGTTGCGCCTGGCGCAACTTCGCATCTTAGTGAATTTGCCCCAAGGCCTCCTGGAGATGGTTTTCAATGGAATATATTTTCCACCAAAGAAAACAGAAAAATATCAGGATATCAATGTTACATATAGAATGGAGTGATGACATCACAAACCCCCTTTATTTTGTACCCATCACAGAACTAGTTAGGCACCTCTATCTGTATTATTCACTATGACAAAAAACATATATTGTGAAAAACCCAGGTGTGAGATAATCCAATATTATGGCAAATAGAATAGGGCATGATGCACTCAGGATGCTTGCAGTGTATAAACTGTGTATGTGTAATAATATCTGGAGAGACGCCTGCTGAGCCGAATCTTTTATATTGGCGCGCACAATGACATCATCACACTTGCCGCAAAGTTTAAATATTTAAAGGTGCCCAGTGCCTTTTTGCATTGCCCAACATTGTATTGTAGATAGTTCCTGGGTGCAATTCTCATCAGATTTACTGTTTCTTGACCCTTGCCTATCCTTGACCATTCGTGTTTGCTGCCTGTAACAACCTTTGGTCTGTTTTCTGACTCTGCTTCTGTATCCAGATTCTGTACCACTCTGTTTGGTTTGCCCCCGGCCTGTTCCTCGATTACGGTCTGCTGCTTCCCAGTTATTCCTGTCGTACATTCCGGTTCCTATTGCCTGCCCAGAACCCTTGCCTTGGTTCACCTCCTGTAAGACCTGTTGGCGTCCAAGTAGTGGCTGTTGAGAACCTTGCCTCAGGCGGCAGTAAGCGGGCAGTTACAATGGGCAGAAAAAAGCCGCCTCTTCTAACTTTAAGAGCCGAATTCTTGGAAATTTTGCCCCGGTAGTGCAGAGAATTTGCAGTGAATTTCTGGGCTTCGCAACCAGCGAATAAATTCGCAAAGGCTGGCGACAATTACAATGACTGTGACAATTTCAATGCTGATGACAATTCCGACGCCGATGACAATTAAAAGTACGCCCATTGACTTTAATGTGCTGCCAAAATTCACATTTTGCTAATTTTTCACCTGCAGGAAATTCGTGAAATTCGCAGCGAAGTGAAATGGGACAGATTCAGCTATCAGTACTAATACTAATACGATGCTGAAGTTATTTCCAGGCTGCTCAGGGGACCTATAAAGGAGGCCAGGAAGCATACAGTATGATTATTGCTTTTTATTTATATAGGGGCAACATATTTCCACCACCTTAACAGAGATTCACATCAGTCCCCACCACAGTGGAGCTTACAATCTAACGCACTCACACACTCTAGAATCCGCTTTATTAGGAGCCATTTAATCTGCAGTCCCTGTATGTTTTTGGAGTGTGCGAGGAAACAGGGGCACATACATGAGCATTGATACCCATTCTGAACTTAATTCTGTGGCCCAAATGGCCAAGTGTGATGATCCAGAATCACAAAATCTGCAAATTTCTTTACTTCTAAAATTGAATTGGTAAACAGAAACCTGTAATGGTCAATCTGTTTAAATTTAGAAAAAAATGACATGCTGGGAGGGAACCTGGTGCGGTTGGGTCTTTGTTGACTTTGAGAACAGATGATTACAGTCTAGATCTGGAGAGTTTAAAAATATGTTTTCTTCTAAAACATTTAGTTTCTATTTTGAGACAGGCAATGTTTGTTCTTAACCAAACACCAAAGACTTGGGGTCCTCCAAAGGATGGGTGCATTTTTATGTTTTGCCCCCTACCCAGCCTAAATAAAGGGGGTTAAAATGTAGCTTGTAGTGTTTGCAGACATAATCTATGTACAAGTGAAAACTTTATAAACTGACAGGCCAATGCAGAATCTCATAGGCAAAGTCTAGGGTAGGGCCCCTTTAAAGGACATGTAAAGGCAAAAAAATAAAATCCCATTTTACTTTCTTTAATGAAAAAGAAACCTATCTCCAATATACTTTAATTAAAAAATGTGTACCTTTTTATAATAAACCTGACTGTATGCAGTGAAATTCTCCCTTCATTTACTGCTGTGGATAGGAATTGTCAGATGGTCCCTAACTGCTGAGCAGGGAAACAATCATACTTATGAACAGGGCCTGCCTTACTTCCCAGCCATGCAGAACTCAAGCAGCTTTGTTTGTTTCCCTGTAGAGCAGTCGGCGACTGTGTAGAAATTTGTATTGGACTTTATTTTTGCCTTTACACCCCCTTTACTGTCTCCAACTCCAGCTGCAGGGACAAAGATCATGGAGCCAGATTTAAACAGATAAACTGGGATTCTATTTGGAGGATTATTTTGCTGCAGCCACTGGTTCTGCAGAGTTGAAGAAAGTTTGTATTAAACAATACAAAAACTATAAATTCCACATTAGATTACATGACAACACAGGACCCAGTGCAGTTTGTATATTCTGATTATTAATCAGTCTTGCTGTATCGGCTTCTGGCAGATATTATTTGATTTGTGCTGTTTTAATTTATGACGATCCCTAAGCAGCCCAGATCACACTGAGCATGTGCACAGTCTTGGTCTTGCAAAGATATATAACAAAGTTACAAGATGGTGACCCCCTGTAGCCAACTTTGAAAGCATAAATCATTTGTTTGATTAGGCTTGTGGTGCAGTAAGTTCATGTTTATGTTTAGTATACAAAATACAGCATTTCTAGCCTTATTCTATTTTAGACTTTACTTCCCCTTTAACTCCAGCCCTGAGCATAAATAAACGGGAAATATTAGCGGCATTTCCTGAAAAAACCAAAAGTAAAAATATTTGGAAAATACTTTTTCTGAAAAAGCAATTTAAGAAGGAAACAGTTTCAGACACTTTTTTTTAAAAAATAATGTAACAATAAATTGTAATGTATAGAAGGGGGGATATCATAAAATCCCTTAAAGACCACCGCTAGAGCACTGTTACACTGCAACCCTCTCTCTCAGTTGAGTTAAGTCAGTTGAAGAAAAAGTGTTTTTGCTGAACTTTAACTTTAAGCAGTTGAAGAAGAAAGAGAGAAATGGACATTAGTGGAACATTTGGTACACTTAGTGGGTTATTTATCAAAGGTCAAATTTCGAAGTTATGTGAATTTATTTTAACTCTGATAAATTGGAATATACTCACAACTTGAATGGGAGGTTATTTATTGAAAAAAACCCCGCAAATATCTAATATTCAATCGTATAGAAACAACCCGGAAATTCGGATCAAATTAAAATTAGAGTTTTCTTCCAAAAAAAACCTTGAATGTCAGGAAGGCAATTAACATTTTCAAATGGTTCAAACGGACCTCTGCCACTGACTTGTACGTGAATGCGGCAGGTTTTAGTTGGCGAATACTTGAATTAGAACTGTTTTCAGGGTCGAGGTGTAATAAATCTCACATTCTAATTCAAATTTGAGTTGGTGGTTTTAAATTTGAATTTGTGAGTTTCGACCAAAAAAAATAAATTTGCATTTACCAATTGAACCGTAGTAAATCTGCCCCTAAAAGATTGAAACAATAGATTCAGCAATTCAATGTATCGGGCACTTAAATGGTTAATCTTACTACAGAAGATTTTCAGTGGTGCTTCAAGGTAATATAATCTACCTGTAGTCCTCACACATTTCCCTACTCTGGCGGGTGTCGCCTAGGTGATAAAACCCCCACATTTTTTCTCCTCGGTGGAACACAGAAAAATTTGCGAATTTCCCACGAAATGGCGAAGAATTTGCAAAATGGCACCTCGTTTTTGACACCGTTTTTGACGCAATTGCGCCGGCGTCCAAAAAAACAGACCCAAAAATTATCGCAGTGGTCTAGTGAATTTATTTGCCAGCGGCAAATAGCGTGAACTTGCCGCAAATTTGCACCTGGCGAATAAATTCGCCCATCACTAATTAGGGTCCAAAAAGTTCTGCTCTGATACTGAGGCTCACCTACACCTTAGGCAAACTCATAGATACATCTCCTGCTACAGTCTGGAAAGAGACTTTGCACAAATTCCCTCCTGGATAATACACTGGGGACTGAGTAACATTTTCTTTAACCTCCACAAAAACATTAGCTTTTTGAAAAATAAACATAATTCCAAGCAACTTTGCAATAAACATCATTTAAAAAATATGCAGACTTTTCATGATTTTTAATGGTTTCTGACAGTTCCCTTAGCCTAGCCCCCCCTGCTCTCCTGCTGATCTGTCTGACTACATTGCTGAGCTGACTGACTACTGTTACTTTGTATCAACAGCCAGCTGTCCCCATCCTCCAAACCCCACAATTCCCTGCACACGTGTACGGAAAGCATATTAGGACATCATCAGGGATGTGATCCTGCTTTTCCACTCACCCCTCCTCAAAGCAGACGTCATACCTCACTCCTCCCTTCTCAGCTGTCAGGTTCTGTTCCTCACTCCTCCCTCCTCAGCCATCCGACCTGGGTCCTTGCTCCTCACTCCTCAGCCATCCATCCTGGGTCCTAGCTTCTCCCTCCTCCACCATCAGCTGTAGCTCGAATTTGATTGCTGCAATTAAAAAACCTAAAACGCATAAAACAAATGGCAAGAACAAGTAACTATAATCAGGGTGCAGGGCTGAATATGCGCACCCTGAGAAGTGAGGAGCAAGAGCTGTCGCCTGAGGAGGGAGAAGCTAGGACCCAGGATGGATGGCTAAGGAGGGAGGAGTGAGGACCCAGGACGGATGACTGACGAGGTAGGAGTGAGGAGCAAGAGCTGATGGCTGAGGAGGGAGGAGCGAGGTGTGACATCAGCCTCAGAGGATGGGTGAGTAACAAAGCATACCATGTCATATTCCTCTTGCTTATGACTGCACATGCAGGAGGACAACGATTTCCCCTGACGATGTCCTAAAATGCGTTCCGTACACGTGATTTCAATAAGGAACAGAACATCCCAGTGCAATGCATTGTGGGCTATGTAGTTCCTGCGCGCTGTCTGTAAGCTTTGGAGAAGTGTTTAGTCCCTCCTTCCCTGACAGGATTTCAAATGATGTAGAAAGAGAAGAACTGTTAAACAGCTGGATTTCAGCATAGAAAGCGTGGGGCTGGATACACTCTTGTTCAATACTGGTTTTATAATGAATTATTAATAAAATTGGATTTTTAAAATGCTGCCTGGTGCTCCATGATTCAGATACCTTTTGGATTCCAGCATAGAAAATGGCATTTATTCATAGAATATGAAGAAACAGGTAACTGTGATGGGTATATTAGGGGTTTCTGTGTTATGTGGCCTCTTTATCACATTTTGGTTGAAAGCTGGAGTTTACCTATAATCAATGAATGAATTAATGAATTGATTAACATCAGTAATTTTCATTCTCTTTTGCAGTTTTTAGAAGAGAAAATCTGGGCAAGAACCAATGGAGTGGCTTATTAGATATCACCAGGAACTCAAATGCCTTCTAATTGTACTAATGCTTGGAATACTGCACTGCCAAGGTAACCACCTCAATAATCAAATGATAACTTGTCTTTATGTAGAAATAAACAGCACTTTCCTGCAGCCTTGAATGTATGTGGCCTATTATAGACCTCGGTCAGTCCAATACTGTTTGTGGGAGATTATCTCTTGGTCAGAACTGGGGATAGACTTAAAGCTTTATTACTATATATGTGATGCTCTTAGTGCATTGTATGTGTTATAGACTTGAATGGAGTTAAGTTGGTGCTTTTAGAACACAATGATCACGGTGTGTATGTTTATGTCAGCGCTGCAAAATATGTTGGCGCTATATAAATACATGTTCATTTTACGTTTTTCCGGGGACCAGAAAAAAATGGTGAAAAATCCAGTAAAATCAGGGAAATGTGTTATGCCTAATATATAGGTGGGACCACAAAACAACAATATAAAATTAGGGAAAATGTAAAATCAGGGGGTGTAAAATGGGGGTTCTACTGTATATGTTACTGCTACAACTATAGACACAGGTATGGGATCCGTTATGCGGAATCCCATTATCCAGAAAGCTCCAAATTACGGAAACTCTGTCTCCCATTTTATTCAAATAATTAAGATTTTTCGGACCTTGGACACAACCATCCCAATGTTCAAGGTGTTCAAGGTGTGGCTTTGGAAGTAACTTTAATGAGTAATGAAGTAATCAAGAGACGGGACCTGTTATCCAGATTCCAGAATGTTCGGGACCCGGGGCTTTCCAGATAATGGATCTTTCCATAATTTGGATATTTATAGCTCTTATAAGTCTAGTAGAAAATCATGTAAACATTAAATAAACCCAATAGGCTGGTTTTGCTTCCAGTAAGGATTAATTATATCTCAGTTGGGATAAAGTACAATGTACCGAGAAGAAATCATTTTTTAAAAATTTGAATTACGATATTTGGATAAAAATGGAGTCTATGAGAGATGGCTTTTCTGCAATTCTGAGCTTTCTGGATGATGGGTTTCCGGATAGTGGATGCCATGCCTGTACACAATGTCAATTGTATCCACTTTAGTGCAACTGAGGCTGCATTTGTGCGATTTTCTTGGGTTTACTAAATATAGTTCAACTATATTTTCACTAAAAAGTTTTTTCTCTTAGTGGTTGTTGCTTTCATAGCTGCTTCAGTATATGTGCCCCACTCAATTGATAGTCTGCCTCTTGCTCAGAGGTGGGATGGGGCAGATTTACTAAAGGATGAATTGTCGCCAGCGACTGCTCCGCACACATCGCACTACATCGCCAGGCGCAAATCCGTTACCACTACGCTAATTCACTTATATACGAAGTAGTGTTCTGGGCGATGAACGCTGGCGACTTTTTGCTATCAATACTTCTTCAGTGCGAGCATTTCATAGTGAAGATGCACTAGCGTTTGTTTGTGCCTAGCGAAAAGTCGCTAGTGATCTTGTGCTTAGGTGAATTTGAATAGGGTGGGAAATTTAAAGTTGTATGGACGTCTTTATTATAAATGTTGGTGCAAATGCTTGAAGTTACCACTTTTTATTACAAATGTCCAGGGAACCTTATTAAAAACAAAAGAGATCATATAATGCCCTACACATGAGTCCACCTTAAATTAGACATTCCATGGCCCTTAACTGTCTGGGGAAAAATGTTAACCGAAAAAAGTTTAACAGATTTTGCAGGCAATCCCTCTTAAAAAAGGAAATGTCGGCAGCGTTTTTACAACTTTAACGAATTTCCGGTAGACAGGATATGATGTCACTGACATAAGATTGAGGAGGATGTAGCTTCATTTTAGCAGTTTGTCTGGTCTGAGGTGGGCGAAGTCAACTCTGGCGAAAGAGGTAACATTCTGTAAAATTCGCGCTTTACTGAATTTGTCGTGAGTGCGAATGAATGATATCGGCGGTCCCGTTCACTAGCAAACTGGCGTCTACTAAATTGGTAATGTCCCTGCGGATGGGATTTCTGGCAAAACGCTGATCACGTTAGTAAATCTGCCTCTGGGGTTCATATGAAACAGTAGAATAAAATGACCCGTGTGTTCTTCTGTTGAAATGACATGCAGCAAAACGACAATTATTTTGGTCTTTTCGTCACTTTTCATCCGAAATGCAGCCAATCGTTTGATATCAAATGTCCTTCCTTCTAGGGACTAAAGTATCATTTGCACCGCTGAATCTGGAAATGTTCAATGATTCGTACCAGCAGCGTTTGTCTGTAAGGTGGAGTGTCAGCGAGAACGCCTATTTGTCTGGCTCCGACATCATTTTTCACGCACAAGTTGGCCGGGACACACAAATGAATATTATCAGGAACGTGAGTAGAATTACTGCTATTGCTTCATTGCTTGGCTTTCATTTATCCTAGAGCAGGTGTGTAAAAATGTAAAGAAGAGTTGGGGAGCAACACAAGCGTGAAGAAAAGCCCTGGGGTGCCAAATAAGGGCTGTGATTGGCTATTTGGTATCCTCTATATGGACTGGCAGCCTACAGGAGACTCTGTTTGGCAGTACACCTGGTTTTTATACAACTAAAACTTGCCTCCAAGCCTGGAATTTAAAAATAATCACCATTGGGAGCAACATCCAAGAGGTTGGTGCAGTGGTGTAACTAGATGTTACTGAACCCCACAACAAATTAATTTTAGAGCCCCCAACATATCCAGCTTGTCCTTTTTTACCAATATATCTTGAAATTGCTCATTAAATATGGGGCCCCTATATCTCCTGGGCCCCCTTCAACCGCAGGGTCTGCTTCCTCTGTTGTTACGTCCCTGGGTTGGTGAGAACATGTTATTCCCGAGCAACTGGTTGGGGACCACTGTCCTAGAGTGTAATTTAGGATTTACATTAAAGTAAATGAAATGATATTCTGTCTTCTAAATCCAAAGGACAAATCGTCATACCCCCATGACCTCTCTATTCCTTTTTACTCAGTTTCTTCTAGGACAGGGGTCCCCAAACTTTTTTTTACCCTTGAGCCATGTAAATAAATGTTGAAGAGCAACATAAGCATGCAGAGACATCCTGGGGTACCAAATTAGGGTTGTGATTGGCTCTTGGTGGCTTCTGTGTGGACTGGCAGCCTACAGGAGCTTCTGTTTGGCAGTACACATAGTTTTTATGCAAGTAAAGTTTGATTTTGAGTCAGGAACTCAAAAAGAAACACCTGCTTTGAGGTCACTGAGAGTGAGAGACAACATTCAAGGCTTTGGAGAGCAACATGTTACTCCCGAGCCACTGGTCGGGGATCACTGTTCTAGGGCATCCTACTCAGCCTGGCATATACATACAGCACTCTGCTGGCTTAGGTCTTACCTATGAGACTGCTCTTTCTCTGTTTCTTCTGTTTATGAAATATCATCAGCATTGAACTCTCTATTGGGGTCTGTCCTTGACCCCCTGCTTGTCTCGCTATACACTGCATATATCAGCCAACTTTCCCAAATTCCAGTGCCACCATGTCCTGATCATTCCTCTGATCTATAACACTGGCTGTGGCTATCCTAATCAACTCCTATAACCCCCGTACTGTGTACTTATAATACCCTTACAAGAAGCCAGCCAAAAACTTTTCTTGTATCCAGAAAAAAGGTTCTTAAGAGCTGGCAGAAGTGTTGGCATAATAACATTCCTCTGGAAAATTGCATCTTTATAATGAATATTTTGTTAATGTATCTATTATGATGTGGCTGTAGAAACAACAGACCCTTCAGCTGCACAATAGCAATAAAGAAAGTGTCTGTAAGACAGGTGACTTGGTTGGATTAACAACACATTAAAATGAACATCTTCTTAGAACAAGAACTGGACTGGCCACATTTTATAGTTTATAGCATAAAAGTGTAGTTTTTTTGTTGGGGGGACAGTGAAGATCCATATAAGTTATTTGGGTCACAGCAGTGGCATAACTACTGGGCGGTGCAACTGCACCAGCACCCACACCCCCTCGTGGCCCACAATCATGGCGCACATGCGAATCCGCCACGTTTTTTGCTTCTGCAGGGGGGGTGGGGGGCCATGCGTCTGGTAATTGCGTTACTGGGTCACAGTTGGCCTCTTTGCACTTAATTGGGAGCCTTGTTGGTATAAGGAGGTACTGATAATAGGTCACAGTTTGATAATTGGAGGCATTGGGTTTATCTTGTTACATGTGCGATAGGGTTCTCTCTCAAAATTCAAAATATTACTAGTTATCAGGGAAATGGGACTCAAACAATAGTTTAATGTACCAAATAAGAGACAACCAATACTGTATATCTGTACTAGTACATAAGGCTCAGGGAACCCAAAACAGAACCCAAGATCATTTGGGACTGGACACACTTTGGTATTGATGCATTTGTTAAAGAGACCTTCTTAGCCACGTTGGGTTAAGTAACACCAGCCTTATAAATTCTTCTCATATCCTCTTCTATTTCTCCATCCTCTTGCACCATGTCAACAACTAACCCTGTCTGCCACTTTATTTCTCTCTAACCTACAACTTCTTGGCTTTATAGAGACTTTTCTGGCTAACTATGATCTTGAAGATTGTTTCCTGTTGGGGGCAATTCAACCTGATAGCAGGTAGGCAGGTTTATCTTTTACACAAATCTGTCTTTTGATTTTAGCAAATAACATTCTATATTTTAAGGGTCAAGGACCAATCATCTCTCTCTGGTTGGGTCTTCCTCCAGTTTCCTTCTTCATAATATAATAATCCATGGCTTCAGTTTGTTTTGACTCTCAGACCTCTACACAAAGCAACATTTCCCTCCCACCTTTAGTTTGAACCAATGGGTCATAACAGAATGGTTAAGGACAATAATATATTGTATACACCTTTAATTACCTTTAATTTAATGTGTCTGAAATGTGTCCTTAAGTTTTTAATTTTCATTTTATTTTAATTCTTTATTTTTTAGCCTCCTGCTTTTTTTTTTTATCTCTCTGTACCATTTCATTAGCTTATTGTTTATAATACATGAACAGCTCTAAGTAATTTACAGTTACAGCCCTCCCACTACATCAAACAATGAACTGATTTCTCAACATCTTTGGCTGAAGCATTCCTCCTATCAGCCCTTAAGGGTTTGCTTAACTTTTAACTCCTTAACTCCTCCAGTGCAGAAAAAAACATATTAAAGAAAATCTTAAAATTTTGTTCTCCTCTTTCCTTATAAGTGTTATTGTTTTGTTTATAGCTATAATTAATGTTAGTTAAAATGTGAGAGCTGCTGCACGCAGTGCTGTGGGGCACAGAGAACGAAACCCTGGTGACCACCCCAGGCTCTTCCTAGAGGCCCCCTCCCAAACCACTGACTCACAAAACTGCAGCGTAGATTTTTCCTGGCTAAAAAGTAGCACAGAGTGGTTGGAGGGGCCATCGAATGCCACTTCAGGTCCTCTTTATTGTGATCACCAATATGGTGGATGCACAGTTGAAGCAATGTCCGGAAAGGCTTCGTCTGTGAATGATCCTTTTCGGAGATCACAGTGAAATGGACACATAGGCTATTACCCTACCAGCTTTATTCAGCTGCCCATGAGAAGTTACAAGAAAAAATTGGGGTAATTTTGCTTAATACAGTTGACAAAGATGAAATGGTATCTTTCTGTGTTGGTCATGAGAATTCTGCCGCAGATAATTCCATTGCTGGTTCTATTCAGCCACGCCCTCAATGGCATCAGACCATGCCCCTAATCATCTAAGCCCTGCCCCTTGTAAGTGGGTTTTAACATAGACTTTGGCTTGTAGTCAGCCACCCTGAGTGGTAACAACACCTTAGGCAAGATGAGCCAATAAAACCTTCATAGAAACGGTTAATGGTTGTGTACAAAATATATTGATTCAGTGTCAGACTGGCCCACCGGGATACCAGGAAAACTCCCGGTGGGCCCAAGTGTCAGTGGACCCTCTTGCTTCTAAACATTTGGCCTATTTCATGGTCATTCACTTTTTCTTTATGAGGGCACACGCTTAATAATTGAAGAATATAGTAAGTAGATATAAAAGACTAGCAGAATAAAGAGGTTGAGTGAGGAGAGAAGCAATAATAATTTGATAAGTGGGCTTAAGGTTTTCTGGTGGGCCCCTGGCATCCCAGTCCAACACTGTATTGATTTACCTTTTCTTTTTTGACCTCTAGGAGACTTACATATCAAAGTATTCGGATGCTGAAAATCAGTTTACATGGTTCTGGGATTCTGATGTTCCTTTGGAATGTTACACTCACTTTGTGCGCATCAGAGGTGCCCCAGCTGGGGACGAATTGCCTGAATGGAGTCCCTGGAGCCAATGGAAAGCTCATTACGGTCATTACTAATGTAAAATATGTCTATTACATAACAAAGTTATGCCGGGTACTTCCCTCTAACCTTGACTGTTTGGTCTGATGCTAGGATTTGTTGTGAGGGTAGAAGACATTCTACTAAACCCGAATGTCTGCAGAAGCTAAGCCAGGGACAGAGAAATCAATTATTATTTAATAATAACCTGAATGTTTACAGAAGCTATACTAGGGACCAACATATCAATTATTCTCTATTAATAATCAGCATCTAAACTTTTAGACTAAAACAATACCTTGATGTCTTCTTCTTCTTCATTTTGTTTAGGAAAAGAAAACCTGAGAGCAAAGCCTTACATCTTCCCACATGAAAAAATTGTTCAGGAAGGGACCAGTGTAAATTTTTGCTGCATTCCAGGCAAAAATCAAAAGGTTTCAAAGTTTTTTTGGAAAACTTGGTACGATGCACCTGCCAACAGCAATGGAACCTTTGATTTTACAGTGCACAATGTATCCAGCACTAAGGCAGGTGGAGCAAATGTTATCTGCACTACAACCAATGGGATCCACATAACCATGCATGGAAGTGTCCTTTTTGTCACCAGTAAGTATCGCCTCTGCCAACTGTTTTTAATGTTTTGTAGCATTCTAAAAAGTGGGGGACCAAAAAGCTTAAAATTCCCAGTTCTATTCCTAATATTGATGCTGAGAAGGCATTTAATTATATAACATGGAAACATCTATTTATGTGCCTTCAAAAATTTGTGTAATAAAATTACTCGAATATCGAAGTCGAAGGATTTAGCGCAGAAAATTCAATCGAACGATCGAAGGATAATTCCTTCGATCGAACGATAATTCCTTCGATCGAACGATTAAATCCTTCGAATCGAAGTTAGGCAAGCCTATGGGGACCTTCCCCATAGGCTAACATTGACTTCGGTAGCTTTTATCTGCCGAACTAGGGGGTCGAAGTTTTTTATAAAGAGACAGTACTTCGACTATCGAATGGTCGAATAGTCGAACGATTTTTACTTCGAATCCTTCGATTCGAAGTCGTAGTCGAAGGTCGAAGTAGTCCAAAAAAACCTTCGAAATTCAACGTTTTTTTACTTCGAATCCTTCACTCGAAGTTAGTGAATCAGCCCCTTATTCTCTCGAAATAGCTACAGTTATACGGAAACTCCTTTTATGCCAGCTAAACTCTAACTTAAACCCTCAGATTTTCAAAAGTCTGAGTCCTTTTTATTTTCTTTGAAGAAAAAATTATTAGTCTTAGTAAAAGATTTATTAGATCCACCCAATGAGACTCTGTTATCTTGGTCAAGACTCAAAAAAGACTACAGGCTTCTTGAATCTGAAAAGATATTATTACTTAGCTTGTCAATGTGGTCTTTTTTTGTTAAGTAATAATAGAAACATTGTTTTGTCAGATCATAGGCTAGCTGAAGATTTGGGAGAGTTTTTGGAGATTCCTTCTTTGATTTCTATTAACTCTATATCTAAAAAATTCTGGAATTATTATGGGTCAGACCCACACCCATTACTTAAAGTGTCCAACAAATGGGCTGAGATTCTACAATGTCAAATATCCCCTTCAGATTTGGTGAAGTCTGTTTGTAAATACAATAAATTAATATTGGCAGAGAGTTGGAGGATACAACATTTTAAGTTACCGTATATACTCGAGTATAAGCCGTCCCGAGTATAAGCCGAGGTACCTAATTTTACATCCAAAAACTGGGAAAGCTTATTGACTTGAGTATAAGCCTAGGGTGAGAAATGCAGCAGCTTCTGGTAAGTTTCAATCAAAAAATTGAGGGTTTCTGCTCCCATTGGAGGTGCTGGCGTCTCTTTTGGACGCCGGCGACCATTCTTGGACGACGGCGAATATTCTTGGAGACTATTCTTGGGCGCCGGCGATTATTCTTAGGCGCCGCCGACTATTCTTAGACGTCGGTGACCGTTTTTGTGCTTGACCCGAGTATAAGCCAAGGTAGAGTTTTTCAGCATATTTTGGGGGCTGAAAAACTCGGCTTATACTCGAGTATATACGGTAGTTCACTTAGGCTATGGGAAGATTTTTTCTAAAGGTATCTTTTCTAGTCCTGTATCATACTGTCCCAAGTGTGATGAGTATAATGTGTCCCTTTTTCACTATCTATGGACTTGTCCAAAGATCAGTATATTTTGGAAGGAAGTTACCAGTTTTCTAAACATTAATTTGAAAATAAAAATTAAATTATCTCCAGGTTTTGCTTTGTTGCTTCTAGATGATAGTAGGCTCTCTTCAAATTTTAATATAGAATTTAAGTCCCAAGAAAAGAAAATATTGACAATTTTATTTTTGGCTGCCTTCAGAAAGGCTTTATTTAACTGTTGGCTACAAAATGAGTCTCCCTCAATTACAGACACAATGGCTTATACAACCAGCTTAGTTGGCAGGAAGCTTTATTAGTAAAAACTAAAGGAAATATTTCCAAAGAATCATTTAGACTTATATGGTCTCCTTACTTTGAGTTCTGTAACTCCAATACTAGAAGTCAAATATCTCAGTTTCTTCAATTGTAAAATGTTCATGGGGGGGGGGGTTATCTGACATTCTCAAGACAATGGGCTTTTTCTTTCTTCTTTTTCTTTTAAGGATGTCTATGCGTCCACTGGCTTAAGGTGGCCATACATGGATAGATCCGCTCGTTTGGCGATGTCCCTCCGATATTCCCACCTTGAGGTGGGCAATATCGGGCAGATCCGATCATGGGCCCTAGGGCCCAACGATTGGATCCTAGCATTCACAAACGGGCGGTCGGATCACGGGACCGCATCAACGAACAGATGTGGCCGCGATCCGACAGGATTTTTAAACCCATCCGATCGAGATCTGGCCGACTTTCGGCCAGATCTCGATCGGGGTAGCCCGTCGGGGGCCCCCATACACGGGCCAATAAGCTGCCGACATGGTCTGTCGGCAGCTTTTATCGGCCCGTGTATGGCCACCTTTAGTTAGTGATAGTTCTTGTTAGTTTCTGTTTTATTTTACATATTACTTCATTGTAAATTATACATTCTGTTTAATATGTCATTGTATTAATCTTCTTATTCTGCCTACTATTTGTTATCATATTGATTTTTATGTTTTATTGTGAAAACCAAATACAATATTTCAAACCCATAAAAAGTGGGGGTGAACTAAAATGGACAGAATAGAGAATACATATTGACACAATTTATTTAGTTAATACCCAGCGTTAGAGCAGGAGGCACACCAGGCTTGTGGTGAATCAGATACAAATGCCAATTTGAACGCAGCCTCCCCTCTCTGAAAATGCTAGGCACATTCGTGCAATTGTAGCAGATTTAGCTCAGACTGTGGCTTCCGTTACACTGGATTTATGGGGAAAATGTTGCATTATAGGTAAAAAAAAAATATGGCAAGTTTTATCTGAAATTGCACTCATAAATTGCCACTCAATTCTAACTCAAATACAAGTGCACTATTTCAATCGCAGTATAAATTTAAATTAAATGTTCTAAAATAAAATATAGTATCTTCAGATAACATTTCTAATGGTCAATTCAAAATGTTGAATTGAACTGATTTAATTTCTTATAGCTTCCAAATCATATTGTGACAACACGGAGGTAAATAACAAGAACAAAAACAGGGGGGGGGGAGGGAGCTACAGCCATAAAGCTCAATGAAAGGGAGCTAAAGCCGGGAGAACCCTGTGAAAGGGAACTTCAGCCAGAGAACCCAGTGAAAGGGATCTACTACCAGAGAACCAATGAAAGGGAGCTACAGTCTATAGAACCCAGTGAAAGGGATCTACTACCAGAGAACCCAATGAAAGGGATCTAATACCAGAGAACCCAATGAAAGGGATCTAATACCAGAGAACCCAATGAAAGGGATCTAATACCAGAGAACCCAATGAAAGGGAGCAACAGCCCGAGAACCCAATTAAAGGGAGCGACTACCAAAGAAACCAATGAAAGAGAACTTCAGCCAGAGAACCCAATGAAAGGAAGCTACTACCAGAGAACACAATGAAAGGGAGCTACAGCCTGAGAACCCAATTAAAGGGAGCTGCAGCCTGTGAGAGCCAAGTGAAAGGGAACTTCAGCCAGAGAACCCAATTAAAGGGAGCTACTACCAGAGAAACCAATGAAAGAGCGCTACAGTCATAGACCATAATGAAAGAGAGCTACAGTCATAGAATTCAATGAAAGGGAGCTACTACCAGAGAACCCAATGAAAGGGAGCTACAGTAATAGAACCCATGAAAGGGAGCTACTACCAGAGAACCCAATGAAAGGGAGCTAGAGTCATAGAACCCAATGAAAGGGGGCCACTATCAGAGAACCCAATGAAAGGGAGCTACAGTCATAGAACCCATGAAAGGGAGCTACAGTCATAGAACCCATGAAAGGGAGCTACAGCCCAAGAACCCAATTAAAGGGAGCTGCATCCAGAGAGAGACAAGTGAAAGGGAACTTCAGCCAGAGAACCCAATGAAAGGGAGCTTCAGCTATAGAACCCAGTGAAAGACTTGCCAGACTTGCCTTCGCCACCTCAGACCAGGCGAAGTGCAATAGAGTAGATAGGGATTGCTTCAAAAAAAGTTTACATTTTTTCTAAGTCCCAAAAAACGCTGGCGTCTTTTCCTTTTATAAGGGTGATAGGCTGAAAAAGATCCTACATTTTTTGGGGGCACCCTCCTTCCCACCTAAATTTCCTAAAATCTGGCACCTAAACTATACAGTGGGCACACGTGTAGAGCAATATAACAACTCTATTTTATTTTATGAAGCTTTCCCAGGCTTGTGTAGTGTAATGTATTTGCTGCTACATATACGTTCATTGTACTTTAACTTGGCGCCTTATGCAAATTAGGCATCGCTAGCGTAACTTCGCTTTGCTTGACGAATTAACGCTAGTGCAACTTCGCTACCGTTCGCCTCCCTGAGCGCAACTTCGCATTTTAGTGAATTTGCGTAGCGCTGGCAAAACTATGCCTGGCGAAGTGCGGCAAACTGTCGCAACTTCGGATCTTAGTGAATTTGCCCCATAGAACCTAATGAAAGGGAGCTACTACCAGAGAACCCAATGAAAGGGAGCTATAGTCATAGAACCAAATGAAAGGGACCTAAAGTAATACAACCCAATGAAAAGGAGTAATAGAACCTAACGAGAGGGTGCTGCAGCCATAGAACACAACACAATCGAGCACATCCTTTTACTTACACCCCATTTTTTCAGACAACAGCAGATGTCAGTGTTATATTAAATACATTTTTTCATCTGTTATAGAACCACCAGATGAACCAACAAACATGTCCTGTGAAACACAAGATTTAAAGACATTAATTTGCAGTTGGAACCCTGGAAAAAAATCCAACTTGGATGAAGATCTTGCTCCTAATTACAAACTGCATGAGTGGTAAGTTCTGCCTCATGATAGCGCAACGGCAAAACTCCGATTTTTGCCACCAATTTGCCTTTTCTCTTGCCTATAATATTCTCTAGACTGAGGCTGCTCATTGGACCAGTTTGCAATGTATATACCAACATAGTAATCCTCAATCTCCTCAAGATGAGTTGCAGCCATAAAAAAAGCTGAGAAGCCTTGTCTTGCAAGATACCCATAATGCTGAGGGCAGTGCCATAAGAAAGAAGTCTGCTCCAGTATTATTTTGTTCCTTTATAAAGTTGAAAGTGTCTCTTATCACAATGAAAGACACTGCTCAAGTAAAAGGCCATTGTATGATATCTTATTTCAATTCTTTGATTACCAAAATGAGTCTGTAGCTTTCCTGGCACATTGTCGTGGAAAAATTGTCACTGCTGTTCCCAACAGACTTCTATATCAGCAGCCGCACAAATAAGCATCTGCTTTCCAGGTCCATAACCTGTCTATGTTAATAACACTGAACTCAGTGTTATGTGAATGGCAAGACAATATATTTGTTTGATGATATGACTTTATTATGTAAATTCCTTCTACCTGCATAAATATCTACTGGGATGTAAACATGGAGGTAACAGGCACAAGCAATGGAGTCCTACTGAACCAAACTAGACTTTCTTTAGTCACTAAGGAGCACATTTACTTAGGGTCAAATATCGAGGGTTAATTAACCCTCGATATTCGACTGTCGAAGTTAAATCCTTCGACTTCGAATATCGAAGTCGAAGGATTTACCGCAATTCGAAGGACAAATCTTTCGATCTAATGATTAAATCGTTCAAATCGAACGATTCGAAGGATTTTAATCCATCAATCGAACGATTTTCCATCAACCAAAAATTTGTTAGAAAGCCAATGGGGACCTTCCTAACATTGAGGTGCAGTAGTTTTTACTTGGGGAAGTAGGGGGTCAAAGTTTTTCTTAAAGAGACAGTACTTTAACTATCGAATGGTCGAACGATTTTTAGTTTGAATCGTTCGATTCAAAGTCGAAGGTCGAAATTCGAAGTTTTTTTTATTCTATTCCTTCACTCGAACTAAGTAAATGTGCCCCTAAAAGTCCCTAAATTGCATTGCATCTGTGTTACATATTTTATTTCATAACAACTTAACATAACTTTCAGCTGAGTGAATTAGCTGAGTTTAATTACGCACTTTTACTTGTTCAAGGTTTTCCAAAAAAACAAAATTATGTTCCAGAAGTGAGTGCACTTGGCCCATTCAGAAGAACCAGAACATATATAACTTTACATTGGTTGCCAAGAACAAGCTAGGAATGAAGAGCGTTAGTATTTTGGTGGATGCAACACAAAGCGGTAAACTCCTTCTGTTTGTGTGTATTTCTAGCCAAGCAATACGTGCCAAAAGAACCCAGCCCCCCATGTGTTTCCTGATGCATTAAATAAAAAATGCAAAAATACAAATAGATAAAAAAGATAAAAAATTTTGAGCTTATTTTGCCTTCTAAAAATGGGGCAAAATCCCAAGTTTTGCACAGGTTTCTCTTGCTAGAGTTGGACCTGATAGAGGACTCGATTTCACTAGGCAACGTATCGGTGTACTTTACATACTGCTTCTAAACACACACACATAATAATTTGCCTATAGCTGTGATTGGAAATAAATATACAGGTATGGGATCCATTATCTGGAAACCCATTATCCAGAAAGCTCTGGATTATGGAATGCCCATCTCCCATAGACTCCATTTTATCCCAAAAATCCATATTTTTAAAAATGAATTTCCTTTTTCCCTGTAATAATAAAACAGGAGCTTGTACTTGATCCCAACTAAGATATAATTAATCCTTATTGGAAGCAAAACCAGCCTATTGGGTTTATTTAATGTTCACATGATTTTCTAGTAGTCATAAGGTAGGAAGATCTATATTAAGGAAAGATCCATTATCCGGAAAACCCCAGGCCTGAGCATACTGGATAACAGGTCCCATACCTGTATATGGATGCAATACAACCTACAGATCTCCTTTAACGAAATTCGCAAAACGGCGGAAAATCAGCGAAACACAAATTTTGATGCCTGCAATTCGCAGGCGTCAAAATTGACTGCAGCGACAATTTTACACACGCGTTAAACTGTCGTCGGCATCAACATTGTAGTTGGCATCAAAATAGTCAACAGTGGCAACAGTATTTTGGACGCTGTGAACTTTCGCTGCAGTTTTGCTGAATTTATTCACCGGCGGCGAAACATGGAAATTCGCTGTGAATTCGCACCTGCCAAATAAAGTAGCCCATCACTAGAACTATACGATGTTCGCAGATATATAATCAGAGAATAGTTTATTATTCTGTAGTTGTGAGTATCACAGACAAGAACTCACTTGGAAAAAACCCTACTCAATGAAAACAACACTGTTCCTTCTGTACATTGTACACTGTTCTAACAGGGTGCCCCTGGAGACCAAAGTCATTTATCAGCCATGTCCTACTCGGGTAAATTCTCACCAGCCAATCATAAAACACAATACTGAAAAAACTGCACACATCTCGTGCCAATATGGCAGCACGTCAGGTGGCCATCAAGGGTGAAGGATGAAGTGAGAAATTAAAATATTTCAAATTAATTAACAGTAGCCTTATCTTTATGGGGCCCATTGTATGAAAATATATTTACTAAAGCTCAGTCACCTGCAAATTTCTTTTAACAGTTCATCCACTGGCTCCAACAGGCTTGGAATTACAATATATTAATGCCACAAGTGCCAAGTTCAGATGGACATTGAAAGCAGATTATACAGGTCTTCTCTTATTATGCCAAACTGAACTTCAGATGAACAATCACCATGTTGAACGGGTAAGAATATATATTTCATTTTCTATTTCATCTGCCTAGTAGGATACTAAACAAAAACTCTGCTGGGGTGTATTTTATTGATTGATCTGCGAAACACTTTTATAAATAGCTCCCCTAGATTTAAGTCATAATTCCATTTGGGGGGGTATCACTGCATCGCAACACCTTCACTCATCTCATGGTTTCCCAGTTCACCTCTACCCATGAGAACACACTACATTGGTAATTGCCATGTAATAAATTATGATTTGTTACAGAATAAGTTCAGACTATTTATTCAATATGTTAATCATATTTTATAGAGAAACATCACGGTAATGGGTAAAGCACCAACCTCGTTTTACACCATTGCCCTTGACAGACTGCAACCATATACCAATTATACCATGACATTTCGTTGTATGGCGGCAACGCATTTGTCTACGTGGAGTGACTGGAGTGAGCAGCTTGAACTCAGGACTCATGAAGATGGTACGTTCTTCAGCTCATTCTCAGGTAGCCCTGGAGTTCCAAGGATCTAAATCTTGTAGTGATGCAACAATTTCAGAACTAAAAGTAGGATAAATGCAGTTTCTAGTCTTTCAATCTCAGCTGGATTTGGGGTTGTGCAGATAAAGGAAACACCCTTTGCTGTGATTCAGCTTTTCTTGCTCCTTGGTTTGGAGCCTGGTGAGTCTAAACATATCCAGAGCATGGAAATATGCCCAATAAAACAACTAGTCTCCACAATGATGTTGGGATTTCAAAGTAAAATACCCACCAGGTTTGGATCACAGCCATTGCATATACTTCTATCTAATATAAGACAGAAGGACAAAGGTTCATGGGTAATGCTCTCTCTAATTTGAAGTCCATACGCACAAAAATGTTCTTGTGGTTGAGTTGTAGAAGGACTAAAATATACACGGGCAACACAAGACTATTGTTACAGTATGCACTCTGCATATGTTGCTGGCTGGTTCAATTGCATGATTGTAGTTATAGTGGAGTGCTATGAATGCTAGATAGAACAGCCTCGCACTTGTTGTCTTCTATACTAGCGTTGTGTTGATATGAAAGATGCACCTCCTTTGGAGAAAGAGGAACAAGGCCTATACCTAAGTACAGGAGTTTGTTTGCACCTACGGACTGCCTGTATAATGCCCTACCCATTCAGGTGCAAGTTATACTTATTGTTTAATGACCAATGCTGATCTTTGGTATCTTGGCACAACATGTTATCCCTTATTGTTCAATTATTCTTGAATTCGTGGAAGGAAGTTGATTCAGCCCTTTAATTTATTATTAGGGAAATCCCCAGGTCCATTTTTTTTTTTGGTCCCTCATAGCAAGGGCAATTGGTTGTGTCAGGCTAAGGGAGCAGTGATTCCCCTGATTATTGTAATGCCCTTTAAAGAATAACAAAGTTATCCTGGCCCATATTCCCTTGGCCTAGACACTGGGTATTAATATGAGATGATTGATTTTACCACTATTTGATTTATATATTCCAGTGCCAACAGCACAACTTGACATCTGGAGAGAAGTAAAGAGTTCTGAAAATGGAAGGACTGTGACTCTTTATTGGAGGGTAAGTGATTAAAATGTAATCTATCCTATCCTGTAAAATATATCCTTATAAATGGCTTAGTGATGTCATCAGTTGTAATGTGTGCTTAGCAATGTCATTTGAATCACAGAACTCACAGATATTGTGCATTAAACAATGCACCTCCTGTTGTAAAATATAAGGATATTAGAAGCCACCTTGGAGTTCCATGACCTGTATAAACAGTCATATATAGTCATGCTACTCCAATGTGGCTTCTAATATCCTTATATTTTACAACAGGAGGAACATTATTCCCTATATAACACACATTTGGTAACTTTATTTTAGCCTTTCTCAGAAATCTACGCCACCGGATATATTGTCTTTTACAACGTTACCTGGAGACGACTCTACGACCAAACTAAATATCAAAGCAGAGTTGTCCATCCACCACAAAACACCACCCAGTTATCCATTGACAGACAGGCTTATGTAATCCACATTACTGCCCAGAATGGAGCTGGCATTTCACCACCTTCAGAGATAAGAATTCCGAATGATGATGGTAAGCTATGAAGCTCAGAGGCTCCATGAGGACAAAGACATATTTCTGTGTTGAAGGAAATATACTGTACAACTAGTAGCTCCTTTTGTTGGCTAAAAAGCCATCCAACTATTTTAAGCCATAACCAGATGCTTTTGTAGAGAGTTTCTCTTTAAAGAAAATATTCATCTTAAGTTTTTGGTGAAGCCTCCTGTCCTTCAGCCTTGGTGGGCGTCCAACAATTACCTGAACTGCCCTAGAGATGAAAGGTTCGATATACACATTGATTAGTGTAGCACAACTAACCCTGGTGACTCTCAGTGATCATCTTGTTTCTGATTGTACAGTATTTTTGAATGTCATTTGTTCATGTTCCTTCAACATTCTTCTTCTGATATAAGTCATACAGGTGTGTGATGGAATGTTTTAGACTATGTTTTGCAAAAATGGATGCAACTTATTGTGAGCATTGTCACCATTTATTAAAGGTACTTGAGTCTAAAGAAGCTTCATGCACTTCCTTATATTTGGTCTTGGCACTAGAGAGTCTATTCAACCAAGCGTGCCTATTGATGCAGAGGAAATTTGTAGGTACCATTATCTTCAAGCAGGTGGAAATTCCAGTGTTCCAAACAATGCAGAATTTTCAGTTTAATAAATGCTCTGGTCACTATAAGCAGGGGTGCACCAAGCTGCCCAGGTGCCCTAGACAACCCTGGTCAGACACCTCATTCCCTCTGTTTGTGCATACGTGCGAGAGTGAGGACCATGGTGACAAGACAGGATAGCGGCAGAGGAAGCAAGCAAAACATAAATGTAGGCAGAAGACCCATCAAAAGGTACTGTCCAACACCCCATTGTGTCCAACACCCTCATTGTGCCCTAGGTGTCTCTTCTGCCTACCCAAAGTTCAGGCCCTGGCTGTGACCCCACCAAGATCCATTGCAAAGTCAACAATTTATATTATTCTTTTACGTGCAGCCTGTTATTCATGTGATGAGTGTCTATGTCATTTTTCTAGAAATTCGTGACAATGGGCAAATTAAAGAAGGAAGAGTAAATGGCAAAGATGGGGGCATTTACGTATCATGGAAGCCTCACCCTGCTAATTATCATGGATATGTTGTGGAATGGTGCAACTTTCCAAAATCTCAACATTGTGACCTTCAGTGGAGGAAATTCAATTCCAGTGTTGCTAGTGATGTCATTAAATCTGGTAAGCGAGTCATTCGCAACCTAAAATCCTAACATCTTTTACAGCTGGTGGGGGGAGAGGGGGTGTGCAAGTTGCTCTATACAAATGTATTCAACGTTACTTATATCTGAAGCAAAAAAAGGTAAAACATTAAAGGGCATGTAAAGTCTAAAATAGAATAAGGCTAGAAATGCTGTATTTTGTATACTAAATATAAACATGAACTTACTGCACCACAAGCCTAATCAAACAAATAATTTATTCTTTTTAAAGTTGGCTACAGGAGGTCACCATCTTGTAACTTTGTTAATTATCTTTGCAAGACTAAGACTGTGCACATGCTCAGTGTGGTCTGGGCTGCTTAGGGATTGTCATAAACAAAGCTGCTTGAGTTCTGCATGGCTGGGAAGTAAGGCGGGGTCTCCCCCTGCTGTTCATAAGTATGATTGTTTCCCTGCTCAGCAGTTAGGGACCATCTGACAATTCCAATCCACAGCAGTAAATGAAGGGAGAATTTCACTGCATACAGTCAGGTTTCTTATGAAAACGGTACACATTTTTTAATTAAAGTATATTGGAGAAAGGTTTCTTTTTCATTAAAGAAAGTAAAAATGGGATTTTATTTTTTTGCCTTTACATGCCCTTTAAGGAGTATAAATATAGTGAGCTGTCCTTTCTGAAAACCCTTAGGGTTATGTTCTTGTAAATTCATATAAACCACCTTTTTCAGAGGACCGACCCCTCCATTAGCTCTAGGCATCCTCTTTTCCCACATATCCTATTGACTTCTCACCAGAATTGTGTTACCCAACAGTCAACCACATGCCCCTACCCCGTTCATCTTGGCAGAACACAGACGAAGGGATAGATCATATCCATAAGCAGAATACAAACTGCACCCTACCAATAGGAATTCCAGAACAAGCAGGAAATACTGAGAAAGCCTCAACGCCCTAATTGACCTGCCATGGAGACCATTTTGGAGGAGTGGCATAACGTAACCAATGGCACAAAGTTTGAACCAGGTTTAAAAAACAATATGAGGTCACCACCCAACTGCTTGCTCGTTGGCTGCTACAGGGTACAACACCTAGAACAAACTGCATAACATTAATTGCATTTATGCTCTATCCAGCTGTGACCTAGGCTAGGTCTCTAGTTTAACAAGATCAGGAACCTGCGTTCTTGAGTTGACAAGAATCAAGCCAAGTATATTTTGTAAATTGCCATGTCTTTTGTCTACAGGTGCCTTTAATCCAGGTGTGAGATATACCTTCAGGATTTTTGGATCTAATGAAGAAGGGGAACATTTTCTGGAGAAGAAGTCAGGATATATACAGGAGCTAGGTAATGAGCAATCAAACATGTAGCAATATATTACAGGACACATATATTTAGTTGATTTGGATTATATGCTGATTTACTGTCCCAAATAGATAGCCTTGGGATATGGGATCTCTTATCTGGAAACCCATTATACAAAAAGCTCTGAGTTATATGAAGGATATTGCCCTAAAAGTCCATTATAAACTAATTAAGTTTTTAAAAACGATTTCCTTTTCCTCTGTAAAAGATCTTATACCTGTATAGCAATAGTTTCTCATGTTAGCTAAGAAGAACCAGGAAGAAGCCAAAGCTTCTACAACAAAGTAGTCGTTGTTGTATAAAGTAAGAACCATAGAAAAAGTTGAGATGTATTCTAGCAAGCAAGGGTTAAAGCTATTGAGGAATTAGACCCACTTGGATCTACCCATGTAGGGGTATAGGAAAACTTGTGTCACTCTCTTTGTCCTATTCTCCAGTGACTGCCACAGCTTTCTGATTGGCTGAGGGAGTGTAAGGGCGGCATGAGCATTTCTGTCCAGGGTTATAATAAATGGCCCCTTGTGTCTGGCTAGACAAGTAAAAATTGTATCAAATAGGCCACGCTACAGTCTGTTTCGCTGATACACCAATACTTTCATGTTGCTTTAGCGTGTTCCATGAGGATGAGAATAACGATTGATGGAATCCAAGCAGACATGTTGCATCTGACATGGGATCCGTATCAACGTTACACCTGCCAAGAAGGATTTATCACTCACTACCGAATTTACTTAAAAAGCCCTGAAGGAAACTGTCAGGTGAAAGGTTCAACTGAACTCACTCTTACAGGTAACACAACCACAACCTAATTTCTGATCTTCAGCTGCACTTCCCGAAAGTCTTTCCAAAGCAACGGGCTGAATGTGCCTATGACAAACTCTCATTCCAAACCAGACTGGGGGAGGGGGGCACAGAAACAGCCGAGCAGACTCTTGCACACAGCTTTTGCCTTGGAACAGAGAATAATAATTGCACATTGGGCCTCAAGAATTGTTGGAAACAGAAAGTGAAAGTTAAAGGGATACTGTCATGGGAAACCATGTTTTTTCAAAATGAATCAGTTAATATTGCTGCTCCAGCAGAATTCTGCACTGAAATCCATTTTTCAAAAGAGCAAACAGATTTTTTTATATTCAATTTTGAAATCTGACATGGGGCTAGACATATTGTCAATTTCCCAGCTGCCCCAGTCATGTGACTTGTGCCTGCGCTTAAGGATGGAATTACTTTCTGGCAGGCTGTTATTTCTCCTACTTAATGTCACTGAATCAGTTTCAGTGGGACTTGGATTTTACTATTGAGTGCTGTTTTTAGATCTACCTGGCAGTTATTATCTTGTGTTAGGGAGCTGCTATCTGGTTACCTTCCCATTGTTCTGTTGTTAGACTGCTGGGGGAAAGGGAGGGGGTGATATCACTTCAACTTGCAGTACAGCAGTAAAGAGTGATTGAAGTTCATCAGAGCACAAGTCACATGACTGGGGGCAGCTGGGAAACTGACAATACGTCTGAGAAACCCGTCACCTACCTGGAGGAATCTGACAATGACTTGTTTTGATTTTAACGCATGAGGAAACCATTTTTTTTTGTGTATTTATAATGCAGCTTTCTGCTTTTACACAAGGTGATGCACTTGTAGCATTTGAACACCCTCAATAGTACTGTAAGTAAAACCTGGCCTATACGTTTTAACTTGGGTTTTAAGAACCATAACTTTTACCTTACTTCTCTGCTGTATTTCACTCATAAGCTTTAGTTTCGGAGTAATTGAAGCCAATCCCTCTGTATGTGGGAAAGTTGACTATCCCTCCCCTTTGTTTTTGTGATACAGAAAATATAAGCAATTACAAACTGAATATGGATTGTGGAAGAGTCTAGGAATATTCCATTGACTCGACAGGGGACCGACAGCGTTAGTGGGTGAAAATTTAACACACGACTGAATCCCATGTCAGATTTCAAAATTGAATATAAAAAAAAATATTTTTCAATATTTTGAAAAATGGATTTCAGTGCAGAATTCTGCTGGAGAAATAGTATTAAATGATGTGTTTTTCCACAACAGTATCCTTTTAAGGCACTTACAGTAATTGCAGTTTTCCACCATAAAAGAACTCTTAGTAAGACATGTGGCTCTATTTTACAGAACTATTCAGTGGAACTGGGTTAATGGAAGCAATGGGGAGAGTAGAGGTGGCCATACACAGATTTCCACTTATTTGGCGATGTTGCCAAACTAACGGATCTCTCCTTGTTATTCCCACCTTGAGGTGTGCGATATTGGACTGATCCGATCATGGGCCCTAGGGTCCGACAATCAGCTTATAATGCAGGAGTACGGGCAGTCGGATTGCGGGACCACATCAATGAACAGATGCAATACGTGATCTGACGGGATTTTTACCCTGCCCGACTCTCGGACAGATATCAATTACAGGGGAAGGGCCCCATACACAGGCCAATATAGGCCCTTCTATGGCCACCTTAAGAGAGAGTGTTAGAGCACATGTTGTATTATGGTTAATGCAATTGCTCAGGGAAACTGCATAATGTGGAAAGTCCTTACTGTATCTCAGCTACTGGTGTAACTATAGAGGGTGCAGACCTCCAAGACTGGGGAGGGACCCTGAGGAATTTATGGGTCCACAAAGGGCCAGACCTAGTGGTAAGCAGAAGAGGCACATGCCTAGGGCACAACAGAGGGGGGTTACCCCAGGCTGGGTTTCTGTAAACTAAAGCTAGTTGTGTGATGACCAATGAATGCAATGCCCCCCCCCGTTAACATAGTGCATCTCATACATCACAAACTTAAAACAACCCCAGCCCACTTGTCACTTCCCTGAAGGGGCAATCAAGGATGAGGTGCCTGCCTTGAGCGCCACCTACACTGGGCGCCCAAAAGAGGGTGAGGTTGTGGATGACACAAAACCATTGGTGATCTGCTAATCAGTTCCCTATGTAACCTGGATGATCACTTTAACCTCACCCCCCGCATTATTGCACACGCAGTGACATCTGGGGGGGAAGCATCGGGCAACTTACGCAGGACTTGAGGGCACAGACTAGAACAAGTAGGTGTCTAGTTCCACCTACCCCTTGTTCCTGTCCGGCACTGAAACCTCTGTATTACATAAAAACACCAGTTTCATCCTGCCAGAATCCCTACATTAGCTAATGGTAACACAATTAGTACCTTTATCAAAATCATTTCAACTCCTCTCATTCATTTTGCAGATGGGAAGAGCGTGTGTATGATTTCTATCAATGATACTGAAAAGAAGAGCTTTTCTATAAATCCCCTGAAACCAAATACAAAGTATGAAATAGCTATGGCGGCCTCTACTGGTGGTGGAGAAAGTCCTCTTGAATTTACTAAAGTCACAACTCAGCCCGACAGTAAGTAAAACCCATCCAGGCATTTCTTAGGTCTCAGAAAACCAATAAGAGATATTAAATGTCATAAGTGAAAAATTACCCTTCTAAAACCTTTTGAACAGGTGGGGGGCAAAATGATATACGAGGGGGAGGCACTTGTAGTTAAATACATCTTTCTAATACAAAGGCTCCAGTGCAAGTGTTAATTCAGTCCCTTTTCTGTCCGACAGCAGCAGCAGTTATTATTGCCATAGCCCTGCCGGTGATTATTGTGTCCATCATGTTGCTACAGCTCCTCCTCCTGGGATACTGGAAGAGGCAATGGTAGGTACTGGTACCAGGTAGACTCTTGTACAAGTATTAGGACATGAAATCTGGAAATATTTCTGGTTCTTGCGGCGTCAGAGAAGAATGTTATGGAGCTAAATAGCTTGTTGAATTTACAACAACATTCTCATAGATGGTTGGATGACTACATGGTTGCCTCCTCTGATGCCCCTTCCTATTGTGGGAGCACCAGTGCTATTTAAATCTTGTCTTGTTTATTTTTTCAAGCACTGGTAGGGGGAAGTGAGCGTCACCATAATTTCTAACTAGCTTTGTTTGAAACCTGCTTTTAGTTGGGTGGAAATCCTGCCTGTAGCCAACAATAACAGAACACGTCTGGATATGAGGTTCAACCTACAAATGGTTTTCTCTTTCTTTTCAGGGTAAAGAACATGTGTTATCCAGATATACCTGATCCAAACAAGAGTAATGTCCTCTCTTTTCCAACCCTTAAGGTATTGCATTCAGTGCCATACATTATACTGCAACAATTCATTTATTCTTTAACTTCTGTAGGAAAGACTGAGCTCAGGGACGGAGCTGCTGAACATGCAGTAGGGACATGTTTGCTTTGGTTGCGCCTTGTTTGAGTCATATGACCTGGACCTTACGGCATAACTGCTAATGTGCTATACAAAGGTGTTTTAATGGGGACCCATCACCCAAAAAAAAATTAAATCCTATTTTATAATGTTAGTCAAGCAAAATGAACTTTAATTACACTATATAAATTATTTGAATCTTGTTTCCTTCAGTCTGGGGATTCATAATTATAACAAGCAGGCAGGAGCCATTTTGTGGACACTGTTATTAAGACAAGTCTTGTATCATCTCAGAATCTTGTTTGTGCACCAGAATGGGGGACCTGATGTCCATCCCCATGCCCTGGCTACACAGTTAAACGGTTAAGAGAACTGAGGGAATGTGGGGAGAGAAGCGACATCTAGGAAGTGCTGAATGGAAAGTGAAAGTAATTGCCTGGCCCACCTCTATGCCCAAGGCATAGAGGAGGAGGAGAAGGCAATATTTGATTGACAGTTGAGATTTTTAAATGAGTTTACAACAGCTATGAATGCTTAAATAAAAAACATAATTTGGGTTTCATGTTTAATTTGAAAAGGACATTTATTATACAGATTTTTATGTCTGGATGACAGGCCCACTTTAAGGGAGCGTGTTCCTGATGAGAGGGGACAGACGGGTGCTAGAGGGCAGCCCACACTGTTATGAAAAGTGGTGGAGAATACGGAGAAATAAGTTACAATTAGTGATGTGCAGATCAGGAACTTAACCCATAAAACCAAAACCTACACCCACCAGTATATTCTAGTGGGCGAGTGGAGGCATTTTACAAAGTAACCGGGGAGACAGAGCGACTGGACAGGGTTGAGACTCTCCAGAGGACGTCACTTGCTTGAGTCCACACAGCAGCAAGTTCAGCGAGAAAAGGGAGGTGGGATTCTTGGTGTAATAAACATAAAGGAGAAGGAAAGTCACAGTTACTTAGGGGTGCCAACATTTTCTCAGTGAGTACCATTAATCGGTCATCTGCTTCTTTCTTCACTACCGCGGGGCTGTCACATGTGCAGTAGAGTGAAAAAGTCAGCTTTTCTTGGTTAAAGTTAGAACTTGCACACCTGTATGGAGAAAGAAGAAGCAGGAAGAGGTTTGCTCTGTGGAGCAGTTTTCTGCCAATAGGAGCGTTGGCCTGGGTTATCATGTAAGTGAATACAATCACTGGGGGTACCTAAATTATGGCACCCCCCAGTGATTATTGATCTCAGGTAAGCCAACACATCATGAGTTAAAACATAAGAAGAACAATAGAAGGCACTCTATGTTAGGTACGCTCGGTGCGGCAGATATGATTAAATATTGGCATGGAGGCCTTTACAGACAAAACTACTGGTATGGGATCTGTTATTCGTAAACCTGTTATCCAGAAGCTTCAGAATTATGCATCTTCCATAGACTCCATTTGAAAATTTGATTTCTCTATATTAATAACCCAACTATGTTAATATCCCAACTAAGATCTACTTATTGGAACAAAACAATCCTGTTGGGTTTAATGTTTAAATATTTTGTTTTACTAGACTTAAGGTATGATGATCCAAATTACAGAAAGATCCATTATCTGGAAAACCCCAAGTCCCAAGCATTCTGTATAAGAGGTCCCATACACTTCCTGTATTAGATAAGTGCCCGTATGTCTTCATTGATATCTAATGCACATACTGTAACACACCCTCTCTTCAATCTTTCTGTCCAGGAACATGAAGAGAAAGTGATGGTGCCAAGAAACTGTGTCATTCAAAAAATTGAAATTGTGAATCAGCAGAAAGTGGAAGAAGTGCAGCTGAGCCAGGCCCAGAGCAAGGAGATTGAGAAGTTGAGTTGCAGAAGCGAAGAGAACGACTGTGCCAATGTTAGCAGCTCCCTGGATGATATGAATTCTGCAGGCCTGTTATATCAAACCTTTGATGATCCAATCAATCGGACTCAATCAAGCATTTATTTGGAGTTCTTCAACAGGAACTATTGCGGAACTCCAGAAGATGCTTTTGAAATCCTAACAAGTCAAGGCTATCAGCCGCAAAGAGAGATTCAGCCAATGGTGATGCCAAAATGATCATTTCTCTACAGATGGCTGAGCAGCCGGCACAAGGTTTTATTGCACTTTGAAACCTTCAGATAAAAGAACAAAATCCCGAAGCATTAAAACTCTGCTCAGGTTATTTAAGGATTGGGGGTTGTTTACTTTCCGGCAGTGTCGGACTGGGACACCAGGGGCCCACCCAAAAACCTTAGACCAGGGGTCGACCAAAGAACCATAGACAAGGGGCCTCTCAGTAATATTATTATTCTCCTCCTCACTCAGCCTCTATTCTCCTAGTCTCTTTTCTTTACATACTAGAATATATGATTCCATCTGCAGTATTTAGCCTCTTTGTTCTCATAGAAATAGGGAATGGCCATGAAATAGGCCAAATGTTTAGCAGCATGAGGGACCACTGACACCTGGGCCCAACGGGAGTTTTCCTGGTTGGCCAGTCCAACACTGCTTTCCGGCCACCAAGAAACCACACCAGCCTGGAGTGATGTGAGTGCAGCCATGATACTGGGGAATAGTGGTGCCAATACAATATATATAAGTAGGAAATGTTATGCAATCGTTGCACTTATGTGCAATTTATCCCCACTTGTCTTTCTTTGCACTTGTATTTAGCCACAGATATTGGCCATTGAGAAATACATGGTGGGATATTTTTGCATTTATTGGCATATTGAGAGGGAAGGATTATCAGTACATGGAATCACAGCATTAAAGGGCATGTATAGTCTAAAATAGAATAAGGCTAGAAATGCTGTATTTTGTATACTAAATATAAACATGAACTTACTGCACCACAAGCCTAATCAAACAAATAATTTATGCTTATATAGTTGGCTACAGAGGGTCACCATCTTGTAACTTTGTTAAACATCTTTGCAAGACTAAGACTGTGCACATGCTCAGTGTGGTCTGGGCTGCTTAGGGATCGTCATAAACAAAGCTGCTTGTGTTCTGCATGGCTGGGAAGTAAGGCGGGGGCTCCCCCTGCTGTTCATAAATATGATTGTTTCCTTGCTCAGCAGTTAGGGACCATCTGACAATTCCTATCCACAGCAGTAAATGAAGGGAGAATTTCACTGCATACAGTCAGGTTTCTTATAAAAACAGTACACATTTTTTAATTAAAGTATATTGGAGATAGGTTTCTTTTTCATTAAAGTAAAAATGGGATTTTATTTTTTTGCCTTTACATGCCCTTTAAGGATAAAATAAAGTACAGAAGAACCCCGTTTTACGTTTTTCAGGGGACCAGAAGAAAATGGTGTAAAATCCAGGAAAATGTAAAAACAGGGAAATGTATGATGTCTAATATATAGGTGAGACCACAAAACAACAATGTAAAATGAGGGAAAACTTAAAATCAGGGGATGCAAAATGTGGGTTCTACTGTATTCATTTTTAAACAATTATATTTATTATGCATTTGATAAAGTATTGTATGGGTTTCTTGGCAGCTTATTGGCTTGTGTATGGCCAATATCATTCCTTCATGCAGTAGCATAACTAGATGTTACTGGGCCCCACAGCAAAATAATTTGAGGGGCCCCAAACTCTCCAGAGGTTGTCCTGTTTTACCAATATATACTATATTAAAATTACTAGGAATTTACGAATCCAGGATTTGGTCTTTTTCAGCAGGATTCGGCCAAATCCTTCTGCCCAGCCAAACCGAATCCGGTTCCTAATTTGCATATGCAAATAAGGGACGGGGAGGGAAATTGCACAACTTTTTGTGACAAACAAGGAAGTAAAAATGTTTTCCCCATACCATCCGTAAATTGAAAAGGCAAATTATGATTTAGGACGGTTTTCGCCCAAATCTCGGGGTTCGGCCAAATCTAAAATAGTGGATTCTTAATAAGGGCCTCATGGGGCCCCTATACCTCCTGGGCCCTCTGCAGCCATAGGGTCTGCTTCCTCTATAGTTACGCCCCTGCCGTCAAACAATGGCCTGCGCATAGGGTCATCCCTGCTGGATGTTCATTTACTCCCCTCTCCACCCATGGGATCAGCAAAAAAAAAAAAAAAAAGACTTAAAACTAGAGTTAAGGGGAATGTTTATGAAAGAGTAATGTTAACTAAAAGCACTTGGCCACAAGCCACCATTATAGGCATTGAATATCCCAAAAAGTGAAGGGGAGGGGTGTGAAGAAGTAGTTGATTCAATAATGTGAATTTTGCAGAAACAAAAATGTTGAAAACGCGTTGTCTAAAGTGCATCACATATTTTTGTTTGTTTGTGTATATATACATATTGTATTAAAGGAACAGCTACACGTCATGAGGCTGCTTTTCATGTGCAGGGACTGCGTTAGAATCACCCGAGTTATCTAAGGATAATTATAAAAGTTGTGTTGGTCACATGGGGATCCTTCCTAAACAGTATGGAAAATAATTTTTGGATCTTGACCTGGACAGCAATAATGAAAAATGATGAGGAGATTTACAGAACAAGGACTTTTAAAAATAACATCTATGGTAGTACCTTCCTTTTTTCATTAAATTAATTTTCAGCCGTCGGCAGCTGAAAATTTATTTAGTTAGAGAAGGGATGCCTTGATGTCACTTTGGTTAAGAAATGTAGTTAGTGAGCAGGGAACAATTATCTGATTTTTTTCTCTGGCTATTTCTAAGCAGTGCAACATTTGCCTTTTCTCGCTAAATAAATTTTCAGCAATTTTATTGGCTGAAATAAACAGCAGGTGGTGCTGTTTCAAATTAATTGTATCAGTAGTTCAAAAACAGCTACCATCTTGAAATCTAAAAAAAAAATGTAAAAAGCTAGAGGAACAACAAATAGATCAATGGCCAATTTAGTCAACAAAAAGAGTGTGTAATCACAGTTCTGATCCTTGAGTTGACCGGAAAATGGCACCTGCCCCACCCCTTTCATGACATCAGAGATGGGTGGGTCCGTGCAAGTCTATGAATAGAGCGGCCCAAGCAGGTTGGATAGAGTTTGGGTTAGGAGGGCTCAAGTTAGGGTCGGGCCGTTTCGCTTCTCCAAAAATCATTTTGGAGGCGAAAAATGTTGGTCATCACTAATCCTCAATCCACGTTTGACCTGGTTAACAGAACTTAAACAAACAAACCAGCAGCAGAACAAAAAGAAGTTGTTTTGGTATATTTTATTAACAATATATCCCTTTCGTCAGATTATGCTTGAGAAGGCTTCAATGCCCTGCAACAGTAACTGTACACACTATACAAGGAAAAATAAAAAACAAAAACAATGGGCGAAACATTTGGAACGAGCCTCTTTTTTTCCCCCTCCTTTAAATTATACACGGCTCAATGAAATATCCTTACGGAAAATATATAAATAGTATTTTTTTTTTCTTTCTATATTACAGTTATACAATATAAATGAGAAGTTCATGTCTGTTCAGTGACCTACAAATATTATATTCTCCAAAAGTGTAGCAGCGTATTACTAAAGAAAAACCCAAAGAGAGAGCGAGATAGAGAGACGTCCATGAGATGGTCACTAAGTGATCACATTTTCTTTAGTACTACTTCACACCACTTCAAAAAGGTGTTACTCTATGGTTCCCTTCATTCACAACACGCGTCCGTACTTACAAGGAGTGTGCAGGTTAAAAGCAAGGTTATGGGTTCTCAATATTCCCTCTAGGATAGTCAGTTGGGAATGATGGGCACAGAAGCTTCCATATTTCCAAGAATTCTCAGTATACAATAGCACAAAAGCCTTTATCTGACCATACGATGGCGCTGTTGTAACCGGAGCAAAGGAAAAAAAGGATCTGTGCATGGAAAATCCAAAAAGTATGAAGGGGAGCAAGATTCTTTGCTCATGACTGAAGTCTGCAGGATGGACAAGACTGATATAAAAAGAGAACTGCCACCATCTTGCCCAAAAGTCTCCTGCACCCAAGGCAGTAACCCCTAATAAGTAACAACAGAAGGAGGCTGCTAATCTCTGACCTACAGAAACTTCTAGCAGAGTCTGACTGGCCCACTGGGGTTCTAGGAAAACTCCTGGTGGACCCAGTTGTCAGTGGGCCCTCCTGCTCACCCAACCATTTGCCTTGAATGCCTATACCATGGCCTGTCCCTATAGAACAGTGGTCCCCAACCAGTAGCTCACCAACTCCTTGGAAGTTGCTGCCAGTGGCCTCAAAGTAGATGCTTATTTTTGAATTCCTGGCATGGAGGTAAGTTTTGGTTTCATAAAAAACAGATTTACTGCCAAACAGAACCTCCTGTAGGCTACCAGTCCATATAGGGGATACCAAACAGCCAATCACAGCCCTTATTTGACATCCCTATGGACTTTCTCATGCTTGTGTTGCTCTACAACTCTTTTTACATTTAAATGCGGCTCACAAAAAAGTTTGGGGACCCCTGCTATAGCAGAAGAAACTGAAGGAACGATAGATGATAATATGTAAGGAGAAGCGATAACGAGAATTAAGAAAGTAAGAAGGAAAAATAGTTTGGAGAGTGGGCCTGTGGCCTAAGGATTTCTAGTGGGCATTCCAAGACTATACGGCAATGTTTTGACATGAAAGTAGATGAGTGAAGTTTGACTGAGAACTTAATATCATACACCGCGTACAACGTGGCCACAGTCCAAAAAAGTATAAAGATATTAATTAAAACAGTGATTGCCGACATTCAAGTACCGAGAATCGCATTGTGAATCAGGCAAGAAAGTTGTGGGAACTCAACACAGAATGGAAAGTTGGTTTGAGAAGGTAGAAAGTACCTGAATTCTTTTGGTGCATTAACCACAAAGACACAATAAGAAAAGAGCCAAGGACAGGTGGATAATTCTTTGCAATGATGTTGCTTGCAGATGTGGTAAGGATAGATATTGGGCAAAATGTTTGTTAAAAAACTTAATTATCAAGTAGATGAAATGTTGCTCATGCAGAACTTTTATATCCAAATGCCCTCGCAGCATCACCAGTGCCATGTCACATAATATGAGTGAAGATCTTATTCAGCTACACCATGAGACTGGCTGGGAGAACAAGGACTCTGGTTGGGCCTGAGTGTAGATGATCAGAATGAACGAGTTCTCTCAGTTGGTGGTTCATGCTTTCACCTATATCCCCCATAATAATGGCACTGAATAAAGTACTGAGGAGTGAAACATGCATCATCATGAGACATTATACGAGTAACTGAAATGGACCACGTATTTGGGCGACATTTATTGCTTCTGCAACTGGATCCCACCCAAACTGGTCTGTCTTTAGAAGTGTTGGGACAGCCCAGCCTACATACCCTTCAGCTGCTTTTGAACCAAAACATTACAGCAGAGGAACATCATAGGGGGCTGGAAGTTGCAACACTGATAGAATGTACATGCTATGGAATCCATATTGCACTCATGTTCTTCCACCAATTGCTGATCTATGGAGTCCTACTATGTGCAAATTGGCAGCCACAGCCCCTAAGGACAGCTCTGCAAGCAAGCGACAGGGAACTAATGCCCATCATTGGACCCTAATAGGTTTTCACCATAATCTAAAACATCTACTGCAATAGGACTCCCAAGCAAAAGAGAAGGTTGGTCCATTTCACTGTAATCAATCCAACTACCCAACCAGCTGTTTGGTAGCTAAATTAATCCATGGTTCAAAAATACAACAAACATTACTAAAGGGACACTGAATGTCATTATTTTGACTCTAATCAATCACATGGTCACTATTAGCATGGCAACTGCTTGGGAATTAAACCCTAGACTTGGCCTTACATAGAATAGTCCAATCAGAGAAAGAGGAGCTGAAAAATTACTAGAGTACTAACCATTAGACAACTACATTGCCAGCTTGTTCCAGACAGGACCATGCAATGCTAAGGGCCAGTAACAGCAAAAAGTGAAAGGGTTTCATGTACAGGTATATTTAAATATGGGCAGCTTTTGTGTTGCAGAGAAACATCTGCTTCTGAGGCTAATGTCAGACAAAGGATTGGGGCTGCCAATGACATTCGGTGGAAAAACTCTCACTCCTTTTCATATGAATCTATGGGCAACCGAGTGCCTGAAGGACATATAGCAATGATTGGTAGACTTCCCCTTAAAAATAATGGCCTGAGCTTTGGGCACAGCAGTTACCCAGAGGTGATCCGACTTTCCAGCTCAGGCTCCCCTTTGAGATCCAACATTTGGCGAGGGCCCCCCTTAGGCTCATAATAATAATAATGAGCCCCCCATCGCTTGCTCACCCAGTCAGCAATGATGTCAAAAATATCTAGGCAAAAAAATTGTTTTGTGTTGGCCCACAATCTCAGCCTGATGGACATCCAACATTGGTCTCCATGAATATCTTAGACATGGTCTCCTAATCTTACTCTAAATGGTCAATGAGTTGGGGAGTCCCACAACTGTTCTGGCGACCCCTAGGGGTCAGCCCAATAACAAAGGTAGCAATGACAAACGCAAGGGATGTTTTGACTGTGGTCAAGTGAAATTAGCCTCATTCCATATATATAAATAAATAAGGTTCTTTGTAGCCGACTGTCCTAAAAGGTCATGGTGCCCCACTTTCCATTGCAGATAACAGACACACTATTTAGAATTGGTGCAGGCTTTACGCCCTGCCATTTTCCTGCAGGAATGGGCCGACAGATTTACATTTCCTAGGAAGCTATGCTATAAGTACCCATCATGGTGCCAAGTGCTGCTACACAGACATATTTTGTGCCAAAAGCTGATCATATATATATTTATATAAACACACACGTGAACAGAATGCATATGCTAGTACTTGCCCTTTAAACTACAGTCAGTGCAGAAATATCTTTAAAACGACTTTACTTTTATATATGTTGGTCGTAGCTCATGCCAATGTAAAATCTTAGCAGCAGTCGTATCAGAACAGCACCCTCGCCTCTCCCGTCACAAACCCGTGTTAAACAGCTCTCTGTGTTGCCTTTGCAGAAAAACCCATGACCTGAAACAAAGCGAAAAACTTGGAATGCAGCGGATTAGCACAGAAATACAAAATCATACGGGTGCAATGGAAAAGAACTGGCACTTGCGACTATAGCAAACATAGCATAGCTTTAGCAATGGCTAAGGAGAACAAGGTTTCCCTCAGGCATCATGGCAGCTCTGATTACAAAACACTTGTATCTACTATAAGAGAGAAGATAAAGACACAGCAGGTTCCCACCACCACAGGTAACCAAGAAGGTATTGAAATGAAGACCTTTAATATTATTTTGTTCTGGCCCTTTAAGTGGCAACTGTAGAAGTGCACCGGCCACAGTAGCGGCTCAGTTTCCCATTTGGTCATTCAGCAAAAGCAACGTGTTCAACTCTGCAGAAAATTATGGGCAGATTTATCAAAGTGTACATTTTAGAACTCACCACAATAAAACTCACTTCCTATTCATTCCTATGGGATTTTTAGAATCGTATTTATCAATGGAGTTCACCATTTGATAAATAAGCTATTAAAAATCCAATAGGAATGAACAGAAAGTGAGTTTTATTGTGGTGAGTTTTTTTTTATTTACTTGACAGATTATTTCCCTAATCCTGAAGAGGGGTCTTCAAATTGTAGGATGGTTACTCACCACATTAGGGAATTGGCCCTGGTGCATCGACCTGAGATTATCTAATCCCCCAGAAAAAGTTGGCTGGATACCATACACAAACGTAGCCAGGGTCGGATTTACATACCGGGAGCTAATGATGTGCGGGGCCAACCCGATACAGTTCGGGTCGACCTCACACTGCTACTCGCGGATGGGTGCTGGTTGAGCTCTTTCCTTCTCTCCCCGCCCACCTTCAAATGCCGACTTCCGGTTTTATAGTCTCGCATCTGCTCGCCCCACCCCTTTTGTGACGTCATTGTGATGTCATCGTCGGGGCGGGTCTATAAAAGGACCCCGGAAGTGTGGGTTGGAGCAGGGCGGGTTAGGGTCGGGTGTGGGTTTTCCTGACCTGAACATCACTACCGGAAGCCCCTAGCCCCAATGACATTCGTCGCCCATTTATTCGTGAAAATCGTCATCGGGACCTTAGCAATGGGGATTTGCGCATGGGAAATTAAAAAAATTATTTTATCGCCTGCGTATCCCCAGTGTTTTTTAAACAATGTGGGTGTGGTTGGGCAGCCTGCTGCCCCCTAAAGTCCGGTGGCGTTTCCACAAATCCGGGCCTGATCGTAGCCCTTAAAAGGGTCATTTTTGTAGTACCTTTTAACAAAAAAACTGCCACATTCAATTGTCCAGAACTTTCAGGTCATGACCTTAAGGGCCAAAAAAAACCCTGCACGCTCATAATCACTACTAATCTTTCCCAGCGTTTTTTTCCCGCATATTTATTTCAAATCACAAAGGGGTTCATCATGATCAAGGAGAATAATGGGATATAAAGGCAACAAAAGTTCCAAATCCAGTTTCCCATATATTTCCAATCCCCTCGCAAATACTGTGATTTTTGCCATTTTTGGTACAAACTTCAGTTCTATGGCAACTTGTCAGATGGAAGCTGATGGAGCTGATGGAGCTTTACTTTGTTTAGGTTACCATCAATTTCTAAATCCAGCAAAATCTGACTCGTGACTTTGCAGACGATGAAAATATTTTGACACCGGGGACGATTAACGTTCACTCATTGACTTTAATGGGCACCGGCGGCAACCTTGACACCAGCGCCCATTTTGATAACGGCGAATTGCCGTTTTGCAAATTTTTCCCCAGTTTTGCGGGAAATTCGCGAAATTTGAGGCAAACCACAACAAATTCGCCCATCACTAGTTCTGACCAATAGTGAACAATCCTGGATTTGGTGCATTCCTAGTATGCGACACAAGAATCTTATACACACATTCAATGTAAGAGAAAGAGGGGCAACGTTCCCACTTCTGACAGTCACAGCTAGATTTTTTTTTAAAAACACAAAAGCCAATAGGATTCAAGAATTCCAAGAAGGGAATGAGAACAAGGTGAATGGTTTATATAAATTAGAGCATTACACATACAACATTCCATTGGGAAATTCTACTGCCAAAGTGCTTTAAAGGAGAAGGAAAGGTTAAAACTAAGTAAGCTTTATCAGAAAGGTCTATATAAATACACCAGTAAACCCTTTAAGTCCTCTGTCAAAAGAAACATTTCTTTCCTTCTATTGTGTACTCATGGGCTTCTGTATCAGACTTCCTGTTTTATGCTTAAACCTCCAGGGCTTGGCCTTGAGCATGCTCAGTTTGCTCCTCTCTCTATTTTCACCCTCACTGCTGTAATCTGCTTCAGTAGCTTTCCTTCGCCTTTAAATTCATTGCACTCTGGCTTTTACGGTTTTCCTATACCCCATGAGACATTTAAGGGCAACTTTATAGTACTCTGTGCCCATGGCTTCCCATGAAAGAATCTGGAGAGCTCGGGATATGAGGATAGACATCATAGAAGCGTTTGGACTCTCCACTTGGGCTTTAGATCTTTAGTCCTTATAAGACTAGGAGCCCCTGCATCCCTGGTAAGTAGGACATATTTTGTGAGAGAGAAATTTACACCTTTCAGCTAAGAGCTCACTGAATATTTGCACAGATTCCAACAGTCCAGCTGGATGTATGTATGTGTGTGTGTATATATGTATATGTATATATATATATATATATATATATATATATATATATATATATATATACATATATACATATATATATATACACACACACATACATGCTCAAGCCAGTCAACAGATAATTACATACTCATCATGTAGTGGAGGTGATCATGCTGTATATATATGTGTATATATATATATATGTATGTATATATATATATATATATATATATATATATATAAAACCCTCTCACAAACCGCACTCCAAGGACTTGTTAGGATTCAAAAAACAAAAATGCCTTTATTTCTCAACGTTTCGGCTCTCACTCGTGAGCCGTCTTCAGGAAAAGACGGCTCACGAGTGAGAGCCGAAACGTTGAGAAATAAGGCATTTTTGTTTTTTTGAATCCTAACAAGTCCTTGGAGTGCGGTTTGTGAGAGGGTTTGATAGTATTATTTTACCAGCACCCAGGCGGATGTTTTATGGAGAAGAGTGCACCTGACTATTTGCATATCTGTGTCCTCATCTTGCTGCAAGAAATCCTTCAATTGCCATCGCACCGCGATGCACTGAAGGCTGAGCTTCCGGCAGCAAACAAACATACAACCCCACCCGGAACATCTTCATCAGATAGATATGTTTAAACAAAACAAGAAAAAGTGCCCGTAATGAAGGCATCATCCTCTCCTGAAGGTACAAGCCAGTCTTGTGCAAATCATTAAAGAAAATTTTTTTAAAAAAAATACTTGCTTTAATGGGAAGGGGGTGGCTTTGGGTTGCTCTGTATGCTCACAGCAATCTTAAATTGTATTAATTAGTCTCATTATTAAATGATGAGATTGTCTTTTATTGTGGAATGTGCAAGATGACCATCTAGCTTGATTGCCATGAGACCCATGCCTTATGGTGGACATACACGGGCTGCCGATATCGGTCCTTTAGACGGGTCTCCCTGATCGAAATCAGGTCAAAAATCAGCCTGATATCGATCTGGGAGTTTTGAAGTTTTTCCTTCGATCGAGGACCACATCGGCTAGTTGATGCGGTCCTACGACCCATCGGTGTCCATGTGCTTCGTTGTAATCTGATCGTCTGGCTCTAAGGCCGAACGTTCTGATTAACCCAATATCGTCCTGCCGTTAGTGGTCATATCGGGTTAAGATCCGCTCATTTGGCTACCTTACCAAATGAGCGGTTCTAACAGTGGATGGCCGCCTTTAGAACTGAAATGTATTATGGCTGTTGCAAGCTTCCAGTTTGGCCAGAAGATGGCCTAAATGATGCATGGGAAGAGTAAAGGTGGCCATACACAGATCCACTCGTTTGGGATCTTCCCCGATATGTCCACCTTGAGGTGGGCAATATCAGGCTGATTCAATCGTGGGACCAAGGGCCCAACGATCAGATCGTAATGTATGGATGTGGTCTGCGATCTGATAGGATTTTTACTCCTGTCCTACAGATATTGATCGGGGAAGTCCGTCGGAGGGCCCTACACCTGGGTCTGTCGGCAGCTTTTATCGGCCCGTGTATGGCCAACTTTAGAAGAACTCTTATTAGTTTCATGAACAGGAGAGGGATCAGAGTGGGATTCAAACAAGAGCACACAATGCGCGACAGCAATAAAATAATAGGTTTCACGCACACACACACATATATACATGTGAGATATATATGGCTGGGAGTCTAGAAACGCAGTGGCAATGGTTATTATAGGCAAGGGGAAGGAGGCTGCAGGTGCATTCGACGTGCTATAAAAACAAGACCAAATACATTATTTCCAAGTAGTGTTTTGTAAATACATGACAGGGTCTTTGTCCCTGAGCTGCCCCTATACAACATGGCAAGTGTCCGCTGACTGGAAGGGACATGCAGGGAAGTTCCCATCTGTCCGTAGAGAAGGCATCACGCTGATCACAGAAAACAGCGAAGGAGTCAGAATTTCCTTTACCAAGAGGTTTTTTCGCATGGTTATTTACAGGTGAACGGGTGCAGGTGTTTCAGTGCTTGGCTCTTGCATACATAGATATATATATATATATATATTGTATACTGGAGAAGCAAGGTTGTGTCTATGTTCAGGCTCTTCCTTCCCCCGGCAGGTACCAGGATAACAGGACGTGCTCCTCCGTCTGCTTCATCAGACAAAGTCATTTTCAGTCTTCCGAGTGGACTGAAGGTCAGGATTCTGGTTCTGTACTTATTACCATGGACTTTGGTGGGACTGCTAGGAGAGCCTCTGCCTCTTCATGCATCTGTATCAAACAAACGGGGATTCTCCATTATTGCTCATTGCGAAGGGAAAATGATCCATTATGTTTATTAGCACTTACTGCCTGCACAGACAGCATGCCACTGAAACTGTCAGCTTGTGTTTAGCATCATGAAAAGATAAGAATTTCCTCATCATCACTCTGTCTTGGCAAAGAAGTCTCTAAATCTGAACCACCACAGAGCTGACACTTATCCATGGAGGGAGTAATCTTTGCCAGGGAAGCGGGACCCCCTCTGCTGCTTAAAGGAAAAGTAATCAAAAAATGAAAGTAATTTAAAGTACTAAAAATATAATGTACTGTTGCCCTGCACTGGTAAAACTGGTGTATTTGCTTAAGAACACTACTATTATTTATATAAACAAGCTGCTCTATAGCCATGGGGCAGCCATTCAAGCACAGGATACACAGTAGATAAGATAAGTACTACTATAGTTTATATAAAACAAGCTGCTGTGTAGCCATGGGGGCAGCCATTCAAGCACAGGATACACAGTAGATAACAGATAAGTACTACTATAGTTTATATAAACAAGCTGCTGTGTAGCCATGGGGGCAGCCATTCAAGCACAGGATACACAGTAGATAACAGATAAGTACTACTATAGTTTATATAAACAAGCTGCTGTGTAGCCATGGGGGCAGCCATTCAAGCACAGGATACACAGTAGATAACAGATAAGTACTACTATAGTTTATATAAACAAGCTGCTGTGTAGCCATGGGGGCAGCCATTCAAGCACAGGATACACAGTAGATAACAGATAAGTACTACTATAGTTTATATAAACAAGCTGCTGTGTAGCCATGGGGGCAGCCATTCAAGCACAGGATACACAGTAGATAACAGATAAGTACTACTATAGTTTATATAAACAAGCTGCTGTGTAGCCATGGGGGCAGCCATTCAAAGGAGAAAAGACTCATGCTACACAGTAGATTTCCACCACGGCAGCTTGTTTATATGAACTATAGTAGGGTTTCTGAAGCAAACACACCAGTTTTACCAGTGGAGGGCAATGGTATTTGTTACTGTTCCTTTAAGATGTAACCTGTATTTGGCTTCCTCCTACCTGTCCAATTGCTCAGTGTGTGAATTAAAGGAAACCCTGCTGAATACAACAGAGCAGAAAGCACATTGAGAATCTAATGCATTTAGAGAAAAAGTCCCAATGTAAAACCCAAAACGGTTATTATCTCACAAGTGATACGTGGGGTCTCGGTGCGCATAGCCCAGATCTACAGCTTGAGGTGTCCAACCAAAGGAGAAAACGGCAGGCACTCTCAGCTCCCACAAACAGGCTTGTAAAAAGAACTGAGAACTTTATTTAGGCCACAAAGTAGATTAATACATAGCCTTATGCGTTTCATGCCTGTAGGCACTTAATCATGGGCTGTACTACTGGCACAAAACGCACAAGGCTGTACTAACATACTTTGTGGCCTAAATAAAGTTCTCATTCTTTTACAAGTCTGTTTGTGGGAGCTGAGAGTGCCTGCCGTTTTCTCCTTTGGTTGGATACTTCCACCTCGAGCTGTAGGTCTGGGCTATGCGCACCCAGACCCCACGTATCACTGGTGAGATAATAACCCTTTTGGGTTTTACATTGGGACTTTTTCTCTAAATGCATCAGATTCACAATTTGCTTTCTGCTCTGTTGGAATCAGGAGCAGGGCTTCCTTTAATTCACACACTGAGCAATTGGACAGATAGGAGGAAGCCAAATACAGGTCCTAGATCTGTCGTAGTTGCAAAATAAATAACATAACCCAGGCATATTTTGGAATGGAGTATTAGTTGAATACTCAGTAACTAGGTCACTGGTCATTAGCCCTCAACTCACTCTCCGTTTTCAGCCAGTGGGTTTATATGTGTACATAAGGAATCCTCTATTAGATGTCTTTGTTTGATTCAGTTTGCATATATTGAGTAGTAGCATCTTATGTTCCAACAGGGTGTGCCTCTCTTAGATTACAATGTCCCATACCCACTAATATGTTCAGCCCCTGCTTTCTTCTTCATATCTCACATAAAGCCCCCCTACATGTTGTATATAAGATATCTAAATGCTTTATTGCTACACTTGTAGTTCAAAAATACGGCTAAAGCCTTTTATTATCATAGCAATAAAGAAGCCTTAGACTAATGCCACATTAGGTGGTGGAGAAACAGCTGTTCAGAGCGGATCAACCCATTGGCTTATAGTCACATGGGTGCAGTCTGTTCCTATTGGCTGTTTCTGCACCTGCGCAGAAATGCAGGCAAACAATAAGCCTAGTGTGACATTACGTGGCCATGGCAATGAAAGGAAAAGTCACCGGACATACTCACAATCTGAAACTGAACATCTTGAAAGAGCTCCTGAATAAATCTCCGGGAAGGGAGCCGAAATGTGCAATGGGCTAATAAGTGGGAGACCTCAGAATAAAGGCAAATGTCATCAAATGCTTGCGGAAACTTCTCCTTAATCCTTGGAAGACATATTGAAAAAAATCCATATTAACAAAAGAAGGGGACGGATGGTCGGTATAACTGAAGTTCTGTGTTGTAGGCATTTAAATAAGATATTCGTTCAGAATGAATGCTGGGATTGAAAAACAGGCGGCACCCAATCCCCCAGTCCATTAAAGCTACTCTTGTAGTAGGAAAACTAACGACAATACTGTATTGCTTCCCTGATCGTCTCCTTGCCTGCCTCTAATACCTCCTGTTATTTATACAGTTATATCAAACAGTCTGCATTTTTGTTTAGGGATGCACTCAATCCACTGAATCCAGGATTCGATTCGGGATGTGGCCTTTTTCAGCAGGATTTGGATTCGACTTTTCGTCAAGGAAGTATAAGAAAAAAAAAATGTTGCCACTTTTTCCTTTCCCGCTACTAATTTGAATATGCAAATTAGGATTCGGATTCGATTCAGCGTTCATCCTTTTTCAGCAAGACTCGGATTCGGCCGAATCCATATGCCTGGCCGAACCAAAATACTAAATTTGTATATGTAAATTAGGGGTGGGAAAGGAAATCTTGTGACTTCATCAAGGAAGTAAAAAAAAATTCCCCCACCTTTTCCTTTCTTGCTCCTAATTTGAATATGCAAATTAGGATTCAGATTCGATTCCGCAGTCAACCTTTTTCAGCAAGATACGGATTCGGCCGTATCCTTGTGCCTGGCTGAAACTAAATTCTAATTTGTATATGTAAATTAGGGGTGGGAAAGGAAATCACATGACTTTTGTTAAGGAAGTAAAAAAAAAATTCCCCACCTATTCCTTTCCTGCTCCTAATTTGAAGATGCAAATTAGGATTCGATTCAGTCTTTTTCAGCAAGATTCGGATTCAGCTGAATCCTTGTGCCTGGCCAAACCCAAAATCCTAATTTGTATAAACATGGTTGCCTGCCTGGGAAGAATAAACCTGTTGATTTAGCTGAAAGATTCCCACCCAGACCATTAACTACTCAGCTGCAAAGGAAACTCAACTCAGTAATTTAATCAATTAAGGACATGGATTCTTTACATATTCTCCTTATGGAGAGTGACTGTAGGAGGTGAGTGATTCAGGACAAGTGAACAACAACTGTTATTTTTTTCCTTACGTTTTCATATGAAAATAAATGTTTGTATTCAGTTGGGCATTTGGCTAAATCTTTTGTCAAGGATTCTGTATTTTCTTAATGAATTGGATGTGGTGCAGGCCTATTTCCCCTGTACTGTAATACAGGTAGGGGATCCGTCGTAGGGAAACCCATTATGCAGAAAGCTCAGAATTACGGAATGCCCGTCTCCCATAGACTCCAGTTTACCCAAATAATTAACATTTTAAAAATTTATTTTATTTGCAATAATAAAACAGTAGCTTGAACTTGATCCCAACTAAGATATAATTCATGCTTATTGGAAGCAAACACGCCTTTTGGGTTTATTTAATGATTTTCTAGTAGACTTTAGTTATGAAGATCCAAATCACAGAAAGATCCGTTATCCAGAAAACCCCAGGTCCCGAGCATTCTGGATAACAGGTTCCATACCTGTTCTGTAATATTGGGATAATGACTATTGGTAGAGTGTGGTATAACGTCCCTCTGGTGGTTTATTATAAGCACAGTATGTAATACAATTTTCCCAGCAGCCATTCTGCGCAATGTTGTATTTAATATGGTTATTCCTACAACTATAAAACAAACTATAAAGCAATGTATATATTCCTATAGTCACAAGTGATAAATGAATAAATAAAGCTTACGTTAAGAGCCCAGTTTCATGGCCTTTTGTTCCTACTGAGCTGCTCAGGTTAATTACAAGTCTTACGACCTCTTTCCGTAGCAGTATTCTGCATACAGGGGTATCTTCAGGAATTGACTTGCCACCTACAAGGAAAACATACAGGGTTTGGAATTAGCACTTTTACACAACTGTCGGCCCTCTTGAGGGCCCCCCCCATACACGGGCTGTTAAACTGCCATTTGGGTCGGAACTAGCAGCTTTTATCAGACTGAATATGCCACCTTAAAGGGTTTTTTACTTTTTAGTTTGATAGAGAGTGCTCTGCTGAGACTGTTTGCAGTTTGTCTTCATTGTGTTAATTGTGGTTTTTGAATTTTGCTAATCGGCTATCTCGTTGCTAGGGGACAAATGACCCTAGCAATCAAGCAGTGGCTTGAATGTAAGGAATAGGAAAGGGGCCTGGATAAAAGGATAAGTGTCAGTAACGAAAGAATTGTAGCCTCATGAAGTAATAGTTTTTAGCCTGCTGAGGTCAGTTACCCCCACCTGAAAGCTGGAAAAATTCAGAAGAAGAAATCAAATGCTTCACAACCGATAAAAAAAATAAAAATAAAGTCCAATTGAAAAGTTGCTACAAATTGGCAATTCTATAACATGTTAAAAGTTCACTTAAAGGAATTGTTCAGTATAAAATTAAAACTGGGTAAATAGATAGGCTGTGCAAAATAAAAAATGTTTCTAATATAGTTAGTAGGGATGCACCGAATCCAGGATTCGGTTAGGATTCCGTCTTTTTCGGGAGGATTCGGCCAAATCCTTCTGCCCACCCAAACCGAATCCTAATCTGCATATGCAAATTAGGGGCGAGGAGAGAAATCTTATGACTTTTTGTCACAAAACAAGGAAGAAAAAATGTTTTCCTCTTCCCACCCCTAATTTGCATATGCAAATTTGGATTTCGGTATTCGAACGAATCTTTTGCAAAAGATTCCAAAATAGTGGATTCCGTGCTTTCCTAATAGTTAGTTAGCCAAAAATGAAATGTATAAAGGCTGGATGTCTAACAGAACACTAGTTTTCAGCTCTACTGCTTTCCACTGATTGGTTACCAGGCAATAACCAATCAGTGACTTGCAGGGGGGGCACATGGGTCATATCTGTTGCTTTTGAATCTGAGCTGAATGCTGAGGATCAATTGCAAACTCACTGAACAGTTATGTCCCATGTGGGCGCGTTTCAAGTCGCTGACTAACTCAGCGACTGCTGACTAAAAGCAGGAAGTAGTGTTCTGGCTATTATGTTCGACATTCAGTCACTCCAGCCTTTATACATTACATTTTTGGCTAAATAACTATATTAGAATTATTTTTTTATTTTGCACAGCCACAGTTAACCCAGTTTTTATTTTTACATTGAACTGTTCCTTTAAGGGTAAACTATACCTTTAAGGCCTAATGTCGTCAAACAATCAGCGGCAAGATTACTAAGCCTCTCTGAAACGATGAAGGTTTCTACCAAGGTGCTCAGCCCACAGCACAATAAAGGGATTACAGTTGCTCTCCCTGTGTGGAGTTACACTAAGGAGCAGACAGAAAGTTATCTGCTTTATTACATATATATGAGCCTTTAGTGCGATCACTTACCTAGAACTAACTCTGTACTTTTGTCACTGCTTGCCGAGCCCTGGGACACAGCATCACTACACCCTGATATCCCAGAATACTTGGAAGAATGGGAAACCACCTCTAAGTGATTGGGCATAGTATGGGCGCACCAGTCAGAATGTGGAATGTCGGGAAAGTCTAAAGGAAAAAATATGGCAACAAAAACTAAACATGGGTGAAAGATGAATGATGAAGAAGAAGATGGGTGGATGGCAAAAACAACAAAAGTAATGCATGGAGGCCACTTAAAGGCAAACCTATGATATTCTAAATATCCTCTACACTGCGGAAAATTTTTATGAATCTGTTTTACAACTATTTTTTTTTTATTCAGTTGTTCCAGTCTCTTATATAGTTAAAGGGGCTGTTCACCTTTAAATTAACTTTTAGTGTGATGTAGAGAGTGATATTCCGAGACAATTTGCCATTGGTTTTTATTTTTTTTATATGTGGCTATTGAGTTATTTAGCTTTTTATTCAGCAGCTCTCCAGTTTTCAAATCCACCTAGCAACCATGCATTGATTTAAAGAAGAGACTGGAATATGAATAGGAGAGGGACTCAACTGAAAGAAGAGTAATAAAAAGTAGCTATAACAGAGCATTTGTTGTTTAGAGGTTCAGTGACCCCCATCTGAAAGCTGGAAAGAGTTGGAAAAAGGCTGCAAATATTTCAAAAACTATAAAAAATAAAAAATGAAGGCCAATGGAAAATTTGCATAGAATCCTCCATTCTATACTTAAAGTTAAGGGTGGTGGCACACGTGAAGATTCGGGGGAGATTAGTTGCCCAGTGACAAATATTCTCTTCTTCTGGCGACTTATCTCCCCGAAATGCCTTCCCACCGGCAAGAATATGAATCGCTGGCGGGATGGCTTACGAAGCAATTTGGATTTCTGAAGTCGCCTGAAGTTTCCTCTTGAGGCAACTTCGGAAATGTGTGCCATCACGCCGGCGATTCGTATTCTTGCCGACGATAATGCATTTTGGGGAGATTAGTCGCCTGAAGGAGAGAAGATTTGTCACTGGGTGACTAATCTCCCCCGAATCTTCACGTGTGCCACCCCCCTAAAGGTGAACCACCCCTTTAATGATATATCGTGTGTTAATAAACCTAACTTTCTTTCAAGCTGCAACCAATAGGTTCTTGTTGAGTCGTTGACAGATTTCCACTACTGACACGCAGCATTGTTAAGAATGCACACAAACTATCTATACTGTAACAAAAAAAGTAAAAAAGAGTGAAAAGGGTATTGTTAAATATTTACCACAGTTTGGTGGATTTTGTACAATAATGAAGGTCCCACTTTATACTAGAATGCATGACTTATGAAAATATATTTGATTTATCAGCAATGACTCAAATGTAAAAGAAAAAAAATAATAAACAAATATATGATTAGAAATGCCACTGGTGCAGGATGCTCTCTCTTTAAAGTAACAAACTGTTCCATAAACACCATTAGTGATGTGCGGGCCGGGCTGACTTTAGTGCACCTTTTTTTGAGCCATGGGAGGGTTTGGGTTGAGCTCTTCTGTCTGCTCTCCCTGCCCGTGACCTTACACTGCCTGCTTCCAGTTTAATAAAAGAGCGTTGGTCCCGCCCCTTTTGTGACATCATCTGCAGGGTGGGTCGCGCGGGTCTATAAATAGAGGGGGAAAGCTGGGTGTGGGCTTGGGTCGGGTATGGGTCGAGGTTTTTTTCGACCCTCACATCACTATAACGGATAACCCTTACCCGCGTATAAGCAGAGTTTTTCAGCATCCAAAATGTGCTGAAAAAGTCTACCTCGGCTTATACGCGGGTCAGCGGTACCCGACCCGAGTAGCTGAGATTGCAGTCACTTTTAATCATTCCTATACCAACAGTTCACTTGGGGAGAGACTGCAATATCCCACAATGCCCTCTGTTGGTTATATGAAAGAATAACAGTGCACCCTCTGTTGGTGATATGAAAGATTAACAGTGACTGCAATACCACACAGCGCCATCTGTTGGTTGTATGAAAGAATAACAGGGACTGCAATATCACACAGTGCCATCTGTTGGTTGTATGAAAGAATAACAGAGACTGCAATATCACACAGCACCATCTGTTGGTTGTATGAAAGAATAACAGGGACTGCAATATCACACAGCACCCTCTGTTGGTTATATGAAAGAATAACAGTGCGCCCTCTGTTGGTTATATGAAAGAATAACAGGGACTGCAATATCACACAGTGCCATCTGTTGGTTGTATAAAAGAATAACTGGGACTGCAATATTACACAGCGCCCTCTGTTGGTTATATGAAAGATTAACAGTGACTGCAATATCACACAGCGCCATCTGTTGGTTGTATGAAAGAATAACAGTGACTGCAATATCACACAGCGCCCTCTGTTGGTTATACAAAAGATTAACAGTGATGGCAATATCAAACAGCACCCTCTGCACATGGTAGTGGGACAGTGGGACAATGCACACAGTAATCCGTTTGGCAATTCTCTGTCACCATCAGCTTTGCAAAGAAGTCCGGTTGATCGCTGGGGGGGGTCGCTTTGGCAGAATGTGCGCTGCTGGGAGACAGGGCTGTAGTTGTGTCTAGGCTTATACGCGAGTCAATAAGTTTTCCCAGTTTTTGTAGGTAAAATTAGGTACCTCGGCTTATACACGGGTAGGCTTATACACGAGTATATACGGTATTTAAGTTAGCCCCTCCCCCAAAAAAGATGGAGCTATTGCTACAGTCGACTGTAGGGACATATAAATGAACAATTCCTTTAAAGAGAAGCTGACACCAAAAAAACATCTTTTTAAAAAAAAAAAAAGATTCTTCATTTTAAGTTACCTATAGGTCATGCTGACTGTTTTCTCCTTAAAGCTTTTTTTCACTTCGTAAATTCAATTCTGCATCCGACTGTGGCTGCCAGACGGTTGCTTTCTCCTGCTTCCTGTCAGAATGTGAGCTCGATGATGTTACAAAGGGGGTGGGGCTTCTTGTTCCGTTCCTCCCCTTACTGACTGTCAGAGCTTCCTATTATTATAACGTGTACTTCTTACAATACAGATAATGATAATTATATATAGACGTGATGAGACTTTGTTGCTTGATAAGACAGACACACATAGGCGACCAGTTGCTAAGAATAAGGAGTACACTATAATAATAATCTCTGTACATTTACATCCCGTGGCTTAGATGTTGGAAACGTATCTGTGTTACACACACAATCTTTGCCATTTATAGCTTAAATATATTACAGTAATTGTATTAATTAACGAAAGCCCTGCCTGACTATTTATATGCGTCTGTATTTCTCAGGTAAATATCAGGTTTAGTAGTCACATGATTTATCCCTGGATACTTCAGACGCAAATCAATCGCTCACGGAAGCGTCTGATCGCTCTGCTGCTGATCCTGAAATAAACGTGTACTGAGATACAGAGAGCCTCGCTGCGCTACACATCGGACTGCCCTGTAGGCTGCGGGGAGGTGCGAGTTTCCTGCGCGAGGGTCGAAGCTGGGGCTTCTGTCTATTGTTTAAAAAAGATTTGATCACAGGAAGAGTCTCTACACTGAGTGCGGACAAAAACACAGGAGCAACTGCCCTGCAGCAACTTGGTTGGGGTGTATGACGAGTTTCTGTATTTCTATCAGAATCCCAAATTCTGGTGCTTTGTCAGCTCTCTACGATGTTACACATAGACTTCAAATAAATAGCCACAATCAATCGCGTTTCAGAGAGATCCTCAGGCAGTACAGTGTCAGCGCCGATCGCCCAGGCTTCACTTTCACATACAGGTCTGGCTGTGACCAGTGTCGGACTGGGACACCAGGGGCCCACCCAAAAACCTTTGACTAGGGGCCCACCAATTAATCTTACACCAGGGGCCAACTCTTAGTACTATTATTCTTCCTCTCCTCACTCAACCTCTATTCTCCTAGTCTCTTTCTTTTACATACTGTTATCTATTATTCCATCTATTTAGCCTCTGTTCTCATAGAATTTGGGAATTGCCATGAAATAGGCCAAACGTAAGGGCCCACTGACAAGGTGGCCCACCAGGACTTTTCCTGGTATCCCGGTGGGCCAGTCCGACACTGGCTGTGACTTTTCGAATATTATGTATTGATACACAAAGGTAATCCTTCTGCCACGGGATCACCCTGTACGTAGGAAGCTCTGACAGTCCGTGCAATAAGGGGAGGGACGGAACAAGAAGCTCCGCCCCCCTCGTGACATCATCGAGCTCACATTCTGACAGGAAGCAGGAGAAAGCAACGGTCTGGCTGCCACAATCGGCCACAGTCGGATGCAGAATTGAATTTATGAAGTGAAAAAAAGCTTTAAGGAGAAAACAGTCAGCATGACCTATAGGTTAAGTTCAAACGAAGAATCATTTTTTTTAAAGATTTTTTTTGGTGCAATCTTCCTTTTAAGCTTTTATACACAGGAAGATCATTTGACCTGTTGGCGAGATGAAGATGGCTTTGTATAAGAATGATTTGGCCCATAACCCGAGTTGTCAGATCAATTATTAGGCCACTGTACCAACAACTGGTTACCTGTCAGACCCCAAAATTCAGGGGCCAGTGCAGATGCATCAAATGTAACCACATGCATCTGTGGGAAGGCCACAAAGTCCTGGGAGTAGGGTGTAAAGATTTTAGGGGTGGCATGCCGCCCAGCTGCATTCTAGGTTTTTGCAAAGCACTGGGGGAAGAAAAGCACTGGGGGAAGAAAAGCACCTTAAATCTCCTATGTGCCTAATTACCAGTTCTCCTGCAGGAACCTGCGAAAGATTTGGCCGAATACCGAACTCGCATATGCAAAATAGTGGTGGGAAGGAGAAAACTTTTTATTTCCTTGTTTTGTGACAAAAAGTCACACGATTTCCCTCCCTGCCCCTATTTTGCATATGCAAATTAGAAATCAGATTCGGTTCGGCCGGGCAGAAGGATTCGGCTGAATCCGAATCCTGCTGAAAAGCTGAAAAAGGACGAATCCCGAAACGAATCCTGGATTCGGTGCATCCCTATTAAAAATGTAGTATATTGACATACAATAAAAAAAACCTTACCTAAATGATTATATTCATTTAACTGATTAGACTGGTTGTAACCCATTAACTGAATGCCAACACAGTAAAGGCAGTTATCATCTGTGTGCTCCTGCAGCCCCGTGTCCTCTGTGTTCTCTAGAAACTGGGAGGCGTCTGAACGACTCGAGTTCATTATTTCCGTAATGCTGAACTGCTGCCTCAAGGCCTGGTATGGACTTCTCACTCCAGATCCTTGAATACCTAATAGACAACATAAACATTTAAATTGTTTCGTATGTTACAGGCTTCGAAATTTCAAATCATATTTGCAAACACTATAAAGAAACTCCAGACAGTTAGGAATTTAAAGGCAGGTCTCAGCTTGCACATATACAACCGACAGACATTTATATTAGATTAGATACTTTTGAGGATGATGGCAAACTGTCAGATTAGATGCCTGTGGTTAAATCTGAACTACTGTGGGGACAAATCTCCAAAAATTACTTTGCCACAGCATAACATTAGCATCGCTGCAAGTAAAACACACTACTTGTGAAAATCGAGCATAATCAGGGGGAAAATACAAAGGGAACCAGTCTCCAGCAATTAAAGGGGTTGTTCACCTTTAAATTAACATTTAGTATGATGTAGAGAGTGATGTTCTGAGACAATTTGCAACTGGTTTTCATTTTTTATTATTTGTGGTTTTTTAAGTAATTTAGGTTTTTATTCAGCCGCTCTCCAGTTTGCAATTTCAGCAGTCTGGCTGCTAGGGTCCAAATTACCCTAGCAACCGTCCACTGATTTGAATAAGAGACTGGTATATGAATAGGAGAGGCCTGAATAGAAAGATGAGTAATAAAAAGTAGCAAGAACAATACATTCATAGACCAGTTACATCAATTTACATTCATTTATTTTGAAGGTTTACTTATCCTTTAGGGTCAGGGCACACAGGCAGATTCAGAGAGTGTAGTCTCCTAGCGACAAATCTCTTCTTTGGGGCGACTAATCTCCTCGAACTGCCTCCTGCCGGCTAGAATGTAAATCGCTGGCGGGATGGCACTTGGAGTGATTCCTTCTCCGAAGTCGCCCGAAGTTTCCTCGTGAGGCAACTTCAGAAAGCAAATTGTCCGAGTGCCATCACACCGGCGATTTACATTTTAGCCGGGGGGAAGGCAGTTCGGGGAGAAGAGGAGATTTGTTGCCGGGAGACTAATTTTCCCGAATCTACCGGTCTGCCTGACCCTTAAAGAACAAACAGATGCAGCACAGATTATATAATAACGGGAAAGCAAACAGGAGTTGTTGAACTGTACCTCCTACTTCAGCTGCAAACATTTTAGCTGCTCGCTCTTCACTGGGAGGCACCGTCTTCTGGAAATAAGGAGTTTCCTTCAGCTGGGAAAAAAAATCAAACATATATTGTAACTGCTTGACAAGAGAGAAACAACAACCTGTTACTATGAGTTCAGCATAAAAAGCAATACATGTCATGAACATGAATTAAAACTGCGCAGATTATTCAACAAAGAGCAGGTTTAACATTTGCTCATTTATACAATAACTAAATATGGATGCCGCCATTAGTATTTTGCATATTTTACCTGAAACATGTCGTTTATATCCACAGGCAGAGCGAGGCCTATATAATCATCTGAACTCCCGTAAGCGGCGTTCGATATCATGGAGCGTACCGATGAAGATCGCTGAAGTGTATTCTGGTTAATGGGGCTTAATAAGTCCTCCTTGTCTAACGAAGCATAGCTTAAAGCTTTCATAAACCTGCCACGGGCAAAAGAGCACAGACATTATACTGACCAGATGCAAACTTTGTGTTTGTTATAGATTATGGATAAGACGTGTGTTTATCATATGAATTAGAGAACACAGACAGAAGTGATCAAATTGTGAAAGTGTTTTTTTTTTTTTTTTTTTTTTTTTAAAAAAAAGGAAAATATTATGTAGCGTTGCCCTGCACTGGTATTTGCTTCAGAAACTCTACTATAGTTTATATAACAAACTGCTGTGTAGCCAAGGGGGCAGCCATTCTAGCACAGGATACACAGTAGATAACAGATAAGTACTACTATAGTTTATATAAACAAGCTGCTGTGTAGCCATGGGGGCAGCCATTCAAGCACAGGACACACAGTAGATAACAGATAAGTACTACTATAGTTTATATAAACAAGCTGCTGTGTAGCCATGGGGCAGCAATTCAAGCACAGGATACACAGTAGATAACAGATAAGTACTACTATAGTTTATATAAACAAGCTGCTGTGTAGCCATGGGGCAGCAATTCAAGCACAGGATACACAGTAGATAACAGATAAGTACTACTATAGTTTATATAAACAAGCTGCTGTGTAGCCATGGGGGCAGCAATTCAAGCACAGGATACACAGTAGATAACAGATAAGTACTACTATAGTTTATATAAACAAGCTGCTGTATAGGCATGGGGGCAGCCATTCAAGCACAGGATACACAGTAGATAACAGATAAGTACTACTATAGTTTATATAAACAAGCTGCTGTGTAGGCATGGGGGCAGCCATTCAAGCACAGGATACACAGTAGATAACAGATAAGTACTACTATAGTTTATATAAACAAGCTGCTGTGTAGGCATGGGGGCAGCCATTCAAGCACAGGATACACAGTAGATAACAGATAAGTACTACTATAGTTTATATAAACAAGCTGCTGTGTAGGCATGGGGGCAGCCATTCAAGCACAGGATACACAGTAGATAACCGATACGTTCTGAAGAATTCATTTGTATACTACAGAGCTTATCTGTTATCTACTGTGTAACCTGTGCCCTTTCTCCTTTTCAGCTTTGAATGCCTGCCCCCATGGCTACACAGCAGCATGTGCACTGCCAAATGGAGCATCAATGTAGGTTGACAATCCACATAGGGGCTACCAAGTGGCCAATAACATCACTTTTTTGGCACCGCTAGTGTTGCTCCCCAACTCTTTTTACTTCTGAATGTTGTTCACAGGTTCAAAAGGTTGGGGATCCCTGCTTTAAAGGGATACGGTCATGGGAAAGAAAAAAGTTTTTTCTAAAAAAAAAACACATCAGTTAATAGTGCTACTCCAGCAGAATTCTGCACTGAAATCCATTTCTCAAAAGAGCAAACAGATTTTTTTTTACATTTAGTTTTGAAATTTGACAGAGTTAGACATATTGTCAGTTTCCCAGCTGCCCCAGTCATGTGACTTGTGATAAACTTCAGTCATTCTTTACTGCTGTACTGCAAGTTAGAGTGATATCACCCCCTCCCCCCAGCAGCCTAACAACAGAACAATGGGAAGGTAACCAGATAGCAGCTCCCTAACACAAGATAACAGCATGTCACTTCTCTGCATTGAAATGTGACTTGGTATGTAAAGGAGCGAACTGAAGATAAAGTCAATAATAATAATTAGCCTGAGTTTATGGCCAAGCTTTCACAGACACTACCATTTTCCAACTCGGCCTGGCATTGTTCAGAAGCAGACATGCATTCAGTTATCGGGAAGAGCAGAGTGAAAAGAAAGAAATGTTCTATTCAAGGCCTAAGGAATGAATACATTTATAGATTTTAATCTCCATCGAGTCAAGGGCAATTTTTACACATTCAACCTTCTGTTAGAAGTGCTTATCTCCCTATGTATATGGAATGTAGTGTGCAGAGTCCTATTAATGCATGAAAAGAAATACAAATAATGAAAAGACTCAGGATTTAGCAGGGTATTTAAAGGGATACTGTCATGGGAAAAACATTTATTTTTTAAAATGAATCAGTTAATAGTGCTGCTCCAGCAGAATTCGTCACTGAAATCCATTTCTCAAAAGAGCAAACAGATTTTTCAATTTTGAAATCTGACATGGGGCTAGACATATTGTCAATTTCCCAGCTGCCCCAAGTCATTTGACTTGTGCTCTGATAAACTTCAATCACTCTTTACTGCTGTACTGCAAGTTGGAGTGATATCACCCACCTCCCTTTTCCCCCCCCAGCAGCCAAACAAAAGAACAAAGGGAAGGTAACCAGATAGCAGCTCCCTAACACAAGATAACAGCTGCCTGGTAGATCTAAGAACAACACTCAATAGTAAAAACCCATGTCCCACTGAGACACATTCAGTTACATTGAGAAGGAAAAACAGCAGCCTGCCAGAAAGCATTTCTCTCCTAGGCGCAAATTCACTAAGCGCCGAACGCTAGCGTTAATTCGCTAGCGTTTGGCATTTTTCGTTACTGCGCAAATTCACTAACGAACGCTGGCGTAAATTCGCTAGTGTTACTTCGCACCCTTACGCCAGGTGAATTTTCGCTAGCGACGTAACTACGCAAATTCACTAACTTGCGCAGTGTACTGAACGCTACCTTTTACACTAGACTTCCTTCGCCACCTCAGACCTGGCAAAGCGCAATAGAGTAGATAGGGATTGTTTCAAAAAAAGTCAAAATTTTTTCTAAGTCCCAAAAAACGCTGGCGTGTTTTCTACATGATGGGTGATAGGCTGAAAAAGATCGAAAATATTTTTGGGGCTCCCCTCCTGAATAAATTTTTATTTGCTGATTTGAAGGTTTTCTAGGCATTTGAAGTGGTGATATGTGTTCCTCCATTGAAATTTGAATTTCGCGCCGTATGCAAATGAACTATCGCTAGCGAAACTTCGCTTGGCGAATTAACGCTAGCGCAACTTCGAAAACTTACGCTACCCCTGTGCGCAACTTCGGATTTTAGTGAATTTGCGGAGCACTGGCGAAAATACGCCTGGCGAAGTTGCGCCTGTGCAGGCACAAGTCACATGACTGAAGGCAGCGGGGAAATTGACAAAATGTCTAGCCCCATGTCAGATTTCAAAATTGAATATAAAAAAATCTGTTTGCTCTTTTGAGAAATGGATTTCAGTGCAGAATTCTGCTGGAGTAGCACTATTAACTGATGTGTTTTGAAAAACAGTTTTCCGATGACAGGATCCCTTTAAGCTTGTCTGTACTTCCCAGCAGGATAGTGTAGAATAGAGTAGAAGTAAAACTTGGTTGAATCCCAGCTTTTTTTTTTACCAGGATTTACTTGTCTGAATCATACCTCCCAACATTTTGAAAAGAGAAAACAGAAAGATTTTTTGACCATGCCCATTTTGTGGCCACACCCCCTGATTACCATGTCCATTTTACAAGATTTGACAGGTTATGAAACTGAACACATTTCTATGGTTATTACAGTTTTGCTAATGAAGGAGAATTGCCCTTTAAGCTGCGTCTTCGTTCGTTCTTATCTTATCTAAAACTGTTACAAAAGTATCTTAAGTATGTATTCTGGGCTCTCTGCCAAGAGCTAATTAGGTTAGAAACTGTGTATCTTTTTCTGGCTGTTGAGTGCAGCAGATCAAAGAGAAACTCTGGAAATTCAGTACAAATCAGGGACTGGGGGTTGAGCTGTCAAAAGCAGGACTGTCAAGTGATCAAATGAAACAATGGTCATTTATTAAACACACATTCACTTTTGGCTTCACATCTCTTAAAGGGATTCTGTCATGATTTTTAAGATGTAGTTTTTATTTCTAAGTTACACGGTTAACACTGTAAATAATTAACTCTACAATATAAAATGTAAGTCCTGTACAAAGTGTATTTTTTTTAATTTATAATATTGGGGTGTAGGCAGCCATCTCAGGTCATTTTGCCTGGTCATGTGCTTTCAGAAAGAGCTAGCACTTTAGGATAGAACTGCTTTCTGGCAGGCTGTTATTTCTCCTACTCAATGTAACAATTCACATGACTGGGGGCATCTGGGAAACTATATGTCTAGACCCATGTCAGATTTCAAAATTAAATTTAAAAATAATCTGTTTGCTCTTTTGAAAAATGGATTTCAGTGCAGAATTCTGCTGGAGCAGCGCTATTTAAGGGATGGTTCAACTTTAAAGGAATTGTACAGTGTAAAAATAAAAACTGGGTAAATAGATAGGCTGGGCAAAATAAAAAATGTTTCTAATATAGTTAGTTAGCCAAAAATGTAATGTATAAAGGCTGGAGTGATTTGATGTATAACATGTCAGTCTTAACACTACTTCCTGCTTTTCAGCTCTCTTGGTTTACACTGACTGGTTACCCTGGTTACCAGGCAGTAACAAATCAGAGGCTTGAGTGGGGGCCACATGGGTCATTTCTGTTGCTTTTGAATCTGAGCTGAATGCTGAGGATCAATTACAAACTCACTGAACAGAAATGTACCATGTGGCCCCCCTTCAAGTCGCTGACTAACTCAGAGTTAGAGAGCTGAAAAGCAGGATGTTGGATTCTGGCTGTTTTATTAGACATCCAGTCACTCCAGACTTTATATTTTACATTTTTGGCTAACTAACTATATTAGAAACATTTTTTATTTTGCACAGCCTATCTATTTACCCAGTTTTTATTTTCACACTGAACTGTTCCTTTAAGGTAACTTTTCTTATGTTATAGAATGGCCAATTCTAAGCAACTTTTCAATTGGTTTTCATAATTTATTTTTTATAATTATTTGTCTTTTTCTTCTGCAGCTTTTAAATGGTTGTCGCTGTCCCCTTCTAAAAAACAAATGCTCTAAGGCTACAAATGTATGGTTACTTTTTATTACTGATCCTTTTATTCAGACCTCTCCTATTCATATTTCAGTCTCTTATTCAAATCAATGCATGGTTGCTAGGATAATTTGGGCCCTAGTTATCAGATTGCTTAAAATGCAAATAACTCGAAAAGCTTCAATAATGAAAAAAATGAAAACAAATTGCAATTTATCGCAGAAAATCACTCTCTACGACGTCATACTAAAAGTTGTCTCAAAGGTGAACAACCCACTTATCTGATGCATTTTGAAAAAAACATTTTTACCCATGACAGTATCCCTTTAAGGAAAGGAGCAATATTACTGGCTTAATATGTTCTAGTTTACCATTTAGCTCAGCACTTACCTGCTCGATGTCAGTCTAGAGTCCAAGCTCCCCGTCTTCATAGTTATTGTATCGGTGAAAAGAACATCTTTGGCCGGAGAAGCGAAGGCTTCAGAGTGCGACAGTGAAGAATGCATGCGCTGCTGCTGAATCCGCTTTAATGTGGCGTAACCAAAAGCGTCCCGAGAACTTGCGTAACTAAAGTTATAGTCTGCTAAATTCTTTACGGCGGCCATTGAAGGTGCCTTGAGGGATTGTGCTCTCCTGGGAAGTGTATGGGCAGAGCCGGGAGGTACCAGAGATACAGAGTTGGATTTTGAAAGAGGCAGATGCAGTATGGTCGGGTGGCTTGGCTTGACAGTTTTGGTGCTTACTACTGTACTTAAACTGCCACACTCAGTATCGAGCGTTGTAGTGTCAATTCCCACAGTCTCCCTGGAAGGGCTCGAGCTCATGGAGCTTATACCACTTGTCGTGGTGTCTGTATTGAAACTTAGGCTGCGGCTCTTAAAGTGGGTGTTGGTCGAACCATCACCTATTAGTCTTTCTCTGCTTGTATGGTCTCTATGAATGTCATTCCCCAAATATTTTGGAAGCTTTAGATCATTTTCTGTAATACTGGGGGTACTGCCAATGTCATCAGCATTTCTGTTGACAGACGATATCTCTAGTCGGGGGTTTACTTTGTGAACTTTGAAGACGGAGCCTAAGCTGTCCATGGAGTTATAGTCTGAGACACTGCAAGGGTCTGTGATGGTTCTGTTCCTTCTCAAGCCCTGTTTGCTTTCTGTAAGAATCTTGTTTCCTTTAGGGTCACTACTGCTGCTGCTGCTGCTCCGAAGTTTCTTACTCGGAAGGGTCAACGAATTTAAAAAGCGGTTCTTCACAAACTTACTCTGAGCGAGGAGAGTGAACGGACTGCGGTCTTTGTCCTTCAAGGGTTTATCGTAGAATGTTTGCTCGAGCTCCTCGTTGAAAAAAAAGGAGTTTGTAGATGAATTTGCAAAGCGCTCATCCTCGATGATGAACATACCTGGAAAAAGGTAGATATTCAGAAAGGCACCTAAATAGGTACAGGTATGGGATCAGTTATCCAGAAACTCGTTAAAACCCATTACGGAAAGGCAGTCTCCCATAGATTCCATTATAATCAAATAATCCAAAATATTTAAAATTATTTCCTTTTTCTCTATAATAATAATAATAATAATAATAATAATAATAAAAAAATAGTAGCTTGCACTTGATCCCAACTAAGATATAATTAATCCTCATTGGAAGCAAAACCAGCCTATTGGGTTTATTTAATGTTTCTAATAATGTTTATGTTTTCTAGTTTAATGATTTTCTAGTAGAGTTATGGTATGAAGATCCAAATTACAGAGACTCCTTATCCGGAAAACACCCGGGTCCCGAGCATTCTGGATAACAGATACCATACCTGTAGGATAATACACTGTTCTTGTGTGTTAGCCTACAAATAGGATGTTTTTGAATACATGAACAGTATTTTCCTGCATTTTTGGGTTATTAAAGGAACAGTAACATAAAAAAAGGATTTAAAATATAATGTTCTCTTCTTTGCACTGGTAAAAGTTATGCGTTTGCTTTAGAAAGACTATACAATTCTGTATAAATAGACTGCTGTGTAGCCATGGGGGCAGCCATTCAATCTGAAAAGGGAGAAAGGGCACACGTTACTCAAAAGATAAGCTCTGTAATAGAAAACAATGGGATTCTACAGAGTGCATCTGTTATCTTCTATGTAACCTGTTCCTTGAATGGCTGCCCCCATGGCTACACAGCAACTTATAACAGGGCAGGGAAATAGTCCTTTACATTTAAATGTTTTGGTGTTACTGTTCCTTTCATATGAATGGACTGTGAAGAAGTCAGCCAATGAGGATGGAGGAACTAGACTGTTGGAGGGGGTAGATTTCAGAGAACACTACTTCCTGCTTTGCAGCGCTCTTGGTTTCCACTGATTGGTTACCAGGCAGTAACCAATCAGTGACTTGAGGGGGGGGGGGGCACATGGGACAGAACTGTTGCTTTTGAATCTGAGCTGAATGCTGAAGATCAATTGCAAACTCACTGAACAGTTATGTCCCATGTGGCTCGTCTTATGGTCACTGACTAACTCAGTTAGAGAGCTGAAAAGCAGGAAGTAGTGTTCCAGCTATTATGTTACACATCCAGTCATTCCAGCCTTTATACATTACATTTTTAGCTAGCTAATTATATTAGAAATATTTTTTATTTTGCACAGCCTATTTACCCAGTTTTTATTTTTACACTGAACAGTTCCTTTAAAAGATTGAACTTGATGGACAAGTGTCTTCTTTTTTCAAATTATGTTATGTCTCCCCATGTATGGGAAAATAAAAAGATTCCTCCACCACTCCTCTGACTTCATATTTATGAGTATATTAGTTCCGAAAGTGCTGTCCGGGGAATAAACTGCCATGTAATCTAGGAGGGGTGGGGTGAAAGCAGCACTTACTATGGGTGTTATTATCACACCCACCATTCAGAGTGTGAAACAATTTAAAACAAAAATCCTCTAGAAATGGGGCTGCAATCTGCAATTGGTCTAGGTCAGGGGTCCCCAATCCTTTTTACCTGTGAGCCACAATCAAATAATTGTTGGAGAGCAACATAAGCACGCAGAGAGTTCCTGGGGGTGCCAAATAAGGGCTGTGATTGGCTATTGGTGGCTTTTGTGTGGACTGGCAGCCTCAAAACTGGCAGCCATCAAAACTGATCAGGACTTGTGCAACTGATGAATTGACTCAACCATTGCACAGGCCGACCTAACAATTCACAGCTTGCATTCTACTGGATGTTTACACTTGTCAAACTTGGTTGTTTGCTTGTATTGGGCCTCACTGCACTGATATCAGACCATGTAAATAATAACATCGTAAATGACTTGAATTCCTTACTGGGAAGAGCGGGTTCACTCTCACTATTATGTCGAGAACTGGTCGACTCAGAATTCAAGCTAAGTGTGCTTGGTATTGAAGAAAGCTCATTGCAAAGCTGCTCCATATCATCAGGGACCACTGGCCAAAGATGCCTGCGACTGTGCCGTACTGCATCCCAGTTGTGCTGCTTTAGGATATCACAACCTTGCTTTGTTCTGCTGAGCAGGCCAAGAACGTACACGCATGTCCTGCGATACATAAGAATTTAGTTTCAATAGTAAAATATAAAACCAAATATATAAGCAAACTTTATAGAATATTTCCTATAAATTGTCAATGTAGCAACTCCCATTCATTTTACATGAATGCCAATCCCATCATGCACCAGAAGACTAAACTTCTAAACACTTCAAAGTGAGAGATATATATATATAACATTTTTGATAAAGCACGCACTTCAAAATGATTAACTATTTATAAGATAAAAAACATCAACGTTTCGGTTCCTGGTCTAGAACCTTTGTCAACCAAAGTTTTGCATCTTGACAAAGGTTATAGACCAGGAACCGAAATGTTGATGTTTTTTAATCTAATAAAATAGTTGATCATTTTGGAGTGCGTGCTTTATCCAAAATTTGTTATATATTCCAATTTAAGCACAGCACCCATATCGAGTTTTACCAAGGAAGGAAGAACGTGCGTGGAACTTAGTTTGTTTGATTAAACTATATACAATTGCAAAAGTTGAATTGCACGCATGTAAGTATATATTCCACCAGCTATTGGCACTCCAAGGAAACTTCAAGTCAGATCAATAGGAACTTTGTCAGGGAGTTTCCTGTGTGGAACCGAAACGTTGGATATAATAAACCTTGACATTGCTTTATCTATTGATCTGACTTGAAGTTTCCTTGGAGTGCCAATAGCTGGTGGAATATATACTTACATGCGTGCAATTCAACTTTCGCAATTGTACATAGTTTAATCAAACTATAGGATGAGCATTACAGCGGATGTATCTATGTATGTATACATTAATAAAAGTCTGAATATGTGACCAAAATGATTTTGCACAATAAAAAGGATTTTTAAATTTTTTGAGCAAGTCCTGTGAGTGCAGAGTTATTGCTGTGGATATGTATGTATGTAGAAAAAAGCCCAGACGAGCGATCTAATAGCATTTTGCATGGGCCACAAACTAAACATCTTTTGGTCACAAACTAAACATCTATATTTGACCTGTTCTGTCGCTAGAATTGCACTCAATTGAAAATGAAGCATAAGAAAAAGAAAGCCTCGCTGCAACCAACACTCACCCTCTTATAGAGAGAACGTCACAATGCAGAGCTAGAGATACAATATCCGGGATCACATTCTCCTCTTGAAGTAAATTAAGTCCCCAGTTCGAAGACCCAATGTTGCCCTTTAATACAGAAAATTGAAAGATGGAGTGGAGACTTAGGAGACGTTGTTGACATTGCACAGATGGAGCTGCAGGCCCACTTCCTAGTCCTCTAAATTGCACCCAACACAGAGGCCCATGTTGGAACGAGCCCCCTCCTTAGCCAAGGGAGTAGATTCACTAGTATTCCACTGGGCGATTTTAAAGGACTTTTCAAGGGCAAAAGTGTTCTAAAAACATATTGATATAAACAGACATTACTTACCAGTGCCCAGAGAGCTGCTTTTAGTTGCTTGATTCCATCCCATTTGTCTAATGATGGCGATCGGACAGTATAGCTCAGATCTGGGACAACATTCTTCAGATGAAGAAAAAAATAAAAAATATATATATAGGAGACACTGTGATATTACAATAAATAACTGAATTTCTTGGAAAACGGAGTGCTGGTCCTTTCTGCAATTTTATATACCATTTTGACCAAGCATCCGAAAAACTACATGTTGTGAAGGAGTGCGGGTATCATCTGCATTATCGTTATATAGATATATATATATATATATATATATATATATATATATATATAGGAAATGTAGGGGGGGGGAGGGTGCCCCAAAAAAAAGCCTTAAAAAAGGAAAAAAGACGCCAGCGTTTTTTGGGACTTTGAAAAAAATTTCAACTTTTTTTGAAGCAATCCTACTCTGAAGCAATCCTACTCTATTGTACTTCGCCTGGTCTGAGATGGTGAAGGCAAGTCTGGTGCAAGCGGTAATGTTCAGTAAAATGCAAATTGAATTAGTGTAGTTACGCTGACCCTTCGTTATAGCGCAACTTCGCCTGGCGTAAGGGTGTGAAGTAGTACTAGAGTAGGCCCACTTGGCTAGCGAATTTACGCCAGCGCCCATTAGTAAATCGGCGAAGTAACAAAACGACATAAAGTGGCGAATTTGCACAAACGTTAGGCGCTTCGTGCTTTAGTGAATTCGCCCCATAGTGTATAAATTGCCCTCACCTGAACTTCGAGGAGATGACTACCAGTCTTATGGTACACCAGCTGCCCATACAAATGAACAGGTAAATAAACATGAGGACGCTGCTGTCTGTGTAGAGAGAATGTAAGAGGAATAGTCATAAACCAGGATAAGGGAATATATTTCTTACAGTTGTAATATTTGTATAGGGTGGGTGTAGATCAGTTACCTCTGACTGCTACGCCGAACATAGTTGTCGCCATCAACAGGCTTGCGGTAAGTTGTGAGAGCTTCATTTAACTGCTCTTCAATCAAATCTACGTATTTGGAATTGTATTCCTAAACAGAAGAAAACAAATCACATAATAAATGTAAAAGAAGGAATTTTGATTGATGTATCAAGAAAGTCCCCTTTTCCTGTATTTATTATGTCAGTAACATAACTTACCTGATATGCCCTATCGACTCATTAAGTGACTAATTCATCTAAAAAGGTGCTATTTTTTATTTTGGAGAAAAAACAATAGTGGACGAATAAAACCTATGCACAACAGACATCATATAATAATAAAAATACATAAACTATGTATTTTTTATGTGTGTGTGTGAATGTAGCTGCATAACATTGGAAGAAATTATGATAATAACTAGACCAATCCAAATCGTCAAATAATTTATCAAAACAAATCGGTCCATTTTGCCCAAATACCTTTTGCCATTTTTCCAGCTGCTTAGTTACATAACCTCTTTCATTTAAATAAGAAAATCCCTTTGGAATCGACATGAATCTGCAAAAAAATGAAATCAAAATATTTCTTAGAAAAACAGCCAGTGAATGTTAGTGTTGAATTCATACTGCAAGGCCATAAACAAGATCACCTAAGCAGAAGGAGCAGCCCCTTGTCCCCAAGATGAGAGAGTGCTGGTTTCATTTGGATCAGCGCATGGAGATTGGCCTTAAAGAAAAAAACATTTTTATAGAGCACAATATTTTTAAAGGAGAAGGAAAGGCTGAGTTTACTTGGGGGTGCCAAAAGTTAGGTACCCCAAGTGATTGTATATACTTACCTGAAACCCCAGGCTGGTGCTCCAGAAAACTGCACCGGTCCGGGGGTTCTTCCAGTGAGCATCATTCAGCAATTGGCTTCCTTCTTCTTTCTTTAAATTTCCCGGGACAGAAGCATGCGCAGTAGAACTAAATAGTAGGCTTTTTCATTTAAGTTTGGCTTTTCGCTCAAATGCGCATGTGCACTCATGCGAAGAAAGAAGCAGGAATCGATGGCTCTGTCTGTGGTGCTCACTGGAAGAACCCCCAGACCGGTGTAATTTTCTGCTGATAGGAGCACCAGCCCGGGGTTTCAGGTAAGGATATACACTCATTTGGGGGTGACTAACTTTTGGTACCCCAAGTAAACTCAGCCTTTCCTTCTCCTTTAAATGCAACATATTGCTGTTATATAACACATTAGCCTTTCCTAGCATGCTAGCAATTCTGTATCACCTTGTCTTCACAGGCCTCATCCAAGATGTCCAGAGCTTCTGAAGATATATTTTTGCTTTTATCATGCAGCTGGGTCACCAGTAGCTCAATCCCCCAGTTACTGAAAAACTCAACGTTGGCTCTCAGAAGGACTCGCAAGTGCTTTGTTGCATACAGTCGGCAGCTCTGTACAGAAAGACATATGTCCATACATAAGCAACTTAATCATATAAAATGTACTTTACCTGTACATACACAGATGCCTCACTGTGCATCCAGAACCCTACACCATAAACACACATTGTCCTTTCCAGTACTACTGCAAGCAGTATAGGAAGAGTGAACTGATTTTACTTCTACTTTTTTGGGCTGCTCATAGTAAAGTGCACTAGAATTTGCCCGCGTGGGCCAGCACGCAGCATCTTATAGGGTTCAAAAAAACTTTCTATTTGAATGCTGTGAAAAGACAAACATGGAAGGGCACTGGCTGCAAGAGACATGAGCATGTTGTGCCAGGATTTGGCCTTTTTCAGCAGGATTCGGCCCATCCCACCCCTAATTTGCATATGTAAATTAGGATTCAGAGTCGCTTTGGTATTCGGCCAAATCCAAAATAGTGGATTCAGTGCATCCCTACTACATACTCATAGCAGCTGCCATTTCTTTCTACAGAATGAACACAAGTCTGGACAGCAAAGAGGGCAGAAAAAGGAGAATACAATAATCAGGAGAAAAGTCTCACAAGGAAAGTGAGAGCAGAAAGGAAGAAAATGGGGATAAAAGGAAAAAAAAATTAAAAAAAGAACAGAAAAGCAATGAGCAGAATTCATAACACAGAGATACAGAATGTTGTAGTGAAAAGCAAAGTAGAGAAGAATAAGGTGGAGGGAATGGGAACAGAGTGACTGAAGGTGGATGATCACAGGAAGGGATAAATATGGAAACACACAAGTGAAAATCCTTGAAGAATGAATAATACAAATAAATAGTGATGGAAAGCAGAAAGGAAAGGGAAGGTAAAACAGCAAAAGCATGAAACAACACAGGGGGATGCGGGTAGCATGGAGTGCATTTTTTTTGCACTTTGCCTTTTCCTGGTGCAGAACTGGACCTAGATCTCTTTAAATGATAAGTAAACCTTTAAAAAGAAAGCTCTGATGTTCTTCTGCTAAGAAGCAGCCCTCTTTTTTTCTTCTGACAACTTCCTTGACTGCTTGGTGGTCAGAATGGGGACAGCAGACCCAGCTGTCAAAATGGGAAAACAGGATAGTTGGGAGGTATGGAAGAGGAGAAGGGTGGCACATAGGCATCCTACAGAACAATATACTATATTTGCATTGTCTCCCCCACCTGATATTTGAGTCATCGTGACATCACAACTACACAAGGGCATTTGTGCTGAGTTACACAAGACATATGACCAAAATGGCACCCATAAACAACAGCCCCCCAAATCTGACATTTGTGATTGCTACAAAGGGAAGGTGTTCATCATACTCACATCAGCAGACGCAGTCAAGGTTTTGGAAAGAATGACTCTGGCCAGTCCGTCTCGGCTGTAATCCAGACAGGAGATGGCTAATTTTAACAGGTGCTCTTGGTTTTTCAGGGAGCAGAGATTCAAAAGACTAAAAGTGAACAGAAAGGAATTTTAATTCAAATCACTTCTCCACTATAAAACCGTTTACAGATATTGGTAAATCTAATTGCTAGGCAATATCCGCCTTTCCCTGCTGCTGGTTCAGACTTTTGAAATGTTGCAGAAGCCAGCTGTGAAGAAGCATGCAAGGCTGATTTCTGATACATTTTTATGGCAATACACTTTTTGGGATTCATCCGAATACCCGAACCCTTCATGAAAGATTCAGCCAATACCGAACTGAATCCCAAACTTGCATATGCAGATTAGGGGCAGGAAAGGAAAAAGATGGAAAAACATTTTTACTTCCTTGTTTTCCGACAAAAAAGTCAAGTGATTTCCCTCCCTGCCCCTAATTTGCATATGCAAATTAGGGGCATATGCTCCTAATTTGCATATGCAAATTAGGATTCGGTTTGGCCAGGCACAAAGGTTCAGCCAAATCTGAATCCTGCTGAAAAAAGCTCAATTACGAACCAAATCCTGGATTCGGTGCATCCCTAATTTTTTTAAGTGCAAAAAGGGGGCAGACATGATTTTTATTGGCAATTACATCTACAAAGAACTGCAAAACCAAAATAAAAAGGTTTCATAAATGTAGAGTGGAAAGTCCATAAAAATTACTTTTTCTTTCAAAAAGCAAAATTTTATTTGTGGGCTTACATCTGCTTACACAGCAAGACCGGGTAACAACACATTACGACCTAGGCTTTCTTTACTGCTCTGTGGGGAAATTGCAGTGCTTACGAGTCAGGGAAGAAAGATGTAGCTTATTGTGGTTATTGTGCAAAAAATTATATTTAGAGACTTGAGAGTTAACACCTTTTTTTGTGTAAAACTGAATAGGTGCAGCAGCTCAAGTTTTAGCTGTAATGAACTAAAGAGGTTGTTCACCTTTGAGTTAATGTTTAATATGATATATAGTGATATTCTGAGACAATGTGCATCTGGTTTTTGTAGTTTTTGAGTTATTTCGCTTTTTATCCAGCAGCTCTCCAGTTTGCAGTTTCGGAAATCCGGTTGCTAGGGTTCAAATAACCCTAGCAACCAAGCACTGCTTTGAATAAGACACTGGGATATAAATAGGAGAGGTCTGAATAGAAAGTGGAGTAATAAAAAGTAGCAATATCAATAAATGCTTAGTCTTACAGAGCATTTGCTTTTTAGATGGGGTCAGTGACCCCCCATTTGACGGCTGGAAAGAGTCAGAAGAAAAAGGCAAATAATTAAAAAAAAACAAAAAAAACTTAAAAATATATAATGAAGATCAATTAAGAAAGTTGCTTAGAATTAGCCATTTGATTACATGCTAAAAGTTAACTTAACGGTGAAGACTATATCGAGCTATAACAAGTATTTGTCATTACATTATACAGGTATGGGATCTATTATCCGGAAACCTATTATCCAGAAAGCTCAGAATTACGGAAAGGCCCACCCCCATAGACTCCAGTGGGCCGCTTAGTCCAACGCTGCTTGGCCCAGTCATGGTTCTTGTGCCGTACAGTAGACGGCCCACTATATTTATCATGAATTACACTTAAAGGAACAGTAACACCAAAAAATGAAAGTGTTGAAATTAAAATTAAGCAATGAAAATATCATGTAGTGTTAAAACTGATGTGTTTGCTTTAGAAACACTACTATAGTTCATATAAACAAGCTGTGGAGCAATGGCGGAAATTTAAAAACGGCTATATGGCACAGTATAACTAATGGATAGAGATTACACCATTAGACAGACAGAGCTTGTCTGCTATCTGCTGTGTAACTTGAGCTTTTTCTCCTTTGAATGGCTGCCCCCATTGCTACACAGCAGCTTATTTATATAAACAATGGCAGTGTTTCTTAAGCAAACACAGCAGTTTTACCAGTGCAGGGCAAAGACTGCATTATATTTTCATTACTTTAAAACACTTATTTTTTGACATTACTGTTCCTTTAAGTGAGAAAGGCAGCTCTTTATGCACATCATTTTTTGCAGTTTTACCCCAATATATGAGTGGATGTGTACAAAAACCATTACATGTGGGCTGCTTTGATTTTTTTTGCCCGGGCTGCTTTTTATCCCCAGTCCGGCCCTGGCAACAATGCATTATTTTGTTATTCCTTTAAACGGTTTAATTTTTTTGTGTTACTGTTCCTTTAAGAGGATGCTTGCTGGCCTAAATTATAATTATAAATGAAGTATTCATATACATGATAAATATCACTTCCTCTTTATTGCTCTGGCTATTATGATTTCTTTTGAAACCTGCACCACGAGAAGCTATTTTGTACATCCCTCTTTGAGAATACATGATATTCCTATTCAAGGTCCAGGAAAGAAAACGGGACTGATAAAAAACACATAAAAACCACATCAGCAGCTTTGCATTTTGAGTAGAGAGAGAACGGCACCACAGCAACAATAATTGTGGTCCAAAACAGATTGCATTGTTGTGTTTATATCAGTGGATGATGTTATGGTAGAAACAATGAATATAGAAACTTTCCCTAATACGCTTTAAAGGAACAGTAACATCAAAAAAAGAAAGTGTTTTAAATAAATGAAAATATCATGTTCTACAGAGCTTATCTGCTTTGTAACCTGAGCCTTTTTTTCCTTTGAATGGCTGCCCCCATTGCTACACAGCAGCTTATTTATATAAACAATAGTAGTGTTTCTGAAGCAAACACAGCAGTTTTAGGGTAATGCCAGACGAGGAGATTCGGGGAGATTTTGTCGCCTGGCCTCAGAGGCAACTTTGGGCGACTATTGAAACCGCATCGCCGCGTGTGCATTAGCGCAGGAGATTTTGCGCTGTAGCCTATGGGGAAAAAACGCTGAGGCAGTTCGGGGAGATAGTCGCGCAAAAGACGTGGCGATAAGTCGCCAGGCGACAAAATCTCCCCGAATCTCTTTGTCTGGCCTTACCCTTAACCAGTGCAGGGCAACACAAGTGCATTATACTTTTATTACTTTAAAAAATACTTTTCATTTTTTGATGTCACTGTTCCTTTCACCGAAATACACAGTGGTGCAATACTTTGTGCAAACAATGAGCCACTTCTTCATGGTTTATAATTTACCCTTTAGGAGAGAAGTACATTGTACATTACAGTGAATACATGCAGTATTGTGTGGCTTCTATCCTCCTTCCATAGTGGGGGTTCACACTCTAGTAGAGTGTCCGCAACATATAAATGACAAGCTTCCATGCTTGCAGTGCAGATGATGCAGGGGTGTTCTAAAGCTGCACTTACCACTGAAATACATTGCATTTCTCCAGCATTTTGACACCATGCGGATGGCAGGACAGAGCACCAATAAACAAAAAGTAGTGCTGGCTGAGAGTGTTTAGGAGACCATTGTTCTGCAAGCTTCGTTCTGATTTCATTCCCGATGACGAGCTCAACCACAGCACAATGTCTTTCACCAGGTCTTCAAGGTAATTTTGCCCATCCTAAAAAAAATTGATAGTGGATGCTGGTAAAAAAGGGACTCAAGACAATTCATATCTGCATTGATAAGTTAGAAAGGCAATGTACTGGTTCTACATTGAGCAACAGACACATTTGATTCAACAAGTTTCTTTCCTTTTTACTATGGCATTTAATGTGTTTATTATTTTATACAAAAGGATTTGTTTAGTTATAATCCAATAAAATGGCCAGAGGCATGGTTTATCAAGCTTCCTGGATTCATTTCATTGAATGACGTACAATTAAACAGATTCTCCTCCAATCTTTCTACTCACTTCTTCGGATTCCAGAAGGAACTCCGTGAACTGGCAGCCCACTACAGTCAGTTGTTTAGCCTTGCTGTAGTCCAGATCTAAATTGGCATAGAGCTTGCTGCTGGGCTTGTAAAAATACAGTAGTCTCCGAACAAACCTGAATGGAAGACAAAAACAAAAATGCCTTGAGTGCCCAGGACTATTAGATTAGACAGATAAACATCTGGCAGCCAGGCTTCATTATTTGCTGGGTGCTGAAAAGGTGGCTGCCAAAGAAAATTTACATTTTATATAGTAGTTAGATCCTGGGCACAAGGGCTGTTTTGTCTGCTCCTGCCATCTGGTAGATAACAGCAGCAACAAAATAGCCCCTTCTCTGCATGTTACTACTCCAAATACTGAATGAAAATGAATAAATGGATTCACATGCAGTGCTGACAGGCTGACCTTGGTGCCAAAATTCCCATACGAGCATTTGGGCACCAACCACCACCTGTCACAGCTCTGCACGTGCATCAGAGAGGGCACTGTACACATAGATGGAAAGGGCCTTTTATCAAGGCTGTTGCCGGATGGCAGTAAGAATGGCACATGGGCCTAAAGGATAAAGGGAGCAGGCGAAACAGAATACCTGCACCGTGTGGAATATAAATGACTATCACGGAGTTGCACAACTTTGGCCCATAATAACCTTGTAAGATTGCATACAGAATGCACATGGAGAAAAGGGTGGGTATAATTTAGAAACGCATTCGTTTAGGCTATGGACTCTAGGGCTGTTGTCAGCGGCTGTTTTCATCCAGCATAATTAGGCTGACCGTAGCTTCAGTTCCTCTGTGCCCTTAGGGCAAGGCCAGACGTGGCGTTTGTAAAAAAAAAGCTCAGTCGTGTGTATATACGCCACTGAAACACACGCAACCGTCAACATGTGTTTTTCATGCGTTTTTCAGCATGTAGGTTTCTTTTACCAACATGCACTTCTCATTGATCTTGTTCCCCATAATTCCGCTGACTGAAAATAGAAAAGCTATTTACATGTAAAATGGAGCAGGAATTATTGTTATGTCACCGGCCTAATACGCCGTAAAAACGTATATGCGTCATTTATCTCGCAAGAATTTAGACACCATATTTAAAATATGTTACATATTTACGTAAAGTGTGGTTTTAAACTTGCAGATCCCGTAGAGTCTATTGATTTGGTGGTTTCTTGACGTATTGGCGTTTCCGCTGAAAAACGACAATACTGCCGTCCCGTGGCGGATTTCGGCTTGCAAGCGTCCTGTGAGAATTGCCATAGTGTGTTTTCTAATAGTTTCAGTGGTAGTGCATTTTACGCCCGATGGAGCTTTTTTTTTTTAAAAAAAAAAGACATGTCAGGCCTTGAATTAACAAGGCCCACCACAATTAACTGACAAAATCATACAGGATCCGCTCCATCTTCTTTCCTCCCTTTATTTTTCCTATCCTCTTTTGTTAAAAAGAGCAAGTTACCTGCGCATTTCAAAGGCACGCTGACAACAGCCTGTGTGACCATAGCCTGAGATAAACACTGTTTAAAGGTAATAGCTACTGACTGAAAGAAATATAGTGAACATACATTTTTTTTGTGCTAATTTTGGCTTTATAATTCACTATAGATTATATTCTGCTTTGATCGAGAAATAAAAAGTGAAACACAGAGTCCCAGGTAGTCTCAACGTTACACCGTGCATCATCGCAGAGCACTGAAGTCAAGTCTTGAGAGTAACATAGTAAGTTGGGTTGAAAAAAGAAACACATCCATCAAGTTCAATCTTTTAACTCTATATATAACCGGCTTAACTGTTAGTTGATCCAGAGGAAGTCAAAAAAAACATTGGAAGCCACTCCAATTTGCCTCAGAGGGAGAAAAAAATCCTTCCTGATTTCAAGATCGGACCAGTCCCCTGTAGAGTACAGTATTCTGATCTGTGTTACCTTTATTTCTGGAGCAGAACTAGATCACTGCTTACCTGTGCAGCTGCTCATCTTTACAGTTCCTTAAATTCACATTTGGCCACTGTGGAGAGGCAAAAGGTTTGGTCATTGTTAGAGACATATAAGAATTACAGTTCACACGCATTAGAGATCTGTCAAGGGCATCTTATAGAAACAGTAACATAAAAAAGTAATAAAAATCTAATTCAGTGTTGCTCTGCACTGGTAACACTGGTGTGTTTACTTCAGAAACTCTACTATTGTTTATATAAATAAACTGCTGTGTATCAATGGGGGCAGCTATTCAAAGGAGAAAAGTCTCAGGTTACACAGCAGACAGCAGCTCGGTAGAACATAATGTTATCTGTTATCCACTATTTAACCTGTGCCATATAGCCTTTTTTTCAATTTCCACCATTGCTACATAATAAGGTCTGTAGTTGGCTATATGGTAGCCCCTATGTGGACTGACAGCCTATGGGAGGGTCTGTTTGGCAGTACACCTGGTTTTTATGCAATTAAAACTTGTCTCCAAGCCTGGAATTCAAAAATCAGAAGCTGCTTTGAGGCCACTGAGAGTAACATCCAATGTGTAGGTGAGCGACATCTTGGGGACCACGGATATAGACAGTGATATTTGCTATTGGCCTTCAATTATTAAACTTTATTGTGTAGCTAGATTACAGTTAACCCCAACCAGAAACTCGCGAGCAACATGTTGCTCCCCAACCCCTTGGATGTTGCTCCCAGTGAGTTTATGGCTCCTTTGATGATTATGGCAAGAAACTGACCTTCAATATGGTCCCAACAAGATTCCAATTCCACTCAAGGTTTTCTTTATGATTTAGAACTTGGCAGTCTTTCAGGTTCATCACCAACGCCTCTTCAGAGTCCTTTGCCAAACGAAAAAACAAAAACCAAAATCACAAGGGACTTTAGGTCTTCAGACATGTCATGTAATATATGCCAGTTTTATAAATTGCCCTGAACAAGCACGTGAGTTCCATAATGTGTGAAAACTTCCCTGATATCAATGTAGGAAACTAGCAATCGACAAGACTGAAGTCATTTATTTCCCAAATGTTTCATGTTTACACTAAAACCGATGCACAAGCTGTGTGTATTATCCCACTTTACCTTCAGAATAAATATATCTTTCTGCAGACGTTGATGTTGATCCTTTTTGTGGTGGGCCGTGACTGCTTTCTGGACAATGTGATCCAAGTACAGGCTGTACGGTTTAGGGCCTCGTTTCTTCATTTCATGGAATCGCTTTAAGCAATTTAAAGCTGCACTGGCTCGTCTGAAATAAAAATAACACGTAAAGAGCCCAAACGTCTGCTTCTAATGAACATTACTGTGTAATCCGTATTGAGTGCCCGGATATCTGAATTTGAGACTCCGTATTAATGGGAGTTTTATTCTGTGCAACAAAAACACAAACAACCCCCCACAAATTATTCTTAATAATAAGAAATGCTTACAGTCTCTTCTCCTTTGGGATGTCAAAAGATGCAGCCAGGTTCATTAGCGTGGGTAAGCAGTACAAGTGATGGCTGTGAGAATGAGGAAGGATTGTGTTTGCCTATATGGCGCAAATAAACATAAAACCAATGTTATTTCAGCTTTTTGCTGCTTGAATGAATGCAATTTGGGTGTTTAATCAATTCTCTACTAAATTAGCCACCAACCATATCATTTTGTAAAGGAAAACACAATATTCAGGTAACAAAAACCAATTTCTTTGCATTCTCGGACATCTAAAATAGGAATCAAGACTCTCTACTAGGGATGCACCGAATCCACTTTTTTGGATTCGGCCGAACCCCCGAATCCTTCACGTAGGATTCGGCCGAATACCGAACTGAATCCGAACCCTAATTTGCATATGCAAATTAGGGGTAGTAATGGGAAAACATTTTTTACTTCCTTGTTTTCTGACAAAAAGTCACACAATTTCCCTCCCCGCCCCTAATTTGCATATGCAAATTAGGATTAGGTTCGGCTGGGCAGAAGGATTCGGCCGAATCCGAATCTTGCTGAAAAAGGCCGAATCCTGGCCGAATCCCGAACCGAATCCTGGATTCGGTGCATCCCTACTCTCAACACATTCAAATGTGAATGGAAAAAATGGATTCCTAAAACTAGGGGATGCACCGAATCCAGGATTTGGTGTGGGATTCGGCCACAAATCCTTCTGTCCGGCCGAACCGGAATTTGCATATGCAAATTAGGGGCGGGAGGGAAATTGTGTGATTTTTTTTCACAAAACAAGGAAGTAAAAAATGTTTTCCCCTTCCCACGCCTAATCTGCATATGCAAATTAGGACGCCATTCGGTCTTCCCTACCAAAAACACGGAAAAAAAAACGAACATAAATGTTTGCCTTTAAGGAAACCTACTATGTGCAAGAGTTCCCCAAGGATGATTGTTGCTCTGACAGACACATCATCATCACTGCTGGTTATGACTTCAACCAATCCCTACAGTAGGAGGAAGATTAAATGAATAAAGGAAAATAAATAACAATAAAAAAAGGTTTTTTTTTTTAAAACAGTTTTTCATTTACAAATGACAGGCTCACCTCCAATAGACCATTTGTGATAAAAGCAGATAATACCAGCGCTAAATAGTTGTCCATAAGATCAGGTCTAGGAAAGACAGCACATTGTTTTTGTTAATACAAGAATGAAAACCAACACAGACTACAGATACTAATGAGCATGTTAATTAAAAAAAAAAAAGTCACTTATTTAATTCTTCAGTTAGGATGATTATTTAGGCAGTCGCATGGTAAGCACAAGCAATACTTTTGTCCCACAGATAATGGATGTAAAGTGGAGGGACATACTTGGAGGAAAGGAATGCATCTTATTCTACTTTAAAGGGATACTGTCATGGGAAAAGGTTTTTTGTTTTTAAAAATGCATCAGTTAATAGTGCTGCTCCAGCAGAATTCTGCATTCTGACAAACAGATTTATTTTATATTTAATTTTGAAATCTGACATGGGGCTAGACATATTGTTGGTTTCCCAGATGCTCCCAATCACGTGACTTGAGCTCTGATAAACTTTAGTCATTCTTTACCGCTATACTGCAAGTTGGAGTGATATCACTTCCCTCCCTTCCCCCACCAGCAGCATAACAACAGAACAATGGGTAGGTAACCAGATAGCAGTGCCCTAACACAAGATAACAGATGGTAGATATAAGAACAGCAGTCAATAGTAAAAATCCATTTCCGACTGCGACCCTTTCAGTTACATTGAGTAGGAGAAACAATAGTCTGTCACGTGAAAGCTTGCTACTTCCTAAGCCTCCAAGCTAGGTTCTGCCAGGCATTATGCAGTTCAATGAAGTCACACCTGTCCTAGAAAGGCACTGCCGAGGCTTCCAAAATATCCCAGGAAAATGGGTGAATGCATCCTATAAATCTACATGTATATTCTCTTTACTGAAATCCAGTTATTAGGGATGCACCGAATCCAGGATTCGGCCTTTTTCAGCAGGATTCGGATTCGACCGAATCCTTCTGACTGGCCAATCCGAATCCTAATTTGCATATGTAAATTAGGGGTGGGTAGCAAAATCACGTAACTTTTCATCACAAAAGAAGATTTTTTCCCACCTTTTCCTTTCCTGACCCTAATTTGCATATGCAAATTAGGATTCAGATTCGGTTTGGTATTCGGCCGAATCTTTCACCACGGATTCGGTGATTCAGCCGAATCCCAAATAGTGGATTTGGTGCATCCCTACCAGTTATACAATACCCTTTTAAACACCTTTCTACGCTGACTTTACAAATGTTATTACCGTATATACTTGAGAATAAGCCGACCCGAGTATAAGCCGAGGTACCTAATTTTACCTATGAAAAGTGGGAAAACTTATTGACTCTAGTATAAGCTTAGACACAACTACAGCCCTGTCTCCCTGCAGCGCACATTCTGCCAAAGCGACCCCAGCGATCAACTGGACTTCTTTGCAAAGTTGATGGTGACAGAGAATTGCCAAACGGATTACTGTGTGCATTGTCCCACTACCATGTGCAGAGGGTGCTGTTTGATATTGCCATGACTGTTAATCTTTCGTATAACCAACAGAGGGCGCTGTGTGATATTGCAGTCACTGTTCTTTCATATAACCAACAGAGGGCACTGTGTGATATTGCAGTCACTGTTATTCTTCCATATAACCAACAGATGGCACTGTGTGATATTGCAGTCACTGTTATTCTTTCATATAACCAACAGAGGGTGCTGTGTGATATTGCAGTCACTGTTATTCTTTCATATAACCAACAGAGGGCGCACTGTTATTCTTTCATATAACCAACAGAGGGCATTGTGGGATATTGCAGTCTCTCCCCAAGTGTACTGTTGGTATAGGAATGATTAAAAGTGACAGCTACTCGGGTCGGGTACCGCTGACCCGAGTATAAGCCGAGGTAGACTTTTTCAGCACATTTTGGATGCTAAAAAACTCGGCTTATACTCGGGTATATAACAAAGACCCGACCATCTGGGCTGAAATTGTCAGTGTGAACAGAATACAAAGTTACTGACCAGTAATACTTGTCTGCCCTTCGGGTGTCTCCAGAAAGACTATAATTTTACACAGCAGTAAGGTAAGTCCCTCGTCCAAACATGTGACCCCTAAAATACTGTGAAATTATGCCATGGACAAAGATCATAAGGGTTTCAAATCTGCAGAATCATTGACAGGAAGAAGATAAATATACCTTGAGCGTGCTCTGTGCGGAAGAATCGTTTTAGCCTCTGCTGCAACAAACCCGTCAGAAAGCCTCCAAGAATCCTGAAACCCACTTGGATCTAAGGGGATGAAGCAAAAAGTCCATTATGTCAAATATATGGTCAATAATTTTAAACATTTGGATTGGCCCAACTAGCATGTCTCTGCAATTGGAAATATTTGAAAAGAATTCATGGAACACGGGCCCAATGTTTCTCATAAGTCCCTGCACACACCACATGGCTTTGGTCCGGAATATGCACACCTGAGTGGTTTCGGGACAAAAACTCTTGTGAGCAATGATAGGCAGGTGCCATTCATGTGACTGCTATGAGACAAGTGGTGGCATCAGGTGGTATACTGTGTTTTCTGACATTAGCCTAAGCCAGATGTCCTCAAACTATGGCTCGTGGGCCAGATATGGCCCTCAAGTTTATTTACCCGGCCCCCACTGCGGGCCTGTCCAGCATCATTAGCGTCAGCCAGGGGAACAAGGTGACGTGACGTGCTGGGTCCGAGAAAAAGAGAGGATCTGCGAGCAGCAGCTTAGTAGAAGTGTGCCACTCACCGGTCTAGGTACTCTTGTACACACCCACAGCACATGTCGCGGTCTTATCTAGGGTTACAGGGGAATCATAAACCGAATCTCCGCTCTCAGGAAGAGACAGATACATAGTTAGGTGCGCAGGGCTGCCATCAGGGGGGGGCACTGGGGGGACACCTGTCCCGGGCCCTATGGCTTCTATATGTTAAGGGGGGCCTGGTCGTGCTGTGTTTCCTGGATTAGACGTGCCCCCCTTGAAGTGCAGAAGCAGAGTTGTGCGGCAGTAGGAGCCGAGTTGGAACCGGATATTGATCTCATCAGCCAAAAGCAGGCCTGCACCTCCCATCGAAATGGTTGGTTAAAATTGCTCTTCATTTTAAAGGGGAACTCCACAAAAACAAACTTTTTGAAAAGTAAAAATAATTTCAAGCAACTTTGCAATATAAATCATTTAAAGACTTTTAATGGTTTCCTGACAGTTCCCTAGGCCTAGTCCCCTGCTCTCCTGCTGATCTCTCCGACTACTTTGCTGAGCTGTCTGACTACTGTTACTTTGTATCCTTAGCCTGCATCCTCCAAAGCCCACAATTTCCTGCTCAAGTGATTTCAATAAGGAAAATAACATCACAGTGCAAATGCATTGTGGGTTATGTAGTTCCTGCATGCTGTCTGTAAGCTATGGAGAAGTTGTAACATCAGTGTTTAGTCCTGACTTCCCTGCCAGGATTTCAAAGAGATTAGTAAGAGAAAAACGGATAAACAGCTTTATTCCAGCATAGAAAATGGAATTTTTTGAAGAAACAAGTAACTGTGATTGGTATATTAGGGGTTTCTGTGTTATGTGGGCCTTTATCAAATTTTGGTTTGGAAGCCGAAGTTCCTCTTTAAGTTTCATATTGTATATGTGCAGTGTGCATGGAGTGAAGGGAGAGCTCATATAAGTGAGCTTCAACCCATGGCTTTCTAGCTACAGTAGTGGTACGTCAACTGCCAGATTCAAAGCCCACGACTGGATGTTGCAGCATGGCAACAGCTAGATAGCCACAAATGTCTGAAAATGGAGATACATTTAAAATATGAAATCAGTTCATGCTCACTTACCAACGCTCAAAAGGGCTTCTGTAAATTCCTTTGTCACAACTGGGACAGAGAGGCGAAAAATATCATAAAGTACCTCAAGTAGACCTCTCTACACAAAGATGAAAAAAAAAGTGTTTCATAAGGTAAGAAACAAGCAGCTGATAATATTTACATTTTTAAGTTTCCCGTTTATTGATCGTTTATTTGTCTAAATCGTACCCAAATAGTCAGAGCTGGTGACATACTATTTGTGGCTTTGAGATTGATCAAAGATCTGCGATTAGAGTGCTCCAGAACACAATGCTATCAAGAGTTTGGTCCGCTATATTGGCTAAAACTAATTAAACAATGGCAAATAGATGGGAGCATCAGCATTCTTGTAACAGCCCCCTGCTATAGTGCCATGAATATCCCAGCAAAAAACTACCCACCAACCCTTAAAGGAGAACTAAACCCTAAAAATGAATGTGGTTAAAAATGCCATATTTTATATAGTGAACTTACTGCACCAGCCTAAAGTTTCAGCTTGTCAATAGCAGCAATGATCCAGGACTTCAAACTTGTCACAGGGGGTCACCATCTTGGAAAGTGTCTGTGACACTCACATGCTCAGTGGGCTCTGATTGGCTGTTGAGAAGCTAAGCTTAGGGCTCGTCACTAATTATCCAGCAGAAAATGAGCTTCCCCTGTAATATAAGCTGATGCTACAGGTTTGCTGATTATTAAATTCTGATGCTAATTGCACTGGTTTCTGTGCTGCCATGTAGTAATTATCTGTATTAATTACTAATCAGCCTTATATTGTGACATTTTTATTCTATGTGTACTGTATATTGTGAGTGGGTGCCTAAGCTCAGTAAGTGGCAGCAGCACAGAGCATGTGCAGTGAATCAGCAGAAAAGAAGATGGGGAGCTACTGGGGCATCTTTGGAGACCCAGATCTTTACTGCTAAAGGGTTGTGGTTGCCTTGGGCTGGTGCAGAAGCACAAAACATAATGTACAACATTTCTAGCTACTTCTTTAGTTAGGCCTTAGTTCTCCTTTAAGACAGATACCCATTTTGTTTTCACTGCGATTACAGAAAAACAATTCTTGGCATACCCAAAAGGCACTGTTTCTAACAGTGCTGGGCCATTAAAGGAACAGTAACACCAAAAAATGAAAGTGTTTTAAAGTAATGAAAATGTCAGGCTGTTGCCCTGCACTGGTAAAACTGTTATTTGCTTCAGAAACACTACTATAGTTCATATAAACAAGCTGCTGTGTAGCAATGGAGGAAATTGAAATAATGCTATATGGCACAGGTTAAATAGTGGATAAGAGGTAACACCATTATGTTCTACAGCGCTTCTCTGCTATCTGCTGTGTAACCGGAGCCTTTTCTCCTTTGAATGGCTGCCCCCACTGCTACACAGAAGCTTATTTATATAAATAGTTGTTTGTCTGAAGCAAACCCACCAGTTTATCAGTGCAGAGCAACACATTATAATTACTTTAAAACACTTATTTTTTTATGTCACTGTTCCTTTAAAGGGGGGGTTCACCTTTGAATTAACTTTTAGTATGTTATAGAACGACCACTTCTACAAAAACTTTTTAATTGGTTTTCATTATTTATTTTTTATAGTTTTATAGTTATTTGTCTTTTTCTTCTGATTCTTTGCAGCTTTCAAACGGCCGTTGCCGTACCCTTCTAAAAAAACAAATGCTCTGTAAGGCCACAAAAGTATTGTTATTGCTACTTTTTATTACTGACCCTTCTATTTAGACTCTCTCCTATTCATATTCCAGTTTCTTATTCAAATCAATGCATGGTTGCTAGGGTAATTTGGGCCCTAGTTACCAGATTGCTTAAAATGCAAATTGAAGAGCTGTTGAATAAACAGCTAAGTAACTCAAAAACCTTCAATAATAAAAAATGAAAAACAATTGCAAATTATCTCAGAATATCTCGCTCTACATCATACTAAAAGTTATCTCAAAGGTGAGCAACCCCTTTAAAGACTGACCGATGACTGAATAATATGGATTATAGCTAAGGTGCATGAGTGGCTATCAGTACAATTAAAGAAACAGTAACATCAAAAAAATAAGTGTTTTAAAGTAATGAAAATATAATGCATTGTTGCCTTGCACTGGTAAAACTGATGTGTTTGCTTAAGAAACATTACTATTGTTTATATAAATAAGATGCTGTGCAGCAATGGGGGGCAGCCATTTAAAGGAGAAAAAGATCAAGTTACACAGCAGATAGCAAATAAGCTCTGTCTGTCTAGTGGTGTTATCTGTTATCCATTAGTGCCATATAGCCGTTTTTCAATTTCCGCCATTGCTACACAGCAGCTTGTTTATATGAACTATAGTAGTGTTTCTGAAGCAAACACATCAGTTTACCAGTGCAGGGCAACAGTACATGATATTTTGATTACTTTAAAACACTTAAAATTTTTGGTGTTACTGTTCCTTTAACCAGAATATTGTTTTTTTTTTTTTCATGTCAATGATGCCTGCACAGGCAAAATCTGAATGTCTGCACGTGCACTGAAATAATATTGCCTTTTTTTTTATTTCCCTTTTTTGTATTTTCGAGCCTGTAGGAACATGATTGATCATATTTGCCTTTTAGGCTGCTTCCCAAAACTGCTGGGATTTAGGAAGCTAAAAGGGCTCCTCCAAATATACAGGGATTCCTTCACGTGTATAAGTTACATTACAGCATGGAATCACATTTGGCGAATTTGTAGAACATATTTATGTACAGAGGCAGGTGAGAGAGCTGAATCACTAAGGGAGGAAATGTCTGCTACAGAGACTGTAAAGTGCAGGTACCTACCCGTATCTCCATGTTTGGTATACAAAGAACTCCTATTAGAGACTGGATCCCAGAGTTGCCAGGCTTGCACAAGCTAATGATACCTAATAAGAACAAATGACATGTAAAAACAATATTACAAGAGATATTAGAAAGAAAGTCAAATAATTCCTGCAGCCCTTCTAACATTTCTTGGGCTCACAGCAGCCTCAGCCAGGCTCTATGCAGTTTCTTCAAAACAATTAATGTTCATTCAGCTGCTTCTGTATAAAAGAGCAAGTTATAAAATGTGCATGCTTCATTATAAAAGTGATTGTGGAACTATTTTATGTTTTCCTAAAAACGATACCCATCCTGTATAACCAACAATGCATCATAAAGAAAAATGATCCAGGGGTCTATACTAGGGATGCACCGAATCCAGGATTCGGTTCAGGATTCGGCCTTTTTCAGCAGGATTCGGATTCGCCCGAATCCTTTTGCCTGGCCGAACCGAATCCCAAATTAGGGGTGGTCGAGGGAAATCGCGTGACTTGTGACTTTGTCACAAAACAAAGTAAAAAAAAATTTCCCCTTCTCACCCCTACTTTGCATATGCAAATTAGGGTTCGGATTCGGTTCGGTATTCGGCCGAATCCTTTGCGAAGGATTCGGGGGTTCGGCCGAATCCAAAATAGTGGATTCGGTGCATCCCTAGTCTATACGGCTTTGCGGGGGATCTGTGTCTGGGCAACATGGCTAATGGGATAGACTTAGAGATCACTAACATGTCTGACACTACCCCACATATAAGTCTAAAACATAAAATGAGGGCACTGAGACAGAGAAAACATGTTTATATTTGGGTAGAGCGAAGAGTGTAATATACTACAATAAAGAGCAATTATAAATAGAAAAAAAAAAAAAGTTGGATTTTCGGGCTAAATCCAGCAAAGACGACATAAACTTCCAAATAGGATAGGGACCTCTCCCGTTGACTTATATACAACCTGAGATGGCGGATTTTCGGATTCTGACTTTGTATCCTCCGGGTATAATAAATCTCAAAAATTTGTGTTTTTTTCTGGACTAAAAATATGGATTTTACAGTAAAAAACAAAAACTCAAATTTTTCGAGTATTTGGCATTCGGACTTTAATAAATAACCCCTAAATGAAACAGAACAATGTGAACAGTAAACTTTTGGGAGGTAGAAGGGTAGGCACTAAGGCACCTGCCACATAGATTAGCACAAGCTATTTCAGCCAATACTGTTTTAGTCTCAGCAACATTTTTAATAATGAGCAATGTATTAATGACTGTGTGCCAACAAACAGCGAAAAGTTAATTTAAGCGTTAATGAAATTATACCTGCCACATAAATTATGTGGCAGCACCGAAATCACCAGACCCATCACATCACACATGTGCCAGACTCTCACATTTATTGATAGTGTAAGGGCCTCAGGATAGGTTTTATATCCATAGCAAATGTTTGGGGTGGCAGCACAATGTAGCCCACGATTAGATTAATGCATTTGCTTTCCAAGCTGTTCATAAAGCTCCAAGACAGTTTATTGCCAACAAATTAGCCACAATAGTGCAAACTAGAACGCTATATTTATTCTGCAGAATGCTTTACCATACCTGAGTATACAGCTCTAGACACTGTCTCTGTTTGTTTAGGATAGCAGCTGCCATATTAGCTTGGTGTGACATCACTTCCTGTCTGAGTCTCTCCCTGCTCACTTACAGCTCTGAGCTCAGATTACAGAAGGGATGGGAGGAGGAGCAAACTGAGCATGCTCACGCCCATGGCAAGGAGGTTTAAGATGAAAACAGGACATCTGATAGAGAAGCTCATGTGTACACAAAAAAAGGAAAGAAATGTTTCTTTTGACAGAGGACTCAGAGCAGCATTACTTTGAGGGGTTAATGACCTTTCTTATAAAGCTTACTTAATTTCAGCCTCTCCTTCTCCTTTAATTAGAAGACAATGAATCTTTGACTCATTTTTACTAGGGATGCACTGAATCCACTATTTTGGATTCGGTCGAATCCCTGAATACTTTAAGAAAGAATTGACCGAATAACAAACTGAATTTGCATATGCCAATCAGGGGCAGGAAAGGAAAAAGAGGAACATGTTTTGAACTTCCTTGTTTTGTGACCAAAAGTCATGTGATTTCCCCAACTGCCCCTAATTGGCATATGCAAATTAGGATTAGAATCGGCCAGGCACAAGGATTCAGCCGAATCCAAATCCTGCTAAAAAAAAGGGCTGAATCCCGAACCGAATCATGGATTCTGTGCATCCCTAATTTTTACAGAAAGCAAGTGACCTGAAAAAAATCCCTAACATTAGATCCCCATTTAAAAAAGTCAATTTGGCTGAAAAATGTCTTGGTTGGTGCAGTTTCGAGCCGGTGATCTTTAAGCAGAAATAATAGGAGAGCCTCGATATTAATTTACAGCAACACCCTTGCCTAAATATCATTTCTCCCTGCAGCATTCTCAGGCTTACCCAAGAGCATGTTTTAACTAGTCAGTACAAAAATAAGCTATCAAAGAATTTTTAAATTAACTTTGTGTTTAATAAAAAATTTGGAATCTGCTATAAATCAGTCATTCCCGTGTAGCCTACAGGCATCCGATATCTAGAAATAGAGTGTGTACTCTCACACGGAATACTGGTATATTACACTAATTCTGTAACTACTACTTTGTGCTTTGTACATCATAATTTATTCTTACAACAGCAATAAATTCTGTAGCCCCTAACAAGGAATGTTGAATCACCCTCAGACGTTGGAATAAAGTGCGCTAGCACACATGACTGGCAAGTGTAATCAAGCTGAAAGACACTTAATAAGCACTAACCTGCCCATGAACTGAATGCTGCGACAATTCCCAGTTTACTTGCTTGGAATCGGGCTTCTCTGTCCTCTCTAAAAGATTAAACATGATAATCGTTACATGTACAAACATTATATTAGTCAAATATGTATGTTTGGTGCAAGACAGGCCACATTTGCGGTACAGGTATAGGACCTATTATCTGGAATGCTTGAGACCTGGGGTTTTCTGAATAACAGATCTTCCCATAATTTGGATTGGATTCTGAAGTTATTTGTAAATGTAACTGCTATTAACAAGGAATATGTATTTATTCATTTCTGTTATTTTGTTCTGACTCTTGAAAAAATGTAGCAGAAGCCAGTCTCGCTGTATCTTTTAGGGCTGCTATAATTAACCAATGACGGATTGCACACTCAGTAATCAAAAAAATATTATATTTATTAGATACGAAAAAAAAGGGGGGTTAGAAAAATAATTGGTGAGCCCAACTCGTTTCGACCATAGTGGTCTTCCTTAGGGGCACAAATGATAAATAATGAAAAAGAGGCCTATTCTTTTTCATTATTTATTATTTATGCCCGCGAGGAAGACCACTATGGTTGAAATGCGTTGGGCTCTATAGGTGCATCTCAGGTCATTTTGCCTGGTCATGTGCTTTCACAAAGGGCCAGCACTTTAGGATGGAACTGCTTTCTGGCAGGCTGCTGTTTCTCCTACTCCATGTAACTGAGTGTGTCGCAATGGGACCTGGATTTTACTATTGAGTTCTGTTCTTAGAACTACCAGGCAGCTGTTATTTTGTGTAAAGGCTGATAAAAGCTGCTGACAGACCAAGTTGGCAGCTTATTGGTGTGTGGGGCTTTCAGACGGGCTTCCCCGATATATATCTGTCGGCCAGATCTCGATTGGGCAGGTTAAAAAATCCCGTTGGATCGACGCCGCATCTACACGGTTCCACGATCCGACCGCCCGTATCAGATCTATTATGATCCGATCGTTGGGCCCTAGGGCCCACGATCGGATCAACCCGATATCATCCACTTCAATGTGGGCAAATCAGGGAGAGATCCGCTTCTTTGGAGACATCGCCAAATGAGCGGATCTCTGCGTCTATGGCCACTTTTAGGGAGCTGCTTTCTGGTTACCTTCCCATAGTTCTGTTGTTAGGCTGCTGGGGATGATATCACTGCGACTTGCAGTACAGCAGAGTGACTGAAATTTATCAGTTACCCAGCTGCCCCCAGTCATGTGACTTGTGCTCTGACAATGTGACTAGCCCAATGACAGATTTCAAAAATTAAATATAGAAATATCTAATTGTTCTTTTGAGAAATGTATTTCGGTGCAGAAGTCTGCTGGAGCAGCACTATTAACTGATGTGTTTTGGAAAAAATGTTTTCCCCATGACAGGATCCCTTTAACCAGCCACCAGTGCAGAAAACAAACAACCAGAGAGATAAAACTTTTAAAAGCAATTACATTTACAAAATACATGTTTCAAATAAATTGAATGTTAATTAACATGACTAGGAAGTGGTTAAAAATGTAATTTCCTTTTATTGTGTAAAAAAAAACTTTAGGTGTGTGGCGGAGTATTTTAACTGCTTATAAGTAATCGATTGTGGTAAGTTCAGAATTAAATTTCCTTTCATTGTGTAAAAAAAACTTTAGGTGGGTGGAGGAGTATTTTAACTGCTTATAAGAAATCGATTGTGGTAAGTTCAGAATTAAATTTCCTTTCATTGTGTAAAAAAAACTTTAGGTGGGTGGAGGAGTATTTTAACTGCTTATAAGAAATCGATTGTGGTAAGTTGCTAAGAATTAAATTTCCTTTCATTGTGTAAAAAAAACTTTAGGTGGGTGGAGGAGTATTTTAACTGCTTATAAGAAATCGATTGTGGTAAAAGCAACACACACTCACATAAAATTCAGGGGCACAAAAACAAATAAAGGCAACAAGGCGACTTACTTTAGCTGTCCTTCAGCAGTGTCTGGATTGTGTCTGTAGTGAAAATCTGTGTACGGTGCTAGAATTTGCTAAACACAAATGAAGAAATATTAACAGTTCTGCTTGCAACACAGTGGAGCAATAGCAGCAGGTATTAGAAAAGCACTTACCTCTAACTCTACATCAGCGCGCACATACTGCCGAGTGTCTGGGTGATTGAGAAGGTGCAGAACGGTGGTGATGAGAGCCTCATTTATCCGACTCAGCTGGCAGTCAATCACATTTTTAAGGATGGTGCTCAGTCCACCTCTGAGAGCCACCACTTCTGGGTTCTGAAGTGCTAGGGATGAATAAAAACAAAATTAAAGATATACATTCTGATTAGCACGTTGTAGAAAGACACTAAAGCTAAAATTTGGAAACATCAAATATAAGATTTGGATAAATCTTCTGGAAATTAACTGCACTATAGGGGGACAAAGGGACATTACGGGTTAAGCTCCATCCTCCAGGAGGCAGGAGACTTATTAAATTATTCAAGGGGCATGTCTGGAGTCCAGCTTAACTCCACACACTTCCTTATTCCATTATTGACCTGTATAAAGGTTTGAAACCTTTTATTTAAAACAAAAAAAACAAAAAAAATTACCAGCCAGTGGTGGGGGCGAAAAACAAAAGGTGTGGGCCGTGACACAAAAGGGGCGGGTCATGATGCAAAAAGGGTGGAGCCATGGGTGCAACGCAAAAGGGGGAAGAGCCCTGCCACATGATGGCCAGAAGATGGAGAAAAGGTACGGTACGTTTCCAGCAAAGGGCCAAGAGCTTTTACATTGCCGTTAAATTTGTGATACCGGCCGCGGCAGGTGTTAAATGTCGGCCCGGTGGCAACCCTATCTGTATAAAGTCATGGAGCTCCTCCATATAATACCCTTATATTTTATAATAGGTGGTGCTTTCCCTAGATAGGCATAGTACAAAGCTTAGGTTAGAGTAGAGCCATATAGGTGAAAACAAGAGTTGGAGAGAGGCCACAGCTTTGGAAAACTATACATATGCCAAAAAGGAAAATAGGTGGAGTGGAGAAGTTGTGGTTCACACGTCGTATGGCCCCTTCACCAACTCATACTTGCAAACCAGTTCGGGCTCCAGCAACCACGTAAAACTACAAATTTAGACTACTCGCCAGCCGGCCCTGGTACAGGATGGGCACCCGAGACCACCCTGTCGGGCCCTCCCCCCTATGAATTGCAGAGTGCTACTGGCATACTGTAAAATCTCCCTCTGCACAGCCGCACATGATAACCGTTTATCATGGCTCTGGCGGGCCACAAGGAGATTTGGGCCTGGGTGCGATCGCACCCCCTGCAACCCTGGTAGTTACGCCACTGAATTTAGAACTAAATGTTAACTTAGCTCAGTTAGTTTTTAAGGCTACAGTCTTGCACTGCTTACACGGGTTTACAGCAGTGAGTTTGTGCATTTACTTAGTTTGGTGCATTGTGTGGGCATGGCTCAGTGTTTGTTGTTTTTGATATGGAACGGTTAAATTAAAAGTGAGGTTTTATCTAACATTTAGTTCTAAATATGTAGTTTTACTGGTTTGCAAGTGTGAGTGGGGGAAGGGGCCATACGACGTGTGAACCACAACTTCTCCACTCCACATTTTCCATTTCGGCATACTACAAAGCTTACTTTATACAGACCATATTATGCAAATGAAATTGCTGAAAACAAATATATACTGTCCAACAAAAGTAGGGATGCACCGAATCCAGGATTCGGTTCGGGAATCGGCCAGGATTCGGCCTTTTTCAGCAGGATTCGGATTCGGCCGAATCCTTCTGTCTGGCCGAACCGAATCCGAACCCTAATTTGCATATGTAAATTAGGGGCGGGAGGGAAATCACGTGATTTTTTTGTCAGAAAACGAGGAAGTAAAAAATGTTTTCCCCTTCCCACCCCTAATTTGCATATGCAAATTAGGGTTCGGATTCGGTTCGGTATTCGGCCGAATCTTTCACAATTCGGGGGTTCGGCCGAATCCAAAATAGTGGATTCGGTGCATCCCTAAACAAAAGTGGTTTGTAGAGCCATGGGTAGAGGCACGGGTAGAACCATGGGTAGAGGCACGGGTAGAACCATATGAGCACTCGCACAGAGCCAGCGATGCACTAACCTAGTTCACACAATATGGCAATGCAAGCTCGAACCATTCTGTCCCTCTCCTGAAGGCCATCGTTTCCAACTGCTATCAAGGAATTGGTTAAGGAGCTAGGAAATAAGGAAGCGTTCACAGTAATCATCTGAAAAACACAAGAGAGGGTCATAAGACAAAGTTATCATTTTTACTATATTTATAGTTTAGGGCTCTCTAAAGTTCACTTGAGCCAGCGTAGAACGGAAACAAACTCAGCTCAATATATAAGATTTATTAACACAGTGATTAGGAATTCACAACTCAATCAGAATACAAGTATGCTGCAATGATTCCATTCCTTTGGACCCTAACAACTAGATTACTGAAACTGCAAACTGGAGAGCTGCTGAATAAAAAGCCAAATAAATCAAAAACCACAAATAATAAAAAATGAAAAACAATGGCAAATTGTCTCAGAATACAGGGAGTCCTCGAATAACATACACCTAACTTACATACAACTCACACTTCAATACAGAGGCTATTACAGTAACATACTGTGATTTGCTTGACTTTTATTAACATTTAGCTTTAATAAACCAACTTCCCCAATCCCCTCTGATGTGTGTTCTCTACTGCAGAGCACAGAAAGCTAAAAATAAATACTATGTTAAAACAAACATCCGTCTTGTAGCATTTAATAAGTAAATGTATACGTTTTCACTTACCCACAAATTCAACTTAAAGAAGAACTAAACCCTACAAATGAATATGTCTAAAAATGCCATCTTTTATATAGTGAACTTATTGCAGCAGCCTAAAGTTTCAGCTTGTCAATAGCAGCAATGATCCAGGACTTCAAACTTGTCACAGGGGGTCACCATCTTGGAAAGTGTCTGTGACACTCACATGCTCAGTGGGCTCTGATTGGCTGTTGAGAAGCTAAGCTTAGGGCTCGTCACTAATTATCCAGCAGAAAATGAGCTTCCCCTGTAATATAAGCTGATGCTACAGGTTTGCTGATTATTAAATTCTGATGCTAATTGCACTGGTTTCTGTGCTGCCATGTAGTAATTATCTGTATTAATTACTAATCAGCCTTATATTGTGACATTTCTATTCTATGTGTACTGTATATTGTGAGTGGGTCCCTAAGCTCAGTAAGTGACAGCAGCACAGAGCATGTGCAGTGAATCAGCAGAAAAGAAGATGGGGAGCTACTGGGGCATCTTTGGAGACACAGATCTTTACTGCTAAAGGGCTGTGGTTGCTTTGGGCTGGTACAGAAGCACAAAACATAATGTACAACATTTCTAGCCTACTTCTTTAGTTAAGCTTTAGTTCTCTTTTAAAGGACCAGTAACGGCAAACATTTTTTTAAATAAATTTGTTTGTATGCTACGAAAAAAAAAGACACCAATACGTATTAAACTTTAAAGTCACTAAGTCTTTAAAAAAATAACTTACCAAAAGTCCGCTTATGCTCCTCTTCAGAAACGGTGTCAGGGCGGCGATCCATCGTGCGGCAGTCGATTTCTCCTCCCTGGCTATCTCCTATAAGGAAGGCAGGGAGGAGAAATGGAGCGCTGCACGATGGATTGGCGATCGCCTTTTCTGAAGAGCAGCGAGCACAAGCGGACTTTCAGTAAGTTATTTTTTAATAAAAACCTAGGGACTTTAAAGGGTATGTAAGGTTAAGAAATGAAATTCCTTTACGGGTCCACTGTCTAAAAATAAACCTATCGTCAATATACTTCAATTAAAAATTCTGTACCTTTTTCATAAAAATCATGATTTTCTGCGCTCCAGCTCCTTCTTCTCTCTATGCATGAATTCCGGCGGGCTGGCCGTGGCTGCTTTACCCCAAAACAATCTCCCCTCCTCCGAGTTTTGTAGTGTAAGGGAAATCGCGTGGAGTTGTCATGGAGGTCAGCTTTAGGACCGAAAAGATAAATTAACCGGAAGAATCTCTATTATCTTGAACTAAAGCAGCCGCGGGCCGGCCCACCGTGCTGAAGACTTCATGCAGGCTGAAGTCCATGTGCATAAAGAGAAGAAGGAGCTGAAGTGCAGAAAATAGAATTTTTTATGAAAAAGATCCAGAATTTTTAAGGGCATGTAATGAAAAAGAAACCTATCTCCAATATACTTTAATCATAAAAATATGTACCGTTTTTATAAGAAACCTGACTGTATGCAGTGAAACTCTCCCTTCATTTACTGCTGTGGATAGGAATTGTCAGACGGTCCCTAACTGCTGAGCAGGGAAACAATCATACTTATGAACAGCAGGGGGAGCCTGACTTCCCAGCCATGCAGAACTCAAGCAACTTTGTTCATGATGATCCCTAAGCAGCCCAGACCACACTGAGCATGTGCACAGTCTTAGTCTGGCAAAGATGTTTAACAAAGTTACAAGATGGTGACCCCCTGTAGCCAACTTTGAAAGCATAAATTATTTGTTTGATTAGGCTTGTGGTGCAGTAAGTGCATGTTTATGTTTAGTATACAAAATACAGCATTTTTAGCCTTATTCAATTTTAGACTTTACATGCCCTTTAAGTTATCTTTTAATTCAATTTTTAAAGCTGCTTAAAATATCTCACACTTCACCTCCCTGTGAGAGTAAATGCTTAAAGCTGCCCAGTGTCTGTGTAACTGAGAAGCAGTGCTGCCCGAGCTCATACCATACAAATAGACTGTACTCATGCCATAGAGCTGGGCTTTAAGTCACACCGTGGAAGCTTCCAATAAGGAAATGTTTGGCGTCCCAAGCAGACGGAATACTCAAACAGCAGGTGTAGTGGGTGCAATACATTTTAACAGTGTTCGTACATCTGCTTTTATTAGAAAGAGGAATCATAGGACGTTATGATTCCTCTTAGAATGTGCTTCATCTACTGGATCAGGAGCAAAGGTCAGCAGAGGACTTGTATAGGCACAACAGAATGACGGCAATAGAGTGCTTGTTTATATATTCAACACATGATGCTGGATGTGCAAAAGCAAGTTCTACTTTGAGTCATTTGTGAAAGTGAAGCTGGCTGGGAGCTGCCATACACACACATTGAATGGCTTTATTAGCAGACCTTCATGTGCAAGATATAACAGAACGGCTGCCAGCGTTTGTATCATACATGTATCTACAGGTATGGGACTTATTATCTAGAATGCCTGGGACCTGGGGTTTTTCGGATAACAGATCTTTTTACAATTTGGATCTTCATACCTTAACTCTACTAGAAAATCATGTAAACATTAAATAAACCCAATAGGCTGGTTTTGCTTCCAATAAGGATTAATTATATCTTAGTTGGGATCAAGTACAAGGTACGGTTTTATTATTACAGAGAAAAAGAAAATCATTTTTGAAAATATGGATTATTTGATTATAATGGAGTCTATGGGGCAAATTCACTAAGCGCTGAACGCTAGCGTTAATTCGCTAGCGTTTGGCATTTTCGTTACTGTGCAAATTCAACGAACGCTGGCGTAGTTTCGCTAGTGTTACTTCGCATACTTACGCCAGGTGAATTTTCGCTAGCAACGTAACTACGCAAATTCACTAACTTGCGCAGTGTACTGAACGCTACCTTTTACGCTAGACTTCCTTCGCCACCTCAGACCTGGCGAAGGGCAATAGAGTAGATAGGGATTGATTCAAAAAAAGTCAATTTTTTTTCTAAGTCCCAAAAAATGCTGGCGTGTTTTCTACATGATGGGTGATAGGCTGAAAAAGATCGAAAATATTTTTGGGGCTCCCCTCCTTCCCCCCTACATTTCCTGACTCATGGCAACTTACCTAGACAGTGGGCACATGTGTAGGGCAAAATAACATTTATATTTGCTGATTTGAAGGTTTTCTAGGCATTTGTAGTGCAGATACGTATTCCTCCATTGAAATTTGAATTTCGCGCCGTATGCAAATTAGCCTTCGCTAGCGTAACTTCGCTTTACATAGCGAATCAACGCTAGAGCAACTTCGCAACCTTACGCTACCCCTGTGCGCAACTTCAGATTTTAGTGAATTTGCAGAGCGCTGGCGAAACTACGCCTGGCGAAGTGTGTCGAAGTTGCGCCTGGCGCAACTTCGCATCTTAGTGAATTTGCCCCTTTGGGAGAGGGTCATTCTGTAATACGGACCATTATGTATAGCAGGTTTCCGGATAACGGATCCTGTACCAGTACTTTCGCAGATATTTAAATATACTAGGGATGCACAGAATCCACTATTTCTGATTCAGCCGAACCCCCGAATCCTTCTTGAAAAATTCGTCCCGAATACCAAACCAAACCTGAATCCTAATTTGCATATGCAAATTAGGGGTGGGTAGGGGAAAACATTTACTTCCTTGTTTTGTGACAAAAAGTCACTTAATTTCCCTCCCTGTACCTAATATGCATATGCAAATTAGGATTCGGTCAGGCAGAAGGATTCAACCGAATCTAAATCCTGCTGAAAAAGGACGAATCCTTGCCAATTCCCAAACCGAATCCTGGATTCGGTGCATCCCTATAATATACATATAAACACTTAAAATGTTACACAAAAGTGCTAGTGAAAATAAAGCCATGTTCTAATGAACAGTGTTATACGATTGTCAGTTGCATTTGACAGAAAGATTAATTACATTTGTAGCCTAGCAACGAAACTGCCAAAACTGCAAACCAGAGAGCTGCTGAATAAAAAGCTAAATAACTCAAAAACTACAAACATAAAATAAAAAAAAAATTGCAAACAGTATCAGAATATCACTCTCATCATATTAAAAGTTAATTTAAAGGTGATCAACCCCTTTAATCTACTTTCTGATTATCACAGTGAGCACACCAAGAAACCAAACAGCATTTTCAATGTCAAAATTGAGGAAGTCAGGATTAAAATTCAAATTAAAAAAAAAAATACTCACAAAAAATCAAATACAAAATATCTCTTCCATGTACTAAATGCTAATACAGAGGTGAATTGTCCCTTTTGTATGAATGCTTTGATATTGCACTGTGTAATGTTATTATTAAAGAAATTGCAGATAAAGTATTACACATCAGTTATAATTAGGGATGCACCGAATCCAGGATTCGGTTCGGGATTCAGCCTTTTTCAGCAGGATTCGGCCGAATCCTTCTGCCCGGCAGTACCGAATCCAAATTTGCATATGCAAATTAGGGGTGGGAGGGAAATTGCGTGACTTTTTGTCACAAAACAAGGAAGTAAATATGTTGCATATGCAAATTAGGATTCGGATCGGTATTCGGCCGAATCTTTCACAACGGATTCGGGGGTTCGGCCGAATCCAAAAAAGTGGATTCGGTGCATCCCTAGTTATAATACATTTTAGGTTATGTACATATTGGAAAAAACCAATAAAGTAAACGGGTACATTGAACCCGAGTTGTCTTGTCATTCTTAAAGGGATACTGTCATTTGAAAAATAGTGCTGCTCCAGCAGAATTCTGCACTGAAATCCATTTCTCAAAAGAGCAAACAGATTTTTTATATTCAATTTTGAAATCTGACATGGGGCTAGACATTTTGTCAATTTCCCAGCTGCCCCAAGTCATGTGACTTGTGCTCTGATAAACTGCAATCACTCTTTACTGCTGTACTGCAAGTTGGACTATCACCCCCCTCCCTTTCCCCCCAGCAGCCAAACAAAAGAACAATGGGAAGGTAACCAGATAACAGCTCCCTAACACAAGATAACAGCTGCCTGGTAGATCTAAGAACAACACTCAATAGTAAAAAACCATGTCCCACTGAGACACATTCAGTTACATTGAGAAGGAACAACAGCAGCCTGCCAGAAAGCATTTCTCTCCTAAAGTGAAGGCACAAGTCACATGACCAGGGGCCGCTGGGAAATTGACAATGTCTAGCCCCATGTCATATTTCAAAATTGAATATAAAAAAAATCTGTTTGCTCTTTTGAGAAATGGATTTCAGTGCAGAATTCTGCTGGATCAGCACTATTAACGGATTCATTTTGAAAAAAAAATTTTTTTCCCATGACAGTATCCCTTTAAGATTTATGGGGTCTGTATTGCGCTGCTTAGAGCAATGGGGGTCTATGTTCATCTATATGACGTGTGGCTGCGGACTCCAAAAATACTGTACTGTTTACTGTACCTTTCTGACTAGCCGAAGTGCTTGCGTCCGCTCAACTTCATTACTCTGTTGTATATCTATACACCTGGAGCAAACAAGAAAAGTGATGCATGTTAAATGATGTTGAAACCCCTTTATTGCATAACTATTAACTGTCGCTATTTACATTGACAAAATGACACAGTGTTGTAAATAAAAGGCATTCGACACATTCAAAACGCCTTAAGCAGTGTGAAAATATTCTGTGTTCAAATTGATTTTTGCCTTAAAGGAGAAGGAAAGGCCAAAAGTTAGGCACCCCCAAGTGATTGTATATACTTACCTGAAAGCCCGGGCTGGTGCTCCTTATCAGCAGAAAACTGCACGGCCCTGGGGTTAATCCAGCGAGCACTAGAGAGTGATCGTCGTCTTCTTCCTTCAGATTTCCCAGGGCAGGGCATGCACAGCACAACAAAATAGTCGACTTCTTTGTTAAAGTTCAGGTAGAAAGAAGCCGATCGCTCTGTGGTGCTCGCTGAAATAACTGCAGGCCCCATGCAGTATTATGCGGATAGGAGCACCGGCCCTGGGTGTCGGGTACCGTAAGTATAATCACTTGGGGGTGCCTCAAGTAAATACAGCCTTTCCTTCTCCTTTAAAAAAAAAACAAAAACCTTAGCAAAATATAGCCATGTGTTGTCAGTATTAATACATGGAGCTGCTGTACCTTCTCCAGCAAATACACCTGATTTCGGTCTCCTCTTATCCACCTCTTTTCTCTTCTCTTTTTCTGTCCCTCCTCTCCTCTCTCCCATCACTTGCAGAAGTGCTTTATGTGTATGTGAACATTGTTGGAACCAAATTCTCTTAACTATTCCAATCTGACCGCTCCATTGTTTCATTCTAGCAGTGTACTCAATGGTACATTTTCCCTTTGCACACGAGTGAACTACTGTCTGACTCGCAGGAGGAAGAAGTCTGAAGCCCCTGTTCCATATCCTATCAGACAGTACTTCACTCCTACCCCCAGGGGACGTGTGCTGATCAGTGATCTATAAGAGAATGAAGCAGTTGGCATTGAAACAATGGAGTATTACACGTACAGCAGTAAAAGAGCTGTGTGACCCCAGTACTCCTTAGGATTCGTCTGGGCAGCTTTTTACCCATAGAAACTTGTAGAACTAGGCCCGGGGCTTTGAGGCCTCCCCACAAATCCAGGCCTGTGCACATGCTTAGTGTTCTCTTGGCAGCAATTTAGAAGCGAAGCTTAGGAGTCAGCACAAATCAAGCAGAAAATTGGGGTTGCCTGTCATAGAAGCTGATGAAACGGGGCTTTTAAAAAAAAGAGCCTCTGGTTTCTGAGCTGCCATGTACTGTTAATCTGAATTAATTAGGGATGCGCTGAATCCACTATTTTGGATTCAGCCGAACCCCCGAATACTTCATGAATGATTCGGCCGGATAATAAACCGAATCCGAACCCTAATTTGCATATACAAATCAGGGGGGGGTTCAAGACATCTCGTGTCTTGAACCACAATTTCATGGTCTGTGTGCTGCCTGACCAGAAATAACACTAACTGTAACAGGAAGAAGTGTGGAAGCAAAAGACAAAACTCTGTCTGTTAATTGGCTCATGTGACCTAACATGTATGGTTTGTTTGTGTGCACAGTGAATCGTACGATCCCAGGGGGCGGTCCTAATTTTTTGAAATGGCAATTTTCTATTTCCGGTTTCTGCACGCGCCAAAAATGCCATCAAGACACGAAGATTACCGTAGAAGAAGAAGAAGATGGCTGCCATGAACCATGAGGACAGAATCTGCACGGAGGGGTGAGTAAAAAATTAGGGGCATTTGCCCGAAGGGGCAGGTAGGCTGGGGGGGGGGGGAGAATACCCAGGGTAGGATTTTTTTATTATAGGTTGAATTCTCCTTTACGGTAAAATCTATATCAACTGAATTATAAAAAGGATTTAAACCATAAAATATGACTCATTTTTAAGTGGGTTCTGAGATGACAGTAGTTTTATACTGCCAGGAAGGACTGGCTCAACAACTCTCTTGAAGGCGAAACGCCATATGCAATAAAAGGCACCAAGTTTGCCCAATAGCAAGAATCTATAGCAACCAATATGTTTGCTTTTAAACAGGTGACAAGTAAATGCTACCTGATAATTGGTTGCTATGGGTTTCTGCTCCTGAGCAAACTTAGTGCTTTTCATTACATAACCCATTTAGAGAGTGTCAGCAACCCCAGCAGTTTCTATAATAATTTATAATTCCTGGCTTCATTTAATCTTAGGGTTGCTGAATCCATATTGAGCAAATAGTCTGGCATCAGCAGCAGGGGCCCTTGCTGCATTGATTGAGACCTTTCAGATGCTGCACCCTCGATTTAAAAAACCTGAATTAAATATTTTATTATGGCCAATAAATATACAGTAGAACTCCAATTTTACGTTTTCAGGGGACCAGAAAAAATGGTGTGAATTCTAGGAAAATGTAAAATCAGGGAAATGTATTATGCATAATATATAGGTGGGACCACAAAACAACAAAGTAAATTGAGGAAAAACTTAAATGGGAACTATAACGAAAATGAAAATTTAATATAAGCTTCCAAATACTGAACTAAGAAACTTTCTAAATACAATCAATTAAAGATTTGCCATTGTTTCTGGAACAGTCAAGTCTATCTTTACTGTTCCTCTCTCAGCATCTGTTTCAGTTGGGTGTCAGTTGTGTATTCATTGACAGTTACATCCAATATATCTTATAGGAGGGGCTTAATTTCCTAGCACATGAATGACAGCTCACTCAAATAACGGATTCTAGTACAACAGTTCCTTTTGCACAAATTCTGCATGTAGAGAGACATGATGGTATATTTATCAAAAAGTGAAGTTTCTATCTCTATAGGATTTTGAAAAGCGTATTTATCAAAATGGTGAACTTTCACTTTCACCCATTGATAAACTTTTAAAAATCCCATATAAATGAATGGAGAGTGGCGGAATTTCACTCTTAGAGGACTGTGGCGATTTCTAACTTCACTTTTTGATAAATATACCCTATGATGTCTCTAGATCTAGATGGTCTTCAAGGCAAAAGGAGCCCCCCTATAAGATATATTGGACCATTCATCTGACACCCAACTGCTGCATGAAGACAGAATGAAAAGAAACAGATGCTGAGAGAGGAATAGTGAACATAATAAACTTGATTATTTCAGACACAATGCCGAATTTTCAATTGATTGTATTTAGAAAGTTTCTTATTTCAGTATGCTGAAGGGGAATCAGGGGATGTTAAATTGAGGTTCCTCTGTATTAACAAATTCATAATTAAAATAAATATCTACAACTGCATTCCTTTATTTAACATACAATAATTTAATTGCAGTTCTGGATTAGGAATATACATACCTGGCTATCAAGTAATCAACTTTCAAAGTTAGCACCTTTTGTAAAATACTGGAATCTCTGATAAGATATCGAAGAGCCCTGAGACCAGCTGCTCGAACTTCTTTTGCTTCATTTAACAAAGCTAATCGCAAACTGCAATAATAATGAGAAAACAAATTATCATAAGCATTATTATATACATATCAGACGTACAGAAATAACATCTACAGGACGTGCTGTTTGCCTGAACTCTACATACACACTGTTACACCACAAGGGCAGAGAAACACTTGGAGATTCGGGGAGATTTCGTCGCCTGGCAACTTCGGGCGACTTCGGAAAACGAATCCTGCCAGCGATTTAGATTCTAGCCGGCGGAAAGGCAGTTCAGGGAGATTAGGCGCCCGAAGAAGAGACAATTTGTTGTCGGGACGACTATTCTCGCAGAATCTCCACGTGTGTCTTTGCCCCAAAGGTTGGAAAAAGAACACTGAAATAGGGATGCACCGAATCCAGGATTCGGTTCGGGATTCAGCCAGGATTCGGCCTTTTTCAGCAGGATTCGGATTCGGCCGAATCCTTCTGCCTGGCCGAACTGAATCCGAATTTGCATATGCAAATTAGGGGCGGGAGGGAAATTGCATGACTTTTTGTCAGAAAACAAGGAAGTAAAAAATGTTTTCCCCTTCCCACCCCTAATTTGCATATGCAAATTAGGGTTCGGATTCGGTTCGGTATTCGGCCGAATCTTTCGTGAAGGATTCGGGGGTTCGGGCGAATCCAAAAAAGTGGATTCGGTGCATCCCTACACTGAAAGCATTTCCTATCATTTAATAACAAGGGCCAGCGCAATTAAACAATTTTCGTAAGCCAAGTTGGCCAACTATTTTGCAGCATCATGTTAAAGAGCCTGACTGTATTACAATACCAAGCTGAAGGGTCTGTCAATCTGTTAACAGAGTTGTGCATCTTTGAAACATGTTTTTCAGTGTAGCTTTTTACAGACTGTTAACGAGATATAAATCATTTTCAATTATATAATTTTTTAATTTTTTCTAATAACGTTTAATATTTATTTTTCCTGTGTCTGGTCTGAGCAGCTCAGTGATCCAAGTGCTTCATCTGAACTGTTACAATTTGCTCCATTAGTTGATACATTTCTCAGCAGCAGCTGTGGCATATTTGCAACTATTGTATCAATTCTAACAGCTGCCTTTTTTTTATGAAACACAGAGATTCTGCTCAGCAGGGACAAAGATAAGAAATGTATCAACGACATATTAATTTAGAACAGTTGCAGATAGTATATAGTAGTGTTTCTGAAACAGACAGAACCGTTTTTACCAGTGTGGGCAACCGTACATGATTCACTTTTTGGTATAACTGTAATCTGAAAACAAGTGTTGGAGGGTGAACAGCCCCTTTAAGAAGTCTGTAAACACAAGTGAAATAGAAGGTTTCCTTTATACCTAGGGGTGTTTACTGCAACTGGTTCAGTTACATCAGCTGACATTCAGATAGAATGAACTCATAAGAGTGGACAGATCTTGTTTGCTTAGAACATGTGATCTTTGTGCCTATGGCAAAAACAAGTTACAATCCCCATGACAATAACACTGGCTCTGCTTCACAGGCAGTATTGCAAATAGTGGCTCTTATTCCCCTTATATACAAGCTACAAAAAGACTGAACAACCGAGGGGGCATGGTCAACGACTGGGGGGGGTGATGAATGACTGGGGGGCATGCCGAATGATTGATCGGCATGCTGAATGATTGGGGGGCATGCCGAATGACTGGGGGGCATGCCGAATGACTGGGGGCAAGCTCTGTCCATCTTGGATTTCACCCTTGCCCTGACAGAACATGCACACGCAATATAAGTAAACATATAAAATAAGTGAACAATATAAGAGCTCTTACCATATAATAATGTCTTCATACATAAAACCTAGTTTTTCTTCATTATGGCCAACGTTGCATAGAAGCTGCAAAACAAGACGTTAAAAGGTCAGACAACGAATGGCAGAATGTAACCCATCTTGCGAGCAGCCTATCAGAACACACCAGAGATAAGAGCTATAATAAGCTATATTAATCTGACCACGAAAATAACCTAAGGGTACCTTTTCACTGTGTATTACCCATAAAAGTAAAAAATGCTTTGAATTCCGGTTTACTTCCATCCATACAACTGCACTTGTGTGTAGCTAGTTTTACAGATCTAATGAATCATAAAGCCAGGTAAAATCCATGATCTACTGGCCCCCAACATGGTTTCAGACCAAAATTAGCAGTTAAAGGGGTTGATCAACTTTAGATGAACGTTTAGTTTGATGTAGAGAGTGATATTCTGAGACAATTTGCAATTGGTTTTAATTTTTTATTATTCGTGGTTTTTGAGTTTAGCTTTTTATTCAGCAGCTCTCCAGTTTGCAATTTCAGCCATCTGGTTGCTAGGGTCTAACTTATCTTTGCAACCAGGCACTGATTGGAATAAGACACTAGAATTTGAATAGGAGAAGGCATGAATAGACAGATGAATAATAAAAAGTAACAACAACAATACATTTGTAGCCTTACAGAGCATTTGTTTTTAGATGGGGTCGGTGACCCCCATTTGAAAGCTGGTAAGAGGCAGAAGAAGGCAAATCATTCAAAAACTATAAAAAAAAGAAATGAAGACTAATTGAAAAGGTGCTTAGAAGCGACCATTCTACAACATACTAAAAGTAAATTTTAAAGGTGAACCAAAGGGCAGAGACACACGCTGCAATTCGGGAAGGTTAGTTGCCCAGTGACAAATATCTTCTTCTTCGGGGCGACTAATCTTCCTGAACTGCCTCCCCGCCGGCTACAATGAAAATCACCAACGGGATGTCACTCAGTGCTTCGTTTTCCGAAGCCACCCAAAGTTTCCTCATGAGGCAGCTTCGGGCGACCTCGGAAAACAAAGCACTCCAAGTGCCATCCCGGTGGCAAGGCAGTTCTGGGACATTAGTTGCTCCAAAGAAGAGGAGATTTGTCGCTGGGGGACTAATTTCCCCAAATCTGAGTGTGTGCCCTGACCCTAAAATCCACCCTATGCAGAATAATCATGTCTCATGCCACCAAGAAATATTGTGTCCCTAAGACGCTTATCAAAACCCTCTTCCTCCCGGTCTTTTCAGTCTGATAATTGGTCAGGGTTGAGAGGGCCCAAGAGGACAGAAGAAAACCAAAAAGCCGGACAATATTTGGCCAGTGAGTCCAGCATCTGCTGGGGGACACATGCCCAGGTCCAAGGCTTTGGCAGCATCTTCAGTAGACCCAAGGGAACCTACTTTGCTGAATGGCGACCAGTTTGAAACTCAACCAGTTCCAAATAATTAAAAAGTGAAATTACAGATGCCTTCAAGACCCCTGGTAACCACAGCTAAACATACACTATGCTGGGGATGCACACATCATAAACATTTACAACTTCTTTCTGAAAGGTGGCCATACACGGGCCGATAAAAGCTGCCGAGTCGGCAGCTTATTGGCCCGTGTATGGGGGCCCCCGATGGGCTTCCACCTGGGGCTTCCGAAAGTCGGCCAGATCTCGATCGGATGGGACTAAAAATCCCGTCGGATTGCGGCCGCATCTGTTCGTTGATTCGGTCCCGCGATCCGACCGCCCGTTCGTGTTCACTAGGATCCGATCATTGGGCCCTAGGGCCCACGATCGGATCAGCCCGATATTGCCCACCTCAAGGTGGGCATATCGGAGGGAGATGCGCTCATTTGGCGACATCACCAAACGAGCGGATCTCTCCATGTATGGCCACCTTTAGGCTAAGGCCACACTAGGCGATAGCGCCGCGATTTGACTCGCGGCGACTTTTCGCCGCGACTTTTAAGCCGCAATCGCTGGGGAAACTTTTGCGCTGGCGTCTATGGGGAATCGCGAAAAATCTCCAGCGTAAAAACACACGCGGCGATCTTTTTTCTATTGTCGCTCGAAATCGCCTAGCGAGGCAATTTCGAGCGACAGTAGAAAGAAGATCACCGTGTGTGTTTTTATGCTGGCGATTTTTCGCGATTCCCCATAGACGCCAGCGCAAAAGTTTCCCCAGCGATTGCGGCTTAAAAGTCGCGGCGAAAAGTCGCGGCGAAAAGTCGCCGCGAGTCAAATCGCGGCGCTATCGCCTAGTGTGGCCTTAGCCTTAGTATGGAGAATAAATTAGACTTTCCCCATTTGGCTTGGTGGTGTATAGTCCTATTATTTGAGAGGTGCCAATAGATACATTATGCCGAGGGAGGACATAACAGACTGTTGTATTTTTAAACCACTTACCTCTCAACAAAACCTTTGAAGTTAAGTTTGCATTTTGAGGACTGCACACATCAAAGGCACTGAACAATTAAGACAATGGAGGGCTGAAACTGCCATAAACATTTTAAACTTGTGTTTGCACTTACTGACAAACATCACTGCAGAGCCTTCTCCCGTGACTATTCACTAAACGAAAGTACAGCTCGGAAAATGTTCATTCCCTTTAACTTTGCATTGGGAATAAATGGCCCAAATAAAATCATGTAAACATTAAATAAACCCAATAGGCTGGTTTTGCTTCCAATAAGGATTAGATAAATTACAAGGTACGGTTTTATTATTACAGAGAAAAAAGAAAATAGTTTTTAAAAATCTGGATTATTTGGGATCTGGGGCTTTCTGCATAATGGATTTTTCTGTAATTTGGATCTTCATTCCTTAAGTCTACTATAAAATCACGCAAACATTATATTACCCAATAGGCTGGCTTTGCTTCCAATAAGGATTAAAAAGCACTGCGTATCTTGACAGTGCTATATAAATAAATGATGATAAATGATGATTATATCTTAGTTGGGATCAAGTACAAGCTACTGTTTTATTATTACAGAGAAAAAGGAAATAGTTTTTAAAATCTGGATTATTTGGGACCTGGGACTTTCCGGACAATGGATCTTCATACCTTAAGTCTACTAGAAAATCATGTAAACATTAAATAAACCCAATAGGCTGGTTTTGCTTCCAATAAGGATTAATTATATCTTAGTTGGAATCAAGTACGGTTTTATTATTACAGAGAAAAAGGAAATCATTTTGAAAAATCTGGATTATTTGGATAAAATGGAGTCTATGGGAGATGACATTTCCGTAATTCAGAGCTTTCTGGATAACAGGTTTCCGGATAACAGATTTTTTTCATTTAAATAAAACAACGACAGTGTTGCACAATAAATGAAAAAACATTAAACATATGAAAAATACAAAAAAAACAAGATGAGGAGCCAGTAAGGAAATCTTTGGATGAACAGGTCGTCTCTGCTGCTGTGGTTGCCTTGGGCTGGCACAGAAATCTAAAATATCATTTTTTTCTAGTCCCCCTCACCTCAAAACAATTTAATCCGAGAACAGCCTCTCTGAAATATATAAATACCTGCCACTCCGGTCGTTCAAAGGTTAATAGCAAGGCTGCAGTACCCGCTTAAAGGAAAACTATATCCCTGAATGAATACTTACCCAACAGATACTTTATTAAGTAGCATATTAAATAATCTTATCAAACTATCAAAAATATAGAATCAGTAAATATTGCCCTTTTACATCTTTTCCCTTGAGCCCCCATTTTGTGATGGTCTGTGTGCTGCCTCAGAAATCACCTGACCAGAAATACTGCAGCTCTAACTGTAACAGGAAGAAGTGTGGGAATAAAAACTTTGTCCATTCATTGACCCATGTGACCTAACATGTTTGGTTTGTTTGTGTGCACTGTGAATTGATCCGAGGAGGCGGAACTTAAAATGATAATTTTCTATTTAGTATTACCCAGTGGCAGTGGGGAGGGGGAAGAAGTGCCCAACTTATATACACTTTAGAGGAATATAGTGTTTATATGCGCTTTAAACTTCAGTTTCCCTTTAAGTTAAAGGGATCCTGTCATTGAAAAACATGTTTTTTTCAAAACACATCAGTTAATAGTGCTACTCCAGCAGAATTCTGCACTGAAATCCATTTCTCAAAAGAGCAAACAGATTTTTTTATATTCAATTTTGAAATCTGACATGGGGCTAGTCATTTTGTCAATTTCCCAGCTGCCCCATGTCATGTGACTTGTGCCTGCACTTTAGGAGAGAAATGCTTTCTGGCAGGCTGCTGTTTTTCCTTCTCAATGTAACTGAATGTGTCTCAGTGGGACATGGTTTTTTACTATTGAGTGTTGTTCTTAGATCTACCAGGCAGCTGTTATCTTGTGTTAGGGAGCGGTTATCTGGTTACCTTCCCATTGTTCTTTTGTTTGGCTGCTGGGGGGGGGGGGTGATATCACTCCAACTTGCAGTACAGCAGTAAAGAGTGATTGAAGTTTATCAGAGCACAAGTCACATGACTTGGGGCAGCTGGGAAATTGACAATATGTCTAGCCCCATGTCAGATTTCAAAATTGAATATAAAAAATCTGTTTGCTCTTTTGAGAAATGGATTTCAGCGAAAAACTCTGCTGGAGCAGCACTATTAACTGATTAATTTTGAAAAAAAATTTTTCCCATGACAGTATCCCTTTAAGTTTCCTTTCAAGTGCCTGCCTGGATACTTCTGCAACCAAACTACGGAACCCCCATTTAACATTTTTCAGGGGACTAGTAAAAAAAAAGTTCGTAAAATCAGTGAAAATTTTAAATTAGGTGCATCATATTTTGCTGGGACCATAAAAAAGATTAATGCAAAATAATGTAAACCGAGGGAAAACTTAAAATCAGGGTATACAAAATTAAGGTTTGAATTTCTATATTTCACCTTGTTACGAGCAGGCTTCAAAATAGGTGATAAATAGTAAGTAAAAATGTGATTCTGACAATGGGTGGGAGGCAGGGAGGTGGGTGCGGTGCAAAATTTTAACAAAACGAAGCTCGCTTTTAAGTAACTACTGCTCACACATTCTTGGGTAGCCGACTAGATCTGCTACTTGTGGTGTTTGTTCTACCATGAGACTTTTCAAAACAGGAAACAACAAAATGAATGTGCTAAACTGCATGCCAACTTTGCATTCATTCAATGGCTAACACTAATGAAATATTAATATTGCTATTTTAAACCTCATTTTAAAGGGGGAACTATCGCAAAAATGAAAATTTAATAATAAACTTACAAATACAAAACTCTAAATACAATCAATTAAAAATTCTATACAGTTTCTGAAATAATCAAGTTTATCTTCACTATCCCTCCCTCAGAATCTGTTTCTCTTCATTCTCTCTTCATGCAGCAGTTGGGTGTCAGATATTCATTGACAGTGAGATCCAATAGATCTTATGGGGAGCTTCCATTCCCAGCAGATGTATTAGAGCTCACTCTATTAATATCATAAGACATCATGTCTCTCTACATGCAGGATTTGTACAAAAGGTAGTTATTTTGTTAGATTTTGTTTGTACTGGAATCAGTTATTTGAGTGAGTTCTAATTCATCTGCTAGGAAAGGAAGCCCCCCCCCCACCCTATAAGATATATTGGATCTTAAGGCCCCCATACACGTACCGATAGCTGCCGACAGACTGAGTCGGCAGCTTACTGGCCCGTGTGTGTGTGGGGCCACCAGACAGGCTTCCCCAATCAATATCTGGCCGAAAAAAAAACACGTCGGAATCGCGGGCGCATCTATGCGTGTCCAACACCATATTGGATCGTTGGGCCCTAGGGCCCACGATCGGATCAGCCCAATATCGCCCACTTCAATGTCGCCAAACGAGCGGATCTCTGCGTCTATGGCCAACTTAACTGTCAATGAATAACTGACACCGAACTGCTGCACGAAGACAGAATGAGGAGAGAAAGATGCGGAGAGAGGAATAGTGAAGATAAACTTGATTATTTCAGAAACAGTAAAGAATATTTAATTGATTGTATTTAGAAAGTTTCTTATTTCAGTGTGATGAAGCTTATATCTTCATTACACTTTCATTTTCGTGATAGTTCCCCTTTAAAATGAGTTTTAAAATGAGATTTTAAATGAAGTTTAAAACGAGGCAGGTTTAAAAATCTCATGAGATCAAGAACCACATTGGTTCGCTGATGCAGGCCTCACACCAACAGCCTACATTCTTGGCATTGTGATCTGATCGTTGGGTCCTAAGGTCCACAATTGGAAAAGCCCAATATCACCCACTCAAGCTCCTCTTGTTTTGCAACCTCTCCAAATGAGCAGATCTGCCCTTTGAAGATAAATCTGGCAGATGCTTGTTTGGAATTAATTAGTGTGACTCATATGTTTTACTGCACAAAGGAGAAAGGAACTTTATCTGCAGGCAGGGATTCCCTTTTATATCCTACATGATGACAGGCAACCCTGTCCATAGGTACACAAGGAAAACGGCTATAATTATTTAAGGGGTTGTTTAGTATGATGTAGAGGAGGGTGATAATATGAGAATTTACAATTGGTTTTCTTTTTTTTATTATTTGTGGTTTTTAAGTTATTTTTCTTTTTATTCAGCTGTTCAGCAACCTGGTTGCTAGGGCCCCAATAACCATACAAATAAGTTATATCCAAAGATATATGTCCCAAGGCTTTTCATTGGTAAAAACAAAATATTTATTTATAGTTGCATTAAAAAATTGGATACATACTGACCCCGCATGGCCCACCTTACCCTCTGGCACTTAGTCATAGGTGTCTCTGTTCACAACATGTTTCAACCAGTATTTAACCCCTTCCATTTTAATTTAAAACCAATCAGCATTCAATGGGGATTAACCCCGTTTTCTTAGTATAAACCCAAAATATCCACTATGGGGCATTCGTATCTTATCCTATGTATCATTAGTTACAAGTTAAAGTTACATATTAATTTTAACAATATGTAACTTTAACTTGTAACTAATGAAACATAGGATAAGATACAAATGCCCCACAGTGGAGGTTTTGGGTTTACACTAAGAAAACATTGAATGCTGATTGGTTTTAAAGTAAAATGGGTTAACAAGGGTTAAATACTGGTTAGAACATGTTGTCAACAGAGACACCTATGACTAAATGCCGGAGGGTACGAAACGCGTAAGGTGGGCCATGTGGGGTCAGTATGTATCCAATTTTTTAATGCAACTATAAATAAATATTTTGTTTTTATCAATGAAAAGCCTTGGGACATATATCTTTGTATATAACTTATTTGCACGTTGATTGTCTGTGGAACTAGGGCAAGTCCCTCTGGCTTGATGGAGGATACACAGAAATCAGATATGGATACCCGACTAAATATTGATACCCAAATTACCATAGCAACCATGCATTCATTTGAATAAGAGACTGGAATACGAACAGCAGAGGGTCTGAATAGAAAGGTGAGTAATCAAAAGCAACAATAATACATTTGTATGTGGTAGTTGTATGTGGGGGGGCCATCAGACGGGCTTCCCGATCAATATCCGGCCGAAAGTCGGCAGATGTCGGTCGGGCAGGGTAAGGATTCGGTGTATCCCTATGTATTACACATGTAACATAAGGACAATCAACATGCTGAAATATTCCCCCCCCCCTGGACTCAAACAAGAACATGTAGATTTTAAATTCTACCCATGAACTGAACAAAATATGTAAATGTTACAGGACAGGCTTTCACATAGAAGAAACAGTTTTCCTTTAAGGCTGCGACACTGATAAACCTTTCTATGGTAAGTAGAAGGGCTTAAAGGCTAACTTGTTCCTAGAAAGGTGACTGAAGCGTCAGTCATGAGTCCACCTCCTAATCTGCTTTCTAGTCTCAAAGGATAAGCAAAAAAAAAAAAGCTAAAAAGTCCCTGTCAGATATTCTAGGACAAGTCCAGAAAGTAAGAATAGGGAGGCTTAAATACCTTGAATTTCTGACACAATAATTTTTTTGTAATCACAAACGATTACAATAATATTTGAAACATCACTCTAAAGGTGGCCATACATGGAGAGATCCACTCGTTTGGCCCTAGGGCCCAACTATCAGATCCTAACGATGGCTTTACGAGCGGTCGGATCGCGGGACCAAATCAACGAACAGACACGGCCACGATCCGACGGGATTTTTACTCCCATCCGATCGAGATCTGGCCGACTTTTGGCCAGATCTCGATTGGGGAAGCCTGTCAGGGGGGCCCATACACGGGCCAATAAGCTGCCGACTCGGTCTGTCGGCAGCTTTTATCTTAAAGCCCGCTACACTAACAAAATTGTGTTTGCTTGAGACCTAGTTTTTTTTCAGAACCTTTTCAGAACTTAAAGGAACAGTAACATCAAAAAAATTAAAGTGCTGAATCAGACTTTGAAGTGTTGAAGTAATTAATAAATAATGCAGTGTTGCCCTGCAGTGGTAAAACTGGTGTGTTTGCTTCAGAAACTCTACTATAGTTTATATAAACAAGCTGCTGTGTAGCCATGGGGCAGCCATTCAAGCACAGGATACACAGTAGATAACAGATAAGTACTACTATAGTTTATATAAACAAGCTGCTGTGTAGCCATGGGGGCAGCCATTCAAGCACAGGATACACAGTAGATAACAGATAAGTACTACTATAGTTTATATAAACAAGCTGCTGTGTAGCCATGGGGCAGCCATTCAAGCACAGGATACACAGTAGATAACAGATAAGTACTACTATAGTTTATATAAACAAGCTGCTGTGTAGCCATGGGGGCAGCCATTCAAGCCTAGGATACACAGTAGATAACAGATAAGTACTACTATAGTTTATATAAACAAGCTGCTGTGTAACCATGGGGGCAGCCATTCAAGCACAGGATACACAGTAGATAACAGATAAGTACTACTATAGTTTATATAAACAAGCTGCTGTGTAATCATGGGGGCAGCCATTCAAGCACAGGATACACAGTAGATAACAGATAAGTACTACTATAGTTTATATAAACAAGCTGCTGTGTAGCCATGGGGCAGCCATTCAAGCACAGGATACACAGTAGATAACAGATAAGTTTTGAAAAATCCCATTGTATACTACAGAGCTTATCTGTTATCTGCTGTGTATCCTGTGCCTTTTTCAGCTTTGAATGGCTGCCCCCACAGCTATCCAGAAGCTTGTTTATACAAACTAGAGTTTCTGAAGTAAATGCACTATTTCTACGACTGCAGCACAATCAGCACATTATATTTTCATTACTTTAATACACTTTAATTTTTTGTGTTACTGTTTAATTCTGCTAAAAGTCATATAAATAATCAACCCAATAGGATTATTTTGACAGCAATATACAGTAGATTCTTAAATCTTAGTCACCATCAAATACTAGGTACTGTTTAATAGCACAGATAAAAAAATAGTTTTTAAAAATTAGAAAGATTTGCTTAAAATGGAGTCTATGAGAAACGGCCTTCCCATAATTGGGGGCTTGCTGCAGAACAGATTTCTGGATATGGGATCTGATACCTGTGATTTTCTTTTGGAATTGGTGTAAATACTGTAATCTGCTTCATTTAAAGGTACATTATACTTCAGTTTTCACTTATTTTAGACTAATGTAAATGTATGAATTAGTCCATTTTCCTTTACTTGCCCATACTACCTACAGTCTAAAGTTTCAGCCTTTCTTAAGCAGCAAATGTCACTAGCAGGACGGCTTCTTATGGGTTTATAATCCTATTACAAGAAGCTAGAAAGGGCAAGTCCTCCTTACTCGCAGCAAAAAGTACATTCCCTGGATCAGCCAAAAACTGTAGCTTGGGTCTGAAACATTTATCTTTCCATCAGGTCAGTCCATTTGGAAATAATTCTGCGTAGCCTTTTACTTCAATCAATATAGTAGTATTAGGGGCATATTTACATATGGTCAAATATTGAGGGTTAATTCGATATTCAACTGCCGAATGTAAATCCTTTGACTTCGAATATCGAAGTCGAAGGATTTACCGCAATTAGTTTGATCGAGGATTTTAATCCATCAATCGATCGATTTTTCTACGACCAAAAAAAAACATAGGAAAGCCTATGGGGACCTTCCCCATAGGCTAACATTGCACCTCTGTAGGTTTTAGGAGGCGAAGTAGGGGGTCAAAGTTTTTTTTAAAGAGACAATACTTCGACTATCGAATGGTCGAATATTCGAACGATTTTTAGTTTGAATCGGATTGGAAGTCGTAGTCGAAGGAGCCAAAAAAAAAACATTCGAAATTCAACGTTTTTTTTTATTATATTCCTTCACTCGAGCAAAGTAAATGTGCCCCTTACTTTTAGAACGAGAGGCAAAGCCAAGGGTAGTATGTCCAAGTAAGTGATATTTCAGCAGACTGAGACACTTCTATTAGATGGGCTTAGGAATGTCCCCTTTTGCTATGGTGCTTCCTAGGTTTCTGCCTGGATATTCTTTTATTTTAAAGGGAAACTAAATTTAATATAAGCTTCGTCATACCGAAATAAGAAACTTTCTAAATACAATCAATTAAAAATTCGGTTCTCTTTCTGAAATAATCAAGTTTGTCTTCACTATTCCTCTCTCAGCATCTGTTTCTCTTCATTCTGTCTTCATACAGCATTTGGGTGTCAGATAATCATTGACAGTTAGATTCAATACATCTTTATTTTTGCCTAGAAGATGTATTAGAGCTCACTCTATTAAAATCACCAGACATCATGTCTCTCTACATGCAGAATTTGTGCAAAATTATGTTATGTATATATATTTTTTTTAATATTTGTTATTTTGTTAGATTTTGTTTGTACTGGAATGCTGTACAGGATCCTTTTATAGGCACGCGCTGCCCCACCGATGATGTCACAAAAGGGGCGGTGCGAGCAGCCACGCAGCTATAAAGCCGGAAACCAGCATTTGAAGGTGGTGGACGGGGAGAGCAGAAGAGCTCAACCCGCACCCGCCAAGAGTGTAAGGTCGGCCCAAACCCACCGACCCGCGGGTATCGGCCCAGCCCACACATCACTAGAAGCTTATATTAAATTTTCATTTTTGCGATAGTTCCCTTTAAAACACGGCACCCTGTAAACAAAGCCAAAGAAGCTATGAGTGACGCATCTGTTGGAGGGCAATGTGAATTATGCCTGTGCTTGGAACTTATTACATACATGCAACTTGATTCTTCAAATATTTATTAACCAAGAAACAGGAGAAATAGAAGAACTAAACCCTAAAAATGAATTTAGCTATGTTTTATATAGTGCACTTATTGAGCCAACCAGCCCAAAGGTTCAGCATCTCTTTAGTAATAATGATCTAGGGCCTTCGAGGTTGTCACAGGAGATTCCCATCTTGGATTTGTTAGGAGAGACATAGACATAACTATTGAGCTCTGGGCACTGGATGAATAGTTAAGCTTAAGGGTTGTTTAAAATCACCAATCCGAAAATAATGTTTATCAGTCATATAAGAAGATGCTAAAGGATGGGAGAGGTCCCGGGATCACTTTGGAGTTGTTTGCAGCCTTCCTAACATTTACGTTTTTTTAGGATAAAAAAACTCGACTTCAGTTCGAGTTTTCAGGCTGATTTAATTCTTCAGAGTTTTAAAAATTCAAATATTTTTTTTAAAACAAATTTAGATTGGTCGGAATTTGAATTTATGTGGGTTTTCTAAAAACTCACATGAATTCAAAATTTGACCTTTGATAAATGTGCCTTCCCGTGAACTGTATATTGTGAGTGGGTCCCTAAGCTCAGTAAGTGACAGCAGCACAAAGCATGTGCAGTGAATCAGCAGAAAAGAAGATGGGGAGCTACTGGGGCATCTTTGGAGACACAGATCTTTACTGCTAAAGGGCTGTGGTTGCCTTGGGCTGGTACAGAAACACAAAACATAATGTACAACATTTCTAGCTACTTTAGTTCTCCTTTAAGGGAATGCTGGTCTTTCATCAATTGGATTATTATTATATTTATGTACATAATGCTGTAGATTCTAGAACAACAAATAGCCAGTTGTCTCTAAATGGTCTACATAACCGTCACTGCTTTGCGTCACTGCTTGATGAGCTTATCAGTGTTTCATATACTACTTGCAAAGCTCTTGTGTCCATTTTCCGAGGAAGTGTAGCCCTCAAGCTTTCACATTTTAGGTATGGGACCTGTTATCGACAATGCTCGGGGCCTGGGGTTTCCAGGGATCTTTCTGTCATTTTGACATACCTTCAGTCTACTACAACATCAATTAAACTTTAATGAAACCCAATAGGCTGGTTCTGCCTCCAATAAGGATTAAATATATCTTAGTTGGGAAGAAGTACAAGCTACTGTTTTATTATTACTGAGAAAAAGGAAATTGTTTTTTAAAATCTGAATTATATGATTATAATGGAGTCTATGGGAGACAGCCTTTCCGTAATTCGGAGCTTTCTGAAGAACAGGTTTCCAGATAACGGATCCTATATTTGTAGTACAAGATACCAGCATCAACTAGCCTTGTAAAGCAGATGCACAGGAAAGCAAATCCTGCCTATCATTACAAAGGAAGGAAAGAAGCAAATAGACTCCTACCTTGATAAAATTGTTCAGGTGGCCCAACTTTCGCATGTTAGAGACTCCATGTAGTTTGGCCACATTTTGTAGAATCTCTCTCAAATTATCACTTGGTTCTGTTGGGAAAGAATACAACAATCCATCAGCACATTTATTCTGAAATAAAGCTACTTGTTTATATGAAACATGCTGTGCATACTTCACATGATAAAAAAAAAGGAGACATATTTGTGTTTTAAACCCTATAAATCAAATTGCACTACACGCTCTATACAGAAATAACAGGGAGGATACAGGTATGGGATCTGTTATCCAGAATGCTCAGGACCTGAGGTTTTCCGGATAATGGATCTTTCTATAATTTAGATCTTCACTAGAAAATCATGTTAACATTAAATAAACCCAATAGGCGGGTTTTGCCTCCAATAAGGATTCATTTTATCTTGGTTCATATTAAGTAGAAATTATTACAGAGAAAAAGGAGATCATTTTTGAAGATTTGGATTATTTGATTAAAATGGAGTCTATGGGAGACAGCATTTCCGTAATTCAAAACTTTCTGGATAACGGGTTTCCAGATAACTGATCCCATACCTGTAACACCTATTTAAACCATTAAGTCCTGTAAAGGTCGCACAGATTTAACAAAAAAAATCAATGGAAAACAATCTCCAGATTGACATCAAAGAGAACAAGCAGAAAAATGTGTTTTTGGGATATAAATGTTAGGATAAACGTAAAAGCATCTCGTGTATACCGTTTCATAATATTTACATACTAAATCAGTCCAGCAACCAAAACTGTATGAGATAGGCTTTTAACCTAGAAGTAGGAAGAAAACTATGAATGGCATTAATATTATTATTATTATTAATAAACATGTATTTAAAGGAGAATTCAACCCGTAATAAAGGAAAAAAAAACCTCCCCCCCTACCCTGGGTAGACACCTCCTTGGTGAAAGATTCGGCCAAATACCGAATCGAATCCAAATCCATATGCAAATTAGGGTCAGGAAAGGAAAAAGTGAGAAAAATTCTTGTTTTGTTACCAAATCATGTTATTTCCCTACCCACCCCTAATTTACATATGCAAATTAGGATTCGGTTCGGCCGAATCCAAGGCCTCACACCATTCTTGACTATCGTAAAGCATAACACAAACAAATTGTGGCGAATAGCTGGACACCAATAGGCAGTAGGTGACCCTTCATTTGCCACTAAGCAAGCCAGTTCAGGAAGTGGCAACACTTGAAAAAGTAACTACCGTATATACTCGTGTATAAGCCAACCCGTGTATAAGCCGAGGTACCTAATTTTACCTACAAAAACTGGGAAAACTTATTGACTCGCGTATAAGCCTAGACACAACTACAGCCCTGTCTCCCAGCAGCGCACATTCTGCCAAAGCGACCCCCCCCAGCGATCAACCGGACTTCTTTGCAAAGCTGATGGTGACAGAGAATTGCCAAACGGATTACTGTGTGCATTGTCCCACTGTCCCACTACCATGTGCAGAGGGTGCTGTTTGATATTGCCATCACTGTTAATCTTTTGTATAACCAACAGAGGGCGCTGTGTGATATTGCAGTCACTGTTATTCTTTCATATAACCAACAGAGGGCACTGTGTGATATTGCAGTCACTGTTAATCTTTCATATAACCAACAGAGGGTGCTGTGTGATATTGCAGTCACTGTTATTCTTTCATATAACCAACAGAGGGTGCTGTGTGATATTGCAGTCACTGTTATTCTTTCATACAACCAACAGATGGCGCTGTGTGATATTGCAGTCACTGTTAATCTTTCATATAACCAACAGAGGGTGCTGTGTGATATTGCAGTCACTGTTATTCTTTCATATAACCAACAGAGGGTGCTGTGTGATATTGCAGTCACTGTTAATCTTTCATATAACCAACAGAGGGCGCTGTGTGATATTGCAGTCCCGGTTATTCTTTTATACAACCAACAGATGGTGCTGTGTGATATTGCAGTCACTGTTATTCTTTCATACAACCAACAGACGGCACTGTGTGATATTGCAGTCCCTGTTATTCTTTCATACAACCAACAGATGGCGCTGTGTGATATTGCAGTCACTGTTAATCTTTTATATAACCAACAGAGGGCGCACTGTTATTCTTTCATATAACCAACAGAGGGCATTGTGGGATATTGCAGTCTCTCCCCAAGTGAACTGTTGGTATAGGAATGATTAAAAGTGACTGCAATCTCAGTTCCTCGGGTTGGGTACTGCTGACCAGCGTATAAGCCGAGGTAGACTTTTTCAGCACATTTTGGATGCTGAAAAACTCGGCTTATACGCGGGTATATACGGTAAGTATAATTAAAACATAACTTTTACTGTTGTAATTCTAAAAAACACGCTAACTTTTACTGTTGTAATTCTAAAAAACACGCTATCGTAAAGCATATTCTATGTCTATTGGCGGTAGGAACTAAAATGAAAGTGAATTAATTTTATTAACCAACACATTTCATTTGCTTTCCATTATCTATATATATTATCTGTAGCCCAAAGGGAAAAGAATAAGGTTCTAAATACACTTTTTTCCCCCCAAATATTCAGAACATAATACCAGCAGAGGACATAGTACAGAGATAGCCTTATCTATCTAAAATAGGGGTTCCCTAACTTTCTTACCCATGTAAAAAGAGCATGAAGCATGAAAACTGTCAGCTACCAGAAGACTCTGTTTGGCAGTACATCTGATTTTTTTAACTGAAACTTGCCTCCAAGCCAGGAATTTAAAAATAAGCACCTGCTTTGCGGTCACTGGGAGCAAATTCCATGGGTTGGTGAGCAACATGTTGCCCACAAACCACTGGTTGACGATCACTGATCTAATATTTAGGGATACTGTAATAATATTTAAAGGGCTACTGTAATACAATTTTTTTTAAACACTCCGTTAATAGTGCTGCTCCAGAAGAATTTTGCACTGAAATCTGTTTCTCAAAAGAGCAAACAAATATTTTTATATTTAATTTTGAAATCTGACATGGGGGTAGACATATCAGTTTCCCAGCTGCCCCCAGTCATGTGACTTGTGCTCTGATAAACTTCAGTCACTCTTAAGGGTCAGGGCACACAGGCAGATTCAGTGAGATTAGTCACACGGCGCCAAATCTCCTCTTCTTCGGGGTGACTAATCTGCCCAAACTAGCTCCCATGCCTTCACGCCGGCGGGATGGCACTCAGAGCAATTTGTTTTCCGAAGTTTCCTCATGTGCCCTTACTGCTGCACTTCAAGATGGAGTGATATCACAAGGGATGTACCAAATCCAGGATTCGGTTGAGGATACGGCCTTTTTGAGCAGGATTCAGATTCGGCCGAATCCTTCTGCCCAGCCGAACCAAATACTAATCTTAATATGTAAATTAGGGGCGGAGAGGGAAATCGCAAGACTTTTTGTCACAAAACACATGCAAATTAGGATTCAGATTCGGTTCGGTATTCGGCCGAAACTTTCGTGAAGTATTCGGGGGTTCAGCCGAATCCAAAACAGTGGATTTGATGCATCCCTAGATTTCAACCCTCTTTCTTCCCCCCACCCCCAGCAGCCTTACAAGTCATTGTCACTGTCTGCTTTCTTAACATGGAGTAGAACACTGGAAATCCTATCCTGATGTTTTTAATGAATGTGATTAAAACGCTTGTGAGTACCTAACATTGAGCACACGTGTGGTGGACGTAAAGAGTAATCTGACACCCTATAGCAAATTTTGGGAAGGTGTGAAACTATAACAATCAACAATGCACTACACTTAGATTCCTTTTATGCTGCATTCTTGTCTCCCCGAATTTTTCTAGCGCTGACTCAGACTTAAATTTGAGAATTTTTACCCAAGGAGAAACCGGAACTACCGAGTCAGAACCAAAGGGGAACTCCGGGAACTGTGGTCATACTATTACCTAATTTATCTACAAGATAACAGCTGCCTGGTAGATATAAGAACAACACTCAATAGTAAAATCCAGGTCCCAATGTGACACATTTAGTTTCAGGAGAAACAACAGCCTGTCAGAAAGCAGTTCCATCCTAAAGTGCTGGCTCTTTCTGAAAGCACATGACCAGGCCTACACACCAATATTACAACAAAAAATATACACTTGATAGAATCCCTCTAAGTCCAGGGCCACATGAATGCGGATCCCAGGCTGCAAAGAAACCGTAGGAGTTCCTGGTTCACAGCCAATATCAGTGGCGTCTGCCTGCACTAGAGTGTAGACAATGATTCCTGGTGCAGAAACAATAATCAGGACAGTAGCAGTGGATTCTCACCCTGTGAGATCTGCCTAGTTTGTCCCAGTGTGACTGTGAAGGGCAACCAGTCAAATATCATCCAAAGACACTGGTCAAACATTGGCTTCCAGCGGCCAAACTGACAATAGTTAGATGACTTACCCCTGCCAAGTGATAATGTTTTGCTTACAAAAAAAAAATCATTATTTTTCTTTTTAAAGCTTTATTATTGAATCAGGATACTACTACTTAAATTAGATATAAGCATATACAGCTTTGATCTTCTTCATAGCCTATATACAAGGCTATGGTCATATGAAGGCATACATTCTTCAATAGATGATTTGCAATAACTCTCCTAATGGAGAACTAAACCCTAAAAATGAATATGTCTAAAAATACCATATTTTATATAGTGAACGTATTGCACCAGCCTAAAGGTTCAGCTTGTCAATAGCAGCAATGATCCAGGACTTCAAACTTGTCACAGGGGGTCACCATCTTGGAAAGTGTCTGTGACACTCACATGCTCAGTGGGCTCTGATTGGCTGTTGAGAAGCTAAGCTTAGGGCTCGTCACTAATTATCCAGCAGAAAATGAGCTTCCCCTGTAATATAAGCTGATGCTACAGGTTTACTGATTATTAAATTCTGATGCTAATTGCACTGGTTTCTGTGCTGCCATGTAGTAATTATCTGTGTTAATTACTGATCATACTTATATTGTGACATTTCTATTCTATGTGTACTGTATATTGTGAGTGGGTCCCTAAGCTTAGTAAGTGACAGTAGCACAGAGCATGTGCAGTGAATCAGCAGAAAAGAAGATGGGGAGCTACTGGGGCATCTTTGGAGACACAGATCTTTACTGCTAAAGGGCTGTGGTTGCCTTGTGGCGGTACAGAAGCACAAAACATCATGTACAACATTTTTAGCTACTTCTTTAGTTCTTCTTTAAACGGGTTACCTTTCATTGACCTCAATTAAAAAGTGAACTCAATATGGCTGGATTTGGACCTGGACATGTTGTGGGAAATCAGCCCAACCCTCCTTAGGCATGCCTGTTACTCATGGTATGAACATAACTGCCTGATGATATAAGGCAACGTAAAAGGAGTAAACATTGATATATCAATTTCTTCCAAGGAGTGTTTCCAGCTGCAACATTTAAAGACACAGGTTTTAAAAGAAAACAAGTTTTTTTTCCTGCAATAGATGAGAACACAAATTGCCATATGGCAAAAGGTTTTTCATCAGCTTTTCTGAAAGGACTTTTGTGCTTTCTTAGAAAGCAGGTACAGCTTTAATCTGTATTCCTCAGCAATTTCTGCTACAACAAAGGTTTTTATTTAAATTATTTTGCCAAAGATTCTTGTGGATACAGACTCTTGCCAGACTAAATACAACACATTGCGTAATATAAAGGCAAATGTGAGCATCAAAAACGCCCAAAATTACCTTTGGATTATAATTGCCACAAATTTTATAGGAAAAAGCAGTGAGCATATACACATTTTACAGATAGGTGAAAGTCTTTTTTATTTATGCCTTGCCATGGAAGGACATTTTCCAGCATTTTGGGCCACATCCCTAAGAAATAAAGGTTTATTAAAATGAGAATGAAATTGAAGAAGAGCAAGTGATTATGAAGGAAATAAAGTTTTCGCCTCCATTTATGGATATCTGTGGTTAAAATGCTCTTGTATCTCCATCTGTCATTTGTCATAGCGGATTAATAATGCCGAGATATTCTCCACAAAGATCACTTCTCAGATATCACACAAACAACTTGACAGCTCCTCTGAGAAACAAGCCAGGACCTTTCAAAACCCCGACTATAGCGAGGCAACTTCCTTAAAGGAAAACTATACCCCCAAACTATGTAGGTCTCTATAAAAAGATATTGCATTTAAACAGCTCATATGTAAAACCCTGCTTCGTGTAAATAAACTATTTTCATAATAATATACTTTCCTAGTAGTATGTGCCATTAAATAGAAAACTGCCATTTTAAAAAATAAGGGCCACCCCCTGGGATCGTAGGATTCACGGGGATCGTAGGATTCACACAAACAAACCATACTGGTTAGGTCACATGAGACAGAAAATTTGCTTCCACACTTCTTCCTGTTAGTTAGAGCTGCAGTATTTCTGGTCAGGTGATCTCTGAGGCAGCACACAGACCATCACGAAATGATGGTTCATAAAAGAAGATGTAAAAGAACAATATTTACTTAAATATATATTCCAGTTTTGTAAGATTTTTTAATATGCCACTTAATATGATAAGTTGCTTAAGTATTCATTTTGGGGGTATAGTTTTCCTTTAACTTATATCATTGTAATGCATATGCTACAGCTAGGTAAAAATACAGGGTTTTTGAGTGTGGGTGAAGAGAGGTTACCTTAAAGGGATACTGTCATGGGGGAAAAAAATTTTTTCAAAATGCAACAGTTAATAGTGCTGCTCCAGCAGAATTCTGCACTGAAATCCATTTCTCAAAAGAGCAAACAGATTTTTTTATATCTCATTTTGAGATCTGACATGGGGCTAGACATATTGTCAGTTTCCCACATGCCCCCAGTCATGTAACTTGTGCTCTAAACTTCAGTCACTCTTTACTGCAAGTTGGAGTGATATCACCCCTCCCGTTGCTCCCCCCCAGCAGCCTAACAACAGAACAATATGAATGTAACCAGACAGCAGTTCCCTAACACAAGATAACAGCTGCCCGGTAGATCTAAGAACAACACTCAATAGTAAAATCCAGGTCCCACTGAGGCACATTCAGTTACATTGAGTAGGAGAAACAACAGCCTGCCAGAAAGCAGTTCCATCCTAAAGTGCTGGCTCTTTCTGAAAGCACATGACCAGGCAAAAAGACCTGGGATGGCTGAATACACACCAATATTAGATCCAAGAGATCGCATGAATACCCAGGCCAGAGATCCTATCAGGGATTCTTCCAGCGAGCACCACAGAGCAATCGTCTTCTCACTTCTTTTTTTTCACAGTAGCACAGAAAACCGACCTTTAACGAAAATTACAGCTATTTCGTTGTACTGTAGGGAATGCACCGAATCCAGGATTCGGTTCAGGATTCGACAAGGATTCTGCCTTTTTCAGCAAGATTCGGCTGAATCCTTCTGCCTGGCCGAACCGAATCAAAATTTGCATATGCAAATTAGGGGCAGGAGGGAAATTGCATAAAACAAGGAAGTAAAAAATGTGTTCCCCTTCCCACCCCTAATTTGCATATGTTTTAGGATTCATATTCAGTTCAGGATTTGGCCGAATCTTTCGTGAAGGATTCGGGGGTTCGGCCGAATCCAAAATAGTGGATTTGGTGCATCCCTATTCTACTGTGCATGCGCACAGTGGTGCTTGCTGGAAGAATACAGGGTGGTGCAGAGGAACACAAGCCCAAGGTTTCAGGTAAGTACATGCGATCACTTGGGGGTGCCTAACTTGTTGACACCCCAAATTAAACGACCTTTCCTTCTCCTTTAAAGGATAAAGTAGCCTTTTAATTAAAAAAAAAACAAAAAAACATTAACACTAACATTAATCTAAACAGTTCCCAGAATAACATATATTTCTCCCTGCATTCAGATTTATTTTGTGTTTCTATTACAGCCAGTTAAACGTCCGCTCTTTTAGTTACTTCCTTGTCTAGTGTGAAGCTCAGCCCCCTTTTGTTTTCTGAGCAATCCCCTCTCCAACAATGAAGATCTCAAAGAGGTGCCTGCCGGGCATGCTCACTGTCTCAATCTCAGAAAGCAAAGGGGGGGGGGAGCTCTATGCTAGACAAGGAAGTAACAAAAGGAGCTGCAGTTGAACTGGCTGTAATAGAAAAACAAAATAAATCTGAATGCTGGGAGGAAGGTGTGTTTTTTGAAAAATTACTACTTCATCCTGAGCAAGCTTTAGGGCAGACACACACCTGGAGATTCAGGGACAATTAATCGCCCGGCGACAAATTGTCTCTTCTTCGGGCGACTAATTTCCCCGAACTGCCTTCCTGCCGGCTAGAATCGAAATCACCGGCGGGATGGCACTCGGAGTTCCTCTTTTTATGAAATCGCCCAAAGTTTCCTTGTGAGGCAATGTTGGACGACTTCGGAAAACAAATCACACGAAGAAGAGGCAATTTGTCACCGGGCGACTAATCTCCACGTTTGTCTCTGCCCTTAAGCATACATAGGCAGAAGCCTAAGAATATAAGGGCCAACATGCAAGAGGAACAAGATTAGTTATACATGAGGGTTAATTAACGCCATTATAAAAGTGTGGACTTTAAAAAAAAAAAATGGAGGTCACTGCTCTTAAGACATTACACTTTAAAATTTTAAAAGTCCTACCCTCCTCCCACAGGGTACTTGCTGTAGTGCTCTACCTTAGGGCTAAACTTCACGGGAGATTTTGTACAATGGTGTCGGATCAACAAAATCAATCCGACAATCAGATGTTGTCGCTTGGGTCAAAATATAATGGAACTACGTGTACATGTTAACTACATGGAAACACTGCATGCTCATCTTTATCCAACGAGATAAAATCTGATGGTATCTGACCGACTTTCCCCTCCTCCCCATTAAAATACATTGACTGTTGGAAGTAGATGCATGAACAAACGACACCCTCCGACTTTACATTCTAGCAATAGAGTGATCAGATTTCGTAGCATCTTACAGATCTCGTGGTGTTGCACGGTTTTGGATAGCAAGATCAGATAAAATCTGACCCGCAAAATCTGATCAAAATCTCCCATTTAGTTTTACCCTAATATATGAAACCCATTTCTGCAATGACATCCATATTGAAATATGCTCTAAAGGCTCTTATATTGCTTTTAAAGAAAATATTGTGCTGTGAAGTGGTTAATGCAATATCGAACCTGCGGCCTTAAAGGAGAAGGAAAGGCTAAAATTAAGAAAGGTATATATATATATCTATATATCTATATATATATATATATATATATATATATATATATATATATATATATATATATATATATATATATATATATATATATATATATACACACACACACACATTTCTTTCCTTCTATTGTGTACTCATGGGCTTCTGTATCAGACTTCGGTTTTCATCTTAAACCTCCAGGGCTAGGGCTTTAGCATGCTCAGTTTGTTCCTCTCCCCCTCCCTCCTCCCATCCCTGCTGTAATCTGAGCTCAGAGCTGCAAGTGAGCAGGGAGAGACTCAGGCAGGAAGTGATGTCACACCAAGCTTATATGGCAGCTTCAATCCTAAACAAACAGAGACAGTGTCTAGAGCTGTTTACTCAGGTATAGTAAAGTATTCTGCAGAATAAATATAGCATTCTAGCTTGCACTATTGTGGCTAATCTGTTGACAAACTGTCTTGGAGCTTTCCTTCTCCTTTAAGCTCCTGTCAAACTACTTAGAGCGTAGCTTTTTGGTCTTGAAGGCCTCAGGCAGGATATCTCTGGGGTAACAACTGAAAACATTTTTTATGTACGTAGTATTATGTTCAACATATTTATGATAATACAGCTGTTGCTTTCTGATGTTACTTTGGCCGAATTAAACCAAAGCTCTCAGATACCAAAACAGGTCAGAGAGAATCAAAAGTAGCACATGAACAAATTTCCCTGCTATAGCTGGAAGGTTATTCATAGTTATTCATCATATTCCTTTCATCTTACTTCATTCCGTTATTTTCATGGTTTCATTTTAGACTACAGCGGGAGCTTCAACCCAGCTCACAGCATTATATGTGGCTTTTCACAGAGAATGGGAACAAATGCTAAGAATACAGGATAAGCACTTGCCCATAGTCTAACCAGAACTCATTTTCTTGGTAAGCATAACTTGCAATCTAGTACAGACTGTATTATCTCTTCAGTTGCATCTGAGTTAACAGCCAAACCGCAAGCTTAATCTGGCCACAAGATGCTTGACAGAGACACACACAACTGTCAGCTGGAAGCACCAGGGCAGAAGTAATAGGCTTCTAAAAACTGCTCCTTCACTCATCCCTGATTCAGGCAAACTCAGAAGCCCATGTTCTTCTCTTTGTATATAAAGGCTAAAAGATGGGGGGGGAAATGCTCAGGCAAACTCTCTTCAATTAATGTAGGCCTAAAGGTGGCCATACACAGAAAGGTCAACTCATTTTGCGACTCCCCTATATGCCCACCTTCAGGTGGGCAATATCGGGCTGATCCGATCGTGGGCACTAGGGCCCAACAATCGGATCATAATGTAATGCATATCAGTCGGATTGCGGGACCGCATCAACGAAAAGATGCAGTCTGCGATCCAATGGGATTTTTACCCCTGCTCGACTCTCGGCCAGTGACTGAAGTTTATCAGAGCACAAGTCACATGACTGGGGGCAGCTGGGAAACTGACAATATGTCTAGCCCCATGTCAGATTTCAAAATTGAATACAACAAAATCTGTTTGCTCTTCTGAAAAATGGATTAGTAGCACTATTAACTGATGCGTTTTGAAAAAAACATGTTTCCCCATGACAGTATACCTTAAACAAGGGATTGGCTCATGATTTTTATGTGTGAACAGCATCTTTTTTTTACCATAATGGCTTGTTTAGAACTTCTAGCTGCTGTTGTGAGAGGTAACTGACCGAAGTAATGGTTGAGGGTTATTTATTAGAGTCCCAATGCCAAAAAGCCAAAAAATGTGAGTGTTCTTTTTAGTATAGAATCCAAATTTTTAGTGGAAATTTTTTTTTTTAATTTTGTGATTTATTACACCCTGAGGCTGCTAAAAATCAGAATCCGAAAATACTCCATCTACAAGATGTCAGGGTCCTATAGAAGTCAACAGCAAAGGTCCCATTTCAAATCTGACAATATCATGGTCATATCACAGATATCAAAAATCAGGGGGAAAAATGGGGGGTTTCGAGCTTTCTTTTTTTTAAAAAAAAATTCGAGCATTTCAGGCATAAAACTCTAAAAATTAGTTTTTTTTCCTGCACATTTTTCATGTTTTTTTCCGAACCGATTTTATCAAGTTTTTTCAATGATAAATAAGGTAATTTTGTGGATTCCAGTTTGGTCAGACTTTTTTTTACTAATCAGAAAAAATTGGATTTTGATAAATAACTAAATAATAAGGGCAGCTTTATCAAATTGTGTGATTAGAACTCACCAAATAAAAACTCACTCGCTGTTTATTCATTCCTTTGGGATTTTTAAAAGCATATTTACCAAATGGTAAACTTCATTGATAAATAGGAGTCTAAAACTACCATAGGAATGAATAGAAAGTGCATGAGTTTTTCTGTGGTGAGTTCTAATCTCACAATTTGATAAATATGCCCCTAAATGTTCTTGGGCAAGGCCCTCTTTGCCTCTTCTATTGGCTATTGGTTGCCTTGTGTGTAAATCTGTATGATCAATGTACAATGAATATGTTGGTATGGAAAAAATGTATTTTCCTGCAACAATTAAAATAGTATAAATATATAAATAATGCACAGGTGCATGAGAAGCTGCAAACAAGCATAACACATTTAAACAGTTTCTAAACCACAGTCAATAATGGGATGCTCAATGATTAAGTTCCTGGAAAGTATCTGCAGAGTAATTTGCATGTAGTGCAAAGATCTACTTTCCTATGCACATATAGAATAAGTAATCATTTAACATGTGACTACTTAACCCCGGCCTGTTTATTCTGCTCAGTCATCTATGGCTGGCAATAGGGGTAAAAAAAAGGTCACTTCTTACGGAAGGAAACGGAGTCTCAAATATATACAGGTATGGTATTATACAAAATGCAGGGGAGGTGTTTTTCAGATTAACATGGTTTCCTTAAAGGAACAGTAACATAAAAAATAACTGCTCAAAGTAATACAAATATAATGCAGTGTTGCCCTACACTGGTAAAACTGCTGTGTTTTACTTCATGCTTTGCAGGTCTCTTGGTTTCCACTGATTGGTTACCAGGCAGTAACCTATCTGCAAAACAGGAAGTAGTGTTCTGGCTATTATGGTAGACATCTAGTCACTCCAGCCTTTATACATTACATTTTTGGCTAACGAACGATATTAGAAACATGTTTTATTTTGCACAGGCTTTTTATCCATGTATTATTTTCACACTGAACGGTTCCTTTAAGGGTCTGTAATAAAGTGTTACAGGAAGAACGAACGAACAATGGCATTTTGCTAGGAGATAAACCAACAATATAATAAAATTTAACATAACAAATATGCTGATAACATGTACAACTCAAACTACTGTGACCCACACAGATATGAAGCTGAAAAATACAATTTCAAGTATTTTAAACCAAAAGCCTGTTTTAATTTGATGCAAAACACAATTAAGTCTACTCCGCCTTGCCCACAAAGCATGCAATCTAGAAACTGATTTAACTTCTGTGTAGCTTGCTGAAGACTAATCAGTTGGTTCCTTTTATCTAGCATGGTGGCTTTTGGAATGCATTCAAAAACAAGTCAGTTTTCCACAATAAGTCTCGTGTTACAAGAATTGTATAATTAATTTTTCTCCAACCTTTGAAGCATGTACTCGTGATTCACAAATGATAGGTTTAGCACTGCACTGTAGAACAGGCTTTCTGATGTACAGCTAAAAGTGGTACATAGTCCTGTTACGACTGCTGATATCAGTTTTCAACTCTTGCAAGAGGGACAGACTCCACCTGAATTATTTCTGATAAAGGTTTGGTAGTTGTGTCAATGCCAAAATCTGCTGATATGTTTTAATTTGCAGTTGTTTAGTCAAAAATCAGAACTTTGAGACTTTAGTTCATCATTCAGATGGTCATTTTTTATTGCTTATTTTTTAGATTCAGGTCCTTTACTCACATTGCTGCCTTTCCAACCCCAATTTGTCTTAGAATACACTTGTCTACATCATTTTAACTATCCCTTTGTGAAAGTTCAAAGTGCTGAGGGCCAAGCTGATACACAAACAATGCCGTTATATGCTTAAAGGGGTGGTTCACCTTTAAGGTATCTTTTATTATGTTATAGAATGGCCAATTCTAAGCAACTTTTCAATTGGTTTTCATTATTTATTTTTTATAGTTATTTGTCCTTTTCTTTACAGCTTTCGAATGGACGTCGCTGACTCCCTTCTAAAAAACAAATGCTCTGTAAGGCTACAAATGTATTGTTATTGTCACTTTTTATTACTGATCCTCATATTCAGGCCTCTCCTATTCCTGTCTCTTATTCAAATCAATGCATGGTTGCTTGGGTAATTGGGGCCCTAGTAACCAGATTGGTTAAGATGCAAATTGAAGAGCTGCTAAATAAAAAGCTAAATAACTCAAAAACTACAAATAATAATAAACAAATAATACTAAAACTTATCTCAAGGTGAACAACCCCTTTAAGAAACTTCTTATGAAAAAACAGAGAAAATGTTTAATAAAATCTCTTAAAAAGGTTATTACTTTGCGAAAGATTTGGCTGAATACCGAACCAAATCCTAATTTGGGGTGGGAAGCAGAAACATTTTTACTTTCTTGTTTTGTGACAAAAAGTCACGCAATTTCCCTCCCCGTCCCTAATTTGCATTTGCAAATAAGGATTCGGTTCGGCCGGCAGAAAGATACAAACAAATCTGAATCCTGCTGAAAAAAGCCTAATCCTGAACCGAATCCTGGATTCGGTGCATCCCTACTATTATAAAAAACGGTGACACAATTATATAGCTTTTAAAGGAGTGGTTTTATGTTATCACTAGGGATGCACCGAATCCAGGATTTGGCCTTTTTCAGCAGGATTCGGATTCAGCCGAATCCTTCTGCCTGGCAGAACCGAATCTGAACCCTAATTTTCATATGCAAATTAGGGGTGGGGAGGGAAGTTGCGTGACCTTTTTGTCACAACACAAGAAAGTAAAAAAATGTCCCTCTTCCCACCCCTAATTTGCATATGCAAATTAGGGTTCGGGTTCGGTATTCAGCCGAATCTTTAACAAAGGATTCGGGGGTTCGGCCGAACCTAAACTAGTGGATTTGGTGCATCCCTAGTTAGCACTTCATATGTTATAGAATGCCCTATTCCTACCAACTTTGCAATTGGTCTTTTAATACTATTTGAATTATTTCCCTTCCTCGTTTATATTTTTCCAGGTTTCAAATGGAGGTCAGTGACCCCGGGAGTTAAAAAACGACTGTTCTGTGAGCTTACAATTTTACTATTGTTGCTTTTACTGGAGCTATAGAACAAATAAGCTAAATATCTGGAAAAAATATGTAAATAAAAATTGAAATCCAATTGCAAATTGTCTCAGAATATCAATATCTATGACGTACTAAAAGATAATTTAAAGGTGAGCTACCCCTTTAAAACACTTTCACAATTGGGCAAGAAGAAACAAGCAAACATTCTTTTTCAAAATCCCTTTGCCCTGCTTTTTACTCTTTAGTCAGAAACAATTTATTTTTTAAGTCAATTTATTTTTTGAGTTGATTGGTGTTGGATGTTTGAATAGAATTATTTTAAATTTACCTCTACTGAGGTCTAAAGGAACGTTCTCCTCCCCGCTGTCATTCCGACCTGGAAAAAAAAGAAAAGAAGTCGTTAGAATGATCATTACTAATATACTCAATACAGAAGAGCCTGAAACTAATCATACTGCATGTCTGGGACTTTCCATTCTGTGGAAAAAGTATTCAGATAGAATAGAATGTTTTCTATGACCACATCCCAATTTTTAGGGTTGCTTCCTAAAGCACTGTCATGCTTGGGGATTGTTTAGCAATTGAGTTCTGAGTTAAGCAGATCAGTAAGTTGGTCGTAATCTTTTGTATGCTTGTACGCAGGGGATCTGCCTGTCTGTGTGCTCGCAGAGTGGATTTCGGCACAGAAACAATAAACTGTGCAATTTTGTGCCAAAACCCGCACATCCACATTTTAAACTGCAAGGGAGAAAGAGGGAAAAGAGGAAGGGAATTCATTCAAAACCTTCTACCAAATGGTTTTAAATGTACCGTATATACTCGAGTATAAGCAGAGTTTTTCAGTCCTCAAAATATGCTGAAAAAACTCTACCTCGGCATATACTCGGGTCAAGTGCAAAAACGGTCGCCGGCGCCTAAGAGTAGTCGCCCGCGTCCAAGAATAGTCTCCAAGAATATTCGCCGACGTCCAAGAGTGGTCGCCGGCATCCAAAAACGAGACACAGGCACCTCCAATGGGTGCAGACACCCTCAATTTTTTGATTGAAACTTACAAGAAGCTGCTGCATTTCTCACCCTAGGCTTATACTCGAGTCAATAAGCTTTCCCAGTTTTTGGAGGTAAAATTAGGTACCTCGGCTTATACTCGGGACAGCTTATACCCAAGTATATACGGTAATTATATTGTTAAATACCGTTTTTGTTATAAGGTTTGCTTTTCAGCCTCAATAAAAAAAACATTGCAGACCAATTGAAAGTCAGCTAAAAGGACAATATATAATATATAGGTATGGGACCTGTTATCCAGAATGCTCTGGACCTGGGGCTTTCCGGATAACAGCTCTTTCTGTAATTTGGAACTTCATACCTTAAATCTACTAGGAAATCCTTTAAACATTAAATAAACCCAAATAGGCTGGTTTTGCTTCCAATAAGGATGAATTATATCTTAGTTGGGATCAAGTACAAGCTACTGTTTTATTATTACAGAGGAAAATAATTTCTAAAAATAGATTATTTGAAAAAAAATGGAGTCTATGGGAGACGGCCTTTCTGTAATTTGGAGCTTTCTGAATAATGGGTTTCTGGATAACTATCGATCCCATACCTGTATTAAGTTAACAAAAAGATTAACCACCCATTTAAAAGGAGAAGGAAAGGCACAATCCATGGGAGCACTCCCATTTTACCTCTTACCCCATATAATCACTTACTTGATAGCCCAGGCTGGTGCCCTTTTAGCAGAAAACTGCACCGGCTAGAGTGAGCTCTCCTCTTCCTCCCTTTTCAAAATCCTGAGACAAAGCATGCACAGTAAAACGGAAAAGTCGGCTTTTTTTTGTTAAAGTCTGGCTTTTAACTCTACTGTGCATGGACAAGCAGAGTGATGAAAAGAGGAAGAGGAGCGCTCTCTGGCAAGTACCCCAAGCCAGTGCAGTTTAATTTCTCCTTTATTGATAGCACTGGAATAGCTGACTTTTAAAGGAGAACTAAAGCTTAACTAAAAAAGTAGGCTAGAAATGTCGTACATCATTTTTGGGTTTCTGTACCAGCCCAAGGCAACCACAGCCCTTTAGCAGTAAAGATCTGTGTCTCCAAAGATGCCCCAGTAGCTCCCCATCTTCTTTTCTGCTGATTCACTGCACATTCTCTGTGCTGCGGTCACTTACTGAGCTTAGGGACCCACTCACAATATACAGTACACATAGAATAGAAATGTCACAATATAAGGCTGATTAGAGATTAATACAGATAATTACTACATGGCAGAACAGAAACCAGTGCAATTAGCATCAGAATTTAATAATCAGCCCTGTAGCATCAGCTCATATTACAGACCAACCTCATTTTCTGCTTGATAATTAGTGACGACCCCCAAGCTTAGCTTCTCAACAGCTGCTCAGAGCCCACTGAGCATGTTAGAGTCACAGACACTTTCCAAGATGGTGACCCCCTGTGACAAGTTTGAAGTCCTGGATCATTGCGTCTATTGAGAAGCTGAACATTTAGGCTGGTGTAATAAATTAAGTATATACTGTAAAATATGGCAGTTTTAGCCTCATTAATGTTTAGGGTTTAGTTCTCCTTTAACACGGATATGGATTTTGTAAAAAGCATTTCTATTGTTCATGAAAATACCTCCACACAGACAATCTCAAAGCCTTGATCTGAGTCCAAAATGTAACTTGAATATTTATGGTAATTTTGTTACAGAAAACAGGTAGTGATCACAGGCATATGGCTAAATCAGTCCCTGCCACATAGATGTTTACAGTCAAAGATACCTATCAGTTAAGCCATTTAACTGTTCTGTATATGAGCGGTGAGTTAAGGATCAGGTGAAATAAGACGTGCATAAATTCCAAGGACTAATGCAAAGAAGAAACACACAGATGCATTAAAACAGCTATAAAAACACATTTCTGTATGCAACCCAAGGTAAAAATGGATTGTGTGTGTTAGAGTCCTGCGTGGAACCAATTTGTTGAACCCGAAACCGACCCGCACACTTACCCGCTTGGACCCGCTACCCAACCTGCAAGTACTTTATTCCGCAACCCGATCCGCTGACCATCAAGAAACAGGAAGTGCTCTCATTGTAAACCGAAAGTGACATAACTAGAAGTAGCCGTGATCGAAAAAAAGGAGTAAACTCGCTACTGAGAAGACCACAACCTGACCTGTGACCCGAAAACCTGGACAACCGCCAACCCGCTATACCCACTCCCAAAACTTCATCCTGCAACATGAAGGGTACCACAGGTTTTTGCGGGTAACCCACGGGTACCTGACCCGCTGCAGGACTCTATTGTGTGTGTGTGTATTCTATCAACTGGTAATCGCGTTTCATACAATAGAGACGGGTAAATCAAATAAGGTAAATAGCGGATTCTATACCAGTCTGTTGCTTGTCAGGCTGATTGCTATAAACTTAAAGGAAAACTATACCCCCAAACAATATAGGTCTCTATAAAAAGATATTGCATAAAACAGCTCATATGTAAAATCCTGCTTCATGTAAATGAACCATTATCATAATAATATACTTTTTTAGTAGTATGTGCCATTGGGTAATCATAAATAGAAAATTGCCATTTTAAAAAATAAGGGCCGCCCCCTGAGATCATAAGATTCACTGTGCACACATACAAACCACATGTAAGGTCACATGAGCCAATTAACAGACAGAGTTCTGCCTTTTGCTTCCTCACTTCTTCCTGTTACAGTTAGTGTTGTAGTATTTCTGGTCAGGTGATCTCTGAGGCAGCACAGATAGAGTCACAAAATGGTGGTTCAAGGCAAGAGATGTAAAAGGGCAATATTTATGTAAATATATATTCCAGTTTGGTAAGATTCTTTAATATGTCATTCAATTTGATATAAACTATCTGTTGCTTAAGTATTCATTTTGGGGGTATAGTTTTCCTTTAATCTGGGTTCCCAACAAAAAAGGGTTAAAACAGAAGTTTATAGTGCTAGAGACACATTCCACATATTTGATCTCCGGTGAGAACATTTATGAAGCCAGCATCCCATCACAAACCCATTACAGACCTGACCTGCAGTCCCTTTCCCCAACAGGAGAAGTCCTGATGGGCTGAGGAAAAATTTTAAACAATGTCCCAGCCTATCAAGATTTGGCAGCACTCAAAATGCAATGTAAACTACAGAGACCGACACAGATCCATAACTGGGGTTAATGAAGCAGGCGGAGGGTTTATGCTGATAAACTGGCAAACTGTAATTAGCTGGTTTGGAGGGGCCCAATTTGGACAAGTGTAGGACCTATGAAGACCCATCCAGAAGAGGACTGTATCAATTGGCCAATCTTCAACATATC